>JAUAME010000011.1:42078788-42658788 GCA_030820535.1 Quercus parvula | reverse complement strand
AGGGGTAGAAGAGATCATGAGAGAAGGCAGCAGACGACGGGGACTCCACAGACGATGGTGGCTAACCCCGTTGACCCCAATCTGTCCACGGAACACCCAAATTCAGAAACTCTGGATTTCCAGGCGCCAAACTCTCAAATTTTCCAAGCAGGTAACATAAATGAGGGCCCGGATTCTTTTCCTATAGTTTTGCCTGGAATCACGCATGAAACAGTGGCTCATTTTGATGAGCAAATCCGGGATATTGATATGGAATTAAATAAATATGACTCCCATGCAATTCGTGTAGCTAATTCGGAATTTCAGGATGAGTTGTCTCCCATGAAGTCTAGCAATGATGATGTAATTTGCATAAATGATTGTTATGTTCCCTTGCCACAAAGTGATGCACATGGGTCCAACACTAATCCACGTGACCATGAGGGAAACCATTCAGGTTTGAGAACTTGGAAGAGGTTGGCACGTTTGAATCAGAATATGCCTCCAGCCATGCACGTACCAATTTTGGGCAAACGAAGCATTGAAAGTAAGGACAATGAGGACACAGATCAGGCATCTAAGAGGGTGCAAGTGTCAGATGGTGAACACATTATTTTGGCGGAGGCTGCTGTGCAGTCCCGCCAATCCCAATGAGTTGCTTAGCATGGAACTGTCGTGGGCTTGGGAACCCATGTACAGTTCGAGAGCTTGGAGATTTAATCCGGGCAAAAGATCCTTCTGTCGTGTTTTTAGCCGAGACATGGGCAGATGAAGCTAGGCTAAAAGAAGTAAAGAGAAATTTGGGTTTTGATAATTTGCACTTTGTAGAAAGAATAAACAAAGGAGGAGGTTTGGCTCTTTTTTGGAAACATAATGTGGACTTGCAGGTTCAAACATCTTCAAAAAACCATATTGATGCTATTATAAATAAAGGGGTAGATGGAGCATGGAGGTTAACAGGTTTTTATGGTGATCCTGTAACACACAAAAGATTTGAATCCTGGAATCTCCTTCGAGATCTTAACTCTAGGATGGATCTTCCTTGGCTATGCATGGGAGATTTTAATGAAATTACCAGACAATCAGAGAAGTTGGGAGGTAGTATACGAAGTCAGGCACAGATGCAACTTTTCAGAGATGTTATTGATGAATGTGGTTTTATGGACCTTGGTTTTACAGGGTCACAATTCACTTGGAAGAAGCACTTTACTGATGGCCATTCGGTGTGGGAGAGACTTGATCGGGGTCTGGCTACTAGAGAGTGGATGCTTAAATTTGCTGGAACTAGAGTTCACCACTTACCTTCATTCACATCGGATCACAATCCTTTATGGATTGTGCCGAGAGATTTGATTTTCTCAACTACAACTAAACCTTTCAGGTTCGAAGAGATATGGCTAGCAGAGAAAGGGTGCACGGATACTATTCAAGCTGTTTGGGCCAAACAAGATTCTACAGATTTGGGCATTAGAATCATTAAGAAGATTGAGAAGTCTGGCGTTGAATTAAAAAAGTGGAGTATGAAAAGCTTTGGCAGTATAAGAAGAGAGCTAGAATTAAAGAAAAAAGAGATTGTGAAAGCAGAGAAAGAAGCCATGAGGTCTGGGCAAAACTTTTGGGTTAAAGATCTAATGCTTGAGCTCAATAATCTTATGGACAAGGAGGCAAGGATGTGGCTGCAAAGATCTAAAGTTCAGTAGGCCAAACTTGGGGACAAGAATTCAAAGTATTTTCATGCACGAGCAACTCAAAGGTTTAAACGTAACTCTATCAATGCTTTAAAGAAGGATGACGGCACTTGGTGCCAAAATCTTGATGAAGTGGCCGAAACTATCATGAAGTATTATAAGGAGTTATTCCATTCGGCCAATCCCACTTCCATGGAGAACACCACTCAATTTATCAACATAGTTATTACTGAGGAGATGAATGCGAAGTTGGTGGCTAGCTTTGAGGCCTCGGAGATTCATGATGCAATTAAAGAAATGGCTCCCCTAAAAGCTCCCGGCCCAGATGGTATGCCCCCTATTTTTTATCAGTCTTATTGGGATTTATTAGGTGAGGATGTTACCTCCTCAGTGCTTCACTTTTTAAATACTGCTTCATTGCCTGCTAACCTTAATCATACTTTTATAACTCTCATTCCAAAGGTCAAAAATCCGGAATTTATATATGAATTTCAGCCCATTAGCCTGTGTAATGTATTGTATAAAATTTTTTCAAAGGTTTTAGCAAATAGGCTCAAAAAGATTCTACCAAATATTATTACTGAAAACCAGAGTGCTTTCACTAAGAGTCGTCTTATCTCTGATAATATTTTGGTAGCCTTTGAGTCCTTACATGGCATGCAGAGACATACTGGCAAAGATGATTATATGGCCATAAAGTTAGATATGAGCAAAGCCTATGATAGAGTGGAGTGGGGGTATTTGGAAGCAGTGATGAGGAAAATGGGGTTTGATGAAAAATGGATTCAACTGATGATGATTTGCATTACTACTGTTTCCTATTCAATCCTCATTAATAGGGAACCAAAAGGCATGATTAACCCAACGAGGGGTATTAAACAGGGCGACCCCTTATCCCCTTTTTTGTTTTTGCTGTGTACTGAAGGTTTGAATGGTCTAATTGTCCAAGTAGCTAACCGTGGAGATATTAAGGGCTTTGCTCTATGCAGAAATGGCCCTAGGCTAACACATCTTCTTTTTGCAGATGATAGTCTATTGTTTTGCAGGGCCACAAATCAGGAATGTAGTAATATTCTGGAGATTCTGGAGGTGTATGGAAGATGTTCTGGTCAACAAATTAATAAAAATAAAACCACCATCTTCTTCAGCAAGCTTACTTCCGAGGAAAAAAGGGAGCACATAAAACAAGTGTTGGGGGTTCCAGAGATTAAACAGTATGAGAAGTATCTTGGGTTACCATCTTTTGTAGGAAGACGAAAAAAAGCTAGCTTTGAATTCATTAAGGAAAAGGTTTGGAGGAAATTGCAAGGGTGGGAGGAAAAGTTATTATCTCAGGCAGGGAGAGAGGTTTTGATCAAAGCAGTCGTACAAGCAATTCCCACCTATACTATGAGTTGTTTCAAACTTCCCATAGGGCTTTGCACTGAATTGGAGAGTCTTATTCGGAAATTTTGGTGGGGACAACGAGGAGATCGGCGTAAAATTCACTGGGTTAAATGGGAGACACTTATACAATCCAAACTTGATGGGGGTATGGGATTTAAAGATTTGGCTTTATTTAATGACGCTTTGCTAGCCAAACAAGCTTGGCGTCTCCTACACAATAAAGACTCGCTTCTCCACAGAATTTTCAAGAGCAAATTTTTCCGGGATTGCTCTTTCATGGAGGCGCCAGAGTGTGATAGTGGTTCTTATGCTTGGAGGAGTTTGCTTAAGGGCAGGGAGGTGTTGTGGAGAGGGGCACGTTGGAGAGTGGGAAATGGGGAAGCAATCAAGATATGGGAATACCCTTGGTTGCCTAGCTTGGTGCAGCCGAGAGTCTTATCTCCAGCCCCTAAAGGTCTTCAAGAAGCTACGGTTGATTACCTTATCAATCCTACAAATAGAAGCTGGGATACAGAGTTGTTGGCGGCCATCTTTGCTCCCATAGAAGCTGCTTTGATACAAAAAATTCCACTTAGTCCGATCAATGTTGAAGACAAACTCATATGGCCCCATGTTCCCAGTGGAGTGTATTCGGTGAAGTCAGGTTATAGGTTTCTAGCAAAAGAAAAAGCAGGTTCACGGGATACTCCTCAAGCCCAGACAGACTCTCCCAATGTTTGGCGCCGGATATGGGGGCTTTCGGTTCCGAACAAAGTGAAGAATTTCCTATGGCGGGCGTGTAAGGAAGCTTTACCTGTAAAGAGCAATCTGGTTCGCAGGAAAGTTTTATCTGAAGACCTCTGCTGCCACTGCAATCTGAAAGCAGAAGACGGACTCCATGCGTTGTGGGATTGTGCTAGTCTCTCAGCCATTTGGGAAGCTGACTCTTTATGGTTGTTTTGCAGGTCAAAAAAATTCTCCAACTTCTTTGAGTTAGCAAGCTTTGTGATGGAGAATAGCAGGAATCCTGAGTTGTTTGCTGTGTTGGCATGGACTATATGGACTAGGCGTAACCAACTTAGAACGAGTAGCAAATCTTTTCCGATCACGCAAGTCATCCCTTCAGCTATACAGTTGATCCAAGATTTCTCTCAAGCTCAACCGGATATTCCTACTATTATGTCTCGGGTACAAAGGCCACCAGCTAAGTGGGAACCTCCTCCTCCACCACTCTTGAAGATTAATTTTGATGGTGCCGTGTTTAAGGAGAAGAATGAGGCAGGAATAGGAGTGGTTGTACGGGATTCCCATGGGTTGGTAATTGCCTCTTTGGCAGAAAAAATTCAACTCCCATCCTCATCAGATGAAGTGGAAGCTTTAGCAGCTGTCAGAGCTGTGACCTTTGCTATGGACCTCAACCTACCCTCTTTCATTGTCGAGGGAGACTCAGAGGTGGTCATCTCTGCCTTAAGAAAGGAAGAAGATTCCTTCTCGTCTTTTGGCCATTTAATTTTCTCTATTAAGCATTACTTACAATCTTGTTCTTGTATTTCTTTTTCTCATACCCGCAGATCGGGTAATTCAGTAGCTCATTCTTTAGCAAAATTTGCAAAACATTTGGTTGATCTCTCTGTGTGGATGGAGGATGTTCTACCACAAGTCCATGATGTTCTTTTAGCCGATTATGGCTGATTTGATTTATAAAATTAAGTTGATGGTTTCTCAAAAAAAAAAAAAAAAAAACCTCAAGAAGTATAAAATTAATTAGTTGCCTATTCAGAGTGATCAAGACAATAAGTTTGAAACACACACACACACACACACACAAAAACAAAAACAAAAATTTCACACAATTGTGTTGATAAGTTGTTATTGATAGGTGAAGAATCATTATATCATTCGATTAAATGAAATCCCATAAAACTTATTAACTCGACTGTTATAAAAGATATTGGGACAATTGTTGTATCTCTAAAGGTTCCTCAGTCAGTGGCTTGGCCTAGGTAACGCTCAGTAAAAGGGTGAAACCACATGACTTAGATCCCGCCTTGTCAGTTTGTCCCTAAAGTGACAATCTTTCTTTTCTTTTCTTTTTTTTTTTCTTTTTTTTGGTTAAAAGGATTAATATATTTAGATTAGAAAAAAATAGAAATAAGACTATTACAAACATTAGCTAAGCGTCAGCAAATTCTCCACCCTTTTTTTTATTTTCTTTTGGGCGAAAATGCACTTTTGGTCCTTACATTTTGGGTCTATTCTCAATTTGGTCCCTAAATTGATTTAGCTCCTAGGCCAGTCCCTAATTTTTAAAAATCATTTTTAAAATAGTCCCTGCCGTCAACCCAGTGACAGAAAATGCTGAGATTGCAAATGGAATGCACTGTTTGCTGACGTGGCTAATAAAATAATAATAAAAAAATATATTTAACATTTTTTAAATGCCATGTCAGCATTTTCTGAATTAAAAAAAGCCATGTTAGTTTAATTAAAAAATAAAAATAATTTATATTTTTCAATTTCAATTTAATTCAAACTAAATTTAAAAAAAAAAAAACTTTTTTTTAAGAGAAAAAAAAAACTTTTAAATCTAATTTTTTTTTTATTATTATTATTATTATTGCTTTCATTATTTTTTAGGAGGTAAGAACACAAGAACTTGTTCTTCATGTTCTTCCCGAATCCAAGAACAATCAAACACAGAACAAGAGCACAATCATCAAACCTCCAACCTAGAAAAATGTCAAACCCAGAAACCTCCAACCTAGAACATGAACTTCATTCTTCATGTTTTTCTCCAAATCGAGACAAACCCAATTGACTAACCCACTCAAAATCAATCTCAGCACAAAAAATCCATACCCACCAACTGAAACCACCACCAACAACCACCACAATCACCCACACCACCAACCACAACAACGACAAATCACCACTAAAAACCCACCGCTGATCAACCTAGCACCACCCACCGCCGAGAGTCAAACCCAAACTCAAACAAAACCCAAGACCCATACTAAAACTCAAAACACCCAAACAAAATCCAAATTCCAAATCCAAAACCCAAACCATCCGCCGCCACTGCCACCACCACTACCACCATCAACATCCACCACTACCAAATCCATACCCACAAACCCAAATAATAATTAAAAACAAAAAACAAAAAAAAAAACCAAATCAAATCCATTTTCTACCAAAACCACCAAACCCAAGACTCGCAGCGGCCCATGGCGAGCAAAACCACGGCCACCCACAAGCACCAACGACCCCACGCCAACCCACAGCGATCTGAATCCCACTTATGCCGATTTGAACCCACCCATGGCAAGCCACGACCACCGAAACACCACCACTCAACCAGAAATCACCGATTCAGAGAGAGGGAGACCGAGATGAGGAAAAGAGAATAGAGAAATAGAGAGGGAGAAGAAGGCTGAGCTTGTGAGCTTAGCAGTAGAGAGTGTAAAGTGAAGAGAGAGAGAGGAAGTTTGAGATTACTGGTAGAGAGTGTACAAGATTTTTTTTAAGCTGATGAGGTTAACCAAAAACAAAAACAAAAAGAATTAAAACGATTATGAATTTTTATTTTTTGAGAAATGATTTTAGTTTAAATTAGATTTAAGGTTTTTTTTAAAAAAATTAATTTACATTTTTTTTTTTAAAATTTTCTTAGGGCTGGCTTTTTTTATTAATTTAAATGCTAACGTGGCATTTAAAAAATGTTAAATATATTTTTTATTATTATTTTATTAGCCACATTAGCAAACAGTGCATTCTATTTGCCACCTCAGCATTTTCTGTTATTGGGTTGACAGCAGGGACTATTTTAAAAACGATTTTTAAAAATCAAGGAATAACCTAGGAGCTAAATCAATTTAGGGACCAAATTGAGAATATGCCCAAAATGTAGGGACCATAAGTACATTTTCGCCTTTTTTTTTTTTTCTCTTTCTCAAAAAAATGTACCAATTTTTTACATTGTTTTCTTTAAATTCTTCAGCAAATGCTTTTACAATAAACACACAATCTAGGATAAAATGAATAAACATTAATACTTTTAAATTGGTTTTTAAAGTAGAAATGTTATACAATCTATTTTTAAAAATGACAAAACTTAGGTATAGTATCTTAGGTGCTGTTCCTTAGATTCCCCTCTTAAGATTCAGCCATGTGGCTACTTAATTAAAAAATACACTTCCATCCCATGAGAAAAACATCTACATGGCAGAATCTTAAAATGGAAACCTAAGGAATAACACCTAAGTGTTGTACCTAAGTCTTGCTCTTTTAAAAAATCAATTTATAAAATAAAAAAAAAAATGAAATTTTTTGGTATATTATCATACTTTTTCAATTTTTATACTTATATATTAATTTATTTTTCATTTTCCTTTTAAGTGATAAAATGATGTGTTTGATATCATGTATTTTGATTAAGCTTTTCGCTTCATATAATAATGACTATATATTGATTATTTTAACTTATATCTTTCACTTGTTTGAAATATATCCTTATAGTCACCTACTAAGTATTTAAGTACAACAATGATTATACTAAAAAAAAAAAAAAAAAACGCTAGGCACCAAAAAATAAATTAGAATTTAACACTTGAATTATATTTTATTGATTCTCAAAAAAAATATTTTATATTTTATTATATACTAATAAAACTTTTTGTATAATTAATTAAAAATTTTGGAATCAATTTGCTTTCAAGTTTTTTTTTTTTTTTTTTTCATTTTGTCCCCAATGAACTAAAATTTTGACTTCACCTTTGTTTATTTTTAATCTTTCTTATGTAATTAAGAAAGTGATGATGAGTTAATTTTTAGCACTGTTTTAAAAACCAGACGGGACCAACTAGTTCAACCGAAAACCAGTCATTGAACCGGTCTAGAAAATTGGGAAAATTGACAAAAAACCAGTCAAGAACCGAAAACTGGCCTCTTTTCCGGTTATTTGACCGATTCTGTTTTTAAAACTATGGTTTTCAGTCAGACAACATTATCTAAACAACTAAAAATAATTACTTTACACATTATAAACTAAAATATATAGCTAACAAGCTCAATTTTAGAAACCAGTCATATAATCAACCCTAAAATTTAAAAAAAAAAATAATTTTAAAGTTTAGCTACAAAATTGGTTATAACATGAAGCTACAACCTTACTCATAAAAGTAAACATTACTACATATTTTGAAAATCTAACCGTTGAATTGCATGTTCATTACACTCTTAATACACATGTCAAATTTTGTGTAATCGGATATTATTTACTATATGATCTATAAATTTATATTTTATGCATAATTTTAAACTACAAAAACTTACAATTTAAAATTTTTATTGATGACATAACCATGTATATTTAATTTTCTAAAAATTTTGCAAGCATAAAGGATATAAGAAGAAATGTAATCCAATGGTGAATTTCTCAAAATTCGCCTTCAATAAAAAGATACTGAGTAAGGTTGTAGTCTAAGGCTGCAACCAATTTTGTAGTCAAACTTTTTCCATTTGCTTATGCAAATTTAGGAAAATTCAATATGACCCTTTTTTTTTTTTTTTTTGAAGTAAAGATTGACACTTTTTTTATGTAAGTAATAAAGATCATAGAATGATAGACACTTTTCTTTTCTTTTCTTTTCTTTTCTTTTCTTTTTTTTTTTTTTTTTTGACTTATCAAGGACATCCAATAAATCATGATTTAAAATTCTAGTTTTTTTTTTTTTTTTTGAGGGGCATAGTTTTTTTTAATGAATACATTTAAATTATATTGAGACTTATCATGGCAACATTTTAATAAATGAAACTATTGACCAATTAAACCCCTTTTTTTCATAATGCTTATGTGATAGAATGCGTTACAATAGGTTTACCGAGGCCACGGATGAATCTGTAAAGACCAAAAATAACAAAAACAAAAAAGCAAAAATTGCTCACCGTATTAACTCTTTTTATAACGTCACAAGAACTCTCTCACAGAGTTGTCATCGACGCCAGTGCCATGAATGGGCGAAGAGAAAACCAAAATCATATCGATACTCAAAGTTAAAGAAGATTCGGACAAGTCCAAACGCCACCACCAGGTCTCTATTTTCTGGATTTTCTTTTTGTTTCTTGGTTTTTTTTTTTTCCTTACACAATTGTGAGAATTCTTGATTTCTTGCTTTAAATTTTGTATCTTTGATAACCCATTTATTAGTTTCTTGATTACTTGCTATTGGTTGTTTAAATTTCATGTCTTTGCCATTAGTAGTATACCCTTCTGCAGTGTTGGGAGATTCCTGGTTGCTCTTAATTGTGTTTTTATAAATTTGAGTTCTGTTATATGAAAGATTGTTATAAACTTAGTATCACCACAAGAAACCAAATTAGAAATATAATGGGGGATAGCCCATTATAGTAGATTAGTAGTGGACTAGAATTTCTACTCGGCAGAGAGAACTGAAAAGCAGGAGGAGTTTCAAGTGATAGACCATGGCAGGTCATGCAATTTGAAACATTTTCCTTTCATGCATAGCAAGTTAGAAATACAATGGTGGATATACCTTTCTGTGGTTAACATGAAAAATCTGATCAAATACTTGTAATAGTTGCAAGTGGAGTCTTTTTTTTTTTTAATCAAGATAAAAATTTTACCCTAACCTAATCTAAGTGTATATGTGTGTGAAGCTTCCTCCTGAAAATTTGAACCTTGATCCTTACCCTCCACACTTCACAAGCACTTATACTTGTAGAGCGACCATCACGCTAAGAGTGCGCAATGATTGTAAGTGAAGTCATGATTGTGTGTTTGATTGTATAGAATAGTTGGAAGATAATTAATGCCAAGACAAGCTGTTAGTAATGTTGGATTGATTTGCACTTTGGGTGATGTGTGTTTACAGCTCATTAGCTTCTTGCATTTGATTGTAAGTATGTATCTTTTATTTCTTGAATAAAATAGAAATACAATGATTTGTATTCGTGTATCTAAAATTTCAGGAGTTGCTGTCTCCAATAGCCTTTATCCACTCCAAAACACACTTTTGTCTATGTCCACAACATAGAGATCCCTTACAGAGTTTGGGCTTCTAATCTCCCAAGCATAAATGAAATGAGGGAGACACCATTAAGAGTGTTAAGAGGCTTAGCGGAATTTTGCGGCTGTTGCTTTTTTTCATAAGTTACACAAGCACCTAATAGGTTTTGAGTTTGAAAACATAGAGTAAAGATAGGTGGCCAAAATCAATCTTCAGGCTTCTGTATGGATTTTTATAGGATAATTACAAGCATTTGAAAAATAAAGGGATTATAACAAGAGGGATAAAACTATTTACGATGCAATTTACATTTGAAATTTAAATTGTAAACTTTAGTTATCAGCTGTTATGTGAGACTTTTTTTCCTTTATCTTTATCTCTATCTTTACCTTCATCTTCGACAACTTCAACAGATGGTGTTTTAATAGAACTCATCATCAGACAAGGCTGGCCAACTTTCTCTAAATCCATCATCTTCAAAGTTGGCAATGGTAATAGAATTAAACTTTGGCATCACTTGTGGTGTGGGGGTTGTAATCTTCGGGAGGCACTTCTAGAACTTTACAACTTTAGTTGTAACAAGGATTCTTATCTTGCGGATGTTATGTCTTTTCCTAATCAAAGACTACTTTGGGATCTTCGATTCTATAGAGAACCCCAAGATTGGGAGATGGAACAATTTGATATTTTTTGGAATCTTATACACTCTATGTACTTTACTGGTGAGGGGCAAGACAAACTTTGTTGGAAGTCGACAAAGAATAAGGGCTTTAAGGTTAGTGAGTTTTTTATGCAAATCACGTTATGAAGAACAAAGAGTTTTTATTGTTTTTCCTTTTCCTATTTGAATTAGGATTTATTTACTCTAGTACTTTGAATTAAAATCCTTTTCTTAGTTGAATTGGGATTTTAATTGTTTTTCTTTTCCTAGTTATATTGTTTTTCCTTTCTCTAGTAGAAGTAGGTTTATTATTTCTTTTCCTAAAAGGAGTAGGAGAAATTCTATTTCTATAAATATTCTTTGTTGAGAGGTTATTTATGTTATGTGTGTTTTTGAATAAAAGTTTGCTAGAGAGGTTTTCTCTATTATTTTGCCTATTAGCCTAGTGTTCTTGTAGAACTTAGGTTTAGTGGAAGAGTTGCAGTATTTATGTGTTATAGATTCTGCTTCTATACGCCTACGCTGCATCAGTTGGTATCAGAGCCCAGGTTAGGTTCCTACTATGGCACGAGGATCACGTGGGGGAAGGCACGCTGCTGTAGATGGTGAGTATGAACGCGATGAGATTGCACGTAATACACAACTAGAGGCACGCTGTCAGCGGATGGAAGAGCAGTTTGAAGCGCTAACAAAGCAGCTTGCTGCCTTAGCCGTTGTTAACCAGCCTCGAAACCGTAGTCCAACTCTATGTTTTGTGGAGGAAGATGAGGTAGACTATAATGTTGAGGATGAGATGGAAAATCCGTTTGTTGGACATAGAATGAGGAGGGAGAAACCATTGGTTTCATACAATTCAAACAGATGGGAATCTGGGTTCAAATTAGATATTCCAGAGTTCAAAGGTTGTTTACAACCTGAAGAATTCCTAGATTGGGTAGCTGCGGTTGAAGAAATTTTGGAGTTTAAGGAGGTGCCGCAAGACAAAAGAGTTTCTTTGGTGACGACCAAATTCAGAGGACATGCTGCTGCATGGTGGCAACAATTAAAGTAAAGCCGTATTCGCCAAGGTAAGTCTAAAATCAATACTTGGGAAAAAATTTTGAAACATATGCGTGCTGCATTTTTGCCCCATAATTATATGCGTACATTATATCAACAACTACACAATCTTAAGCAAGGTACACAATCTATAGATGAGTATACTCGAGAGTTTTATCAACTTGTAGCTAGAGTTGACCTTGCAGATTCAGAAGATCAATTAGTTTCACGTTATATTGGAGGCATGAGGCAACAATTTCAAGATACTTTGAATTTATTTGACCCAATTTCTGTATCTGCAGCCCATCAGAGAGCTTTGCATTTAGAGAAGACGATGAATAGAAGAACTAACATGGTTTCAAATAGTAGTGGCAACCGACTACCACCAGTAGCTCCTCCTTATGGTGCAATTACACAATCTACACAAGGAAAAGGCCAAGTTAATCAAGTTAATCCACAACTCAACCACACTGCAGCTAGTAGTTCTGGCCCTCAATGTTTCAAGTGTGGTGAGGCAGGGCATAGAATGGCTGATTGCAAGAAGGGTGGCCGGTATGGTAAGGGTTTATTTATTGAGAGTGAAGAATGTACTGATGATCTTTTAAATACCTTTGAGCAAGAAGCTGTTTATGATGCTGAAGAGGAAGAGGAGTATGTGCAGGGGGATGATAGCCCTTTGTTAGTTACAAGAAGGGCGTGTTTCACACCTCGCAAATCTAAAGGCGAGGATTGGCTCCGAAGCAATATCTTTCAAACTACATGTACTATGGAGGGCAAGGTATGTAGACTTGTTATTGATTCTGGAAGCTGTGAGAATGTGGTATCAGAAGAGGCTGTTCAAAAATTGGGATTAGCAACAGAGAAGCACCCTAACCCTTACAAACTATCCTGGCTCAAAAGGGGCAATGAGGTAACTGTATCTAGACGTTGTTTGGTTTCTTTTTCTATTAGGTTGAAATATAAGAATAATGCATGGTGTGATGTGGTAGTTATGGATGCATGTCATCTTCTCCTTGGTAGACCATGGCAATATGATAGAGAGGTTCAACATAATGGTAGGAAGAATACATACAGTTTCATGTTTGGTAGCACAAAAATTGTGTTGTTGCCCTGTAAGGAGATTGAACCTAAGCCAACTTCAAGAGGGGGTAAGAATCTCTTAGCTAAAAGGGAATTTGTTGAAGAGATGTTTGATTTAGGGTTGGTGTTTGTATTATTGGGAAAGGAGAGCTCAAAGGGTAGTGTAGTACCAGAGGCTGTGCAATCTTTATTAGATGAATTTGCAAACGTATTTCCTAATGATCTACCTGAGGGGTTACCGCCACTTCGAGATATACAACACCAAATTGATCTTGTACCAGGTTCTAATCTACCTAATCGCCCACACTACCGCATGAGCCTAAAAGATCATGAAGAACTTAGAAGACAAGTAGAGGGTTTGTTGTTAAAAGGGCACATTAGAGAGAGTCTTAGTCCCTGTGCCGTGCCAGCCTTACTCACACCCAAAAAGGATGGGTCATGGCGAATGTGCGTAGATATAGTCGTGCCATCAACAAAATTACAGTTCGGTATAGATTCCCTATTCCTCGGTTGGATGATTTGCTTGATCAGT
The DNA here is from genome assembly GCA_030820535.1 of Quercus parvula. Lineage (NCBI taxonomy): Eukaryota > Viridiplantae > Streptophyta > Magnoliopsida > Fagales > Fagaceae > Quercus > Quercus parvula. Next base: position 42,645,417 of record JAUAME010000011.1, on the reverse strand, counting down.
TGAGTGGTGCTACAGTGTTTTCTAAGCTGGATCTAAAAAGTGGGTACCATCAAATTCGAGTACGTCCTAGTGATGAGTGGAAGACAACATTCAAGACACGTGAGGGGTTGTATGAGTGGCTAGTAATGCCATTCGGACTTTCTAATGTTCCTAGCACCTTCATGCGTGTTATGAACCAGATTTTTTGCCCCTTCATCGGCAAGTATGTTGTAGTTTATTTTGATGATATCCTGATATATAGTGCCAATCTTGATTTACATCTCCAACATCTTCAAGAGGTACTTATAGTTCTAAGTAGGGAGAAATTTTATGCTGCCATAGCCAAGTGTTCTTTTATGACAGATAGTGTTTTATTCCTTGGATATGTGGTGTCTAAGGATGGACTATCAGTTGATGAATCAAAGGTTATTGCTGTTAAAAAATGGCCAATACCAACCACAGTCCACGAGGTCCGTAGTTTCCATGGGTTGGTGTCATTCTACCGGCGATTTATCCCTGACTTGAAGCGTGTCAATGTGAAAGCTGAGGATCTAATCGCACAGATTCAAGAAATTCATACAGCTACTGCTAGGCATTTACAGGAGACTTCTGTTAAGTACAAACAAACCGCTGACAAGAAACGTCGAATAGTAGAATTTGAGATTGGTGATTTTGTTTGGGCAATTTTGACCAAAGATCGCTTTCCTGTGGGAGAGTACAACAAACTAGCTGCTAGAAAGATTGGTCCTTTGGAGATTCTTGAGAAAATTAATCCTAATGCCTATCGATTGAAACTTCCAAGTCATATGCGTACATCTAATGTCTTCAATGTTAAGGATCTTGTTCCATATTGAGGAGAGAATTCCAATCCAGACTCCAAACTCGAGGACGAGTTTCTTCCAACCCAGGGAGGATGATGCAAATCACGTTATGAAGAACAAAGATTTTTTATTGTTTTTCCTTTTCCTATTTGAATTAGGATTTATTTACTCTAGTACTTTGAATTAAAATCCTTTTCTTAGTTGAATTGGGATTTTAATTGTTTTTCTTTTCCTAGTTATATTGTTTTTCCTTTCTCTAGTAGAAGTAGGTTTATTATTTCTTTTCCTAAAAGGAGTAGGAGAAATTCTATTTCTATAAATACTCTTTGTTGAGAGGTTATTTATGTTATGTGTGTTTTTGAATAAAAGTTTGCTAGAGAGGTTTTCTCTATTATTTTGCCTATTAGCCTAGTGTTCTTGTAGAACTTAGGTTTAGTGGAAGAGTTGCAGTATTTATGTGTTATAGATTCTGCTTCTACACGCCTACGCTGCATCAGTTTTATTTATCCCTCTTCTCGACCCCTGATAACCTCTTTCCGTGGAAACCTATGTGGCGCTCAAACATCCCTCCTAGAGGTGCTTTCTTTACTTAGACTGCCGCCTTAGGCAAGATTTTGACCCTTGATAGACTGTGGAATAAGGGTGTGCCCGTCATGGATTGGTGTTATATGTGTAAAAGAAGTGGGGAGTCAGTAAACCATCTTATTCTCCATTGTCCTATTGCTTTCAAGCTATGGTCTATGGTTTGGAGCCTTTTTGGTGTGACTTGGGTGATGCCTCAAAGTGTTGCAGATTTATTTGCATCTTGGCAGGGTCCATTTGGTAGACAGTGCAATATAGACCTATGGCGAGCTGTCCCACATTATGTGTTATGGTGTCTTTGGCGAGAAACGAACAGTAGATGCTTTGAGGGGACGGAACGGTTGATTCTTGAGATTAAATCTCTCCTCCTCCACTCTATATTTGCTTGGTGTTCTGTTATGCTTGATCATTGTTATTTTTGATCTTGATATAATCCTTTCCATGTACACTCTCGGTGTACTTAGGGCTTTTGATTTATGAAATATTGTTATTTATCAAAAAAAAAGAGCTCATCATCAAAGCTACGACTAATTGGTAATTTGGTCTCTTTATTAACTTCTGGTTGAATATCAATTTAATGTGAACAATGATTGCTAGAAGTAACTCTAAGTGCTATTTCCATCGTACATCCTTGATATGGTAGTCACTTCACAAGTATAAGTGCTTATAGGGTGTGGGAGACAAGGGCCGAGGTTCAAGTCTCTAGGAATGAACTTCATACACATATACACTTAAATTAAACTAGAGTATAAATTCTATCTTATATATAAATAAAATAAAATAAAAAATAGAAAATAAAAACCTTCGAGTCATGTGATTAAAGTAAACGTGGATAATTGTTTGAGTTTTCACATTGTGGGTGTGAGGAATACGTATCATACATAAAATGATGTCATGAAGATGAAGGTCAGCACACAACACAACATCAAGTGAATAACACCATGGTTTTCAGACTCGGACCGTTCAAAGAATCGAAAAAGGGAGAGGTTCAAGATTTTTAAGATCAGACCGAGGTTTAACCGAGGTCAAACCGTAATGATGTCATAATTAATTTAATAATTAATTAAAATACAAATAACAATATTTTAAATATATAAATAGTAGCAAAATTGACTAAAAATATCTAAAAATAATTGAAACAGAATTTAAAATAAAATTTACTGATATTATAAGGTTAATATAAAATAGTACAACATAAATAAGCATTAAAAAAATATTTCATAATAATCCTACAAGTCTAAATTATTTCGATTAAATTAAAAAAATTACTTTTGATTATTTTAGTAAATTCACATGCAAATGCATTATTCTTTAATCAAAATTGAATTAATCAAAGGAAATAAATTTAGTAATATTTAATAAATTGAGAGAGGTGATAGAATAAGTTGAAAAATTAAAACTGACATAAATCTATAATAAATATAATACACTTAACAGTTGTTCACAAGCAACATGTGTGGTCCTTTGGTCATGATGCTGGAATTGAGGGTCAAAGAACTTAAATATGGACTAGTTTTCAGTTTTTACCGTTTTGACCCGTTTTTTTGCCAATTTTCCCAGTTTTCTTGGACCGTTTAGGGTCCAATTCCCAGTTGGACCGGTTAGCTCGGTTTTTTAAAACGCTAATTACTAATTACCACCACTACTTTACTATTCTCACAGCACGAATCTAATTTTTGCCCAACAACTCCATTTTTTAAAAATAAAGGGTCAAAGAACTTAAATATGGACTAGTTTTCGGTTTTTACCGTTTTGACCAGTTTTTTTGCCAATTTTTCCAGTTTTCCTGGACCGTTTAGGGTCCAATTCCCAGTTGGACCGGTCAGCTCGGTTTTTAAAAACACTAAATACTATTTTTTTTTTTTTTTTTTGGTAAAGTGGATAATATATTAACACTAAATACTAATTACAACCACTACTTCTACAATTCTCACAGCACGAATCTAATTTTTGCCCAACAACTCCATCATTCTCATTGATGATGCACAGTATCATCAATATGTGGTAAGGCAGAAAGTGATAGTTAAGAAATATTACATATATAATATAACTAGTCACGGAACTATGCAATGCGTAAAAATTTTAAAGATTTTACTTTTTAAGTGAAAAATAAAAATATTATATGAGACTTATAAATGTTAGTTCCAAACCCTTCTTAAAATGATATGATTATTTTCCAACAAAGCATAATTGATACAATATATTATATTTTTTAAATTAAGTTATCTGTATTTTTTTTTTAAGTGTTTTAAATATTATAAGTTTTTTTTAAAGAAACATAATGCATTTTAAATTCATATATTACATAAAGAGAGATATTTTGTAAACAATATAATGTGTGGTAGAAATTTTTTTCTAGTACTCCTCAGTCCTTACAAATGGTTCATTCTCTATACATCTTGAATAGCCTAATTAAAGAGGAAGCATATATAAGTTCATCACTTATATTATATAAAAAAATTTGAGACTTTAATAATGTAAGAAAAATGTAATTCAATTAAGAACCTATCAACATTATGTTGAAAATATGACATAATTGTCAATAAAGCATATTCCCTTTCAACATAAAACCTCTCTTCCCAAAGCATCAGTAAAATAGATCAAAATGAACCGAAGTGCACTAAAGTAAACTACAGCGGACCAAACTAGACTAAGTGGACCAAAATGGACAGAACTAGACCTACTGCACCAGCTTGACCAAGTGGACAAAAGTGAATTGAACTAGAGCGAATGGCCCAAATGGACTAGACCAAATGGACAAAAGTAGATCAAAATAGACTAAATTGAACTGATTGGCCCAAAGTATACAAAATTGGATGAAATTGACAAAAATGCTACGTTGATGTGATTCAACAAAAGTGTAGCAACAATAAATGCTACATTTTCAGTTCAGCTTTTAGATATTTTATAGATTATAAATCAAAGAAGTTAAAATGAAATAACTAGTACTATTTTTTATATATATATAATAAATTGATAACACTAAAATAAAACTTTAAATATGTATTCTGGTTTCTCTCTTTGATGATTTTTTCTACTTGATGTCCTCATTAAAAGCTTCATCCTGTCCATGGATCTTATTGCGGATGAAGACTACACTATTGTCAAATCTCCATTATCTCATCATAACTTTCAAACCATTAACTCTTGCTCCACAAACCATGTTGTCTATATTTACACAGACATCATCGTCGAGACTTGCTTTAATATTATCGAGGAGCCAATATGAGTGTATGACTGTCTCTAGCTGTTGATACTTCTGCAAAACCCAGGGTTCCAACATTCACTATGATTGACTTGAAGATGTTGGACGCTTGTTGAATGTTACCGATGACGAAGGTCAGGCCAAAAGCCATGGCTAGCATAAGAATATCCCAATGCCAATTAGGTGGTTAGTTGAAGGAGAAAAGTATCTAAAAGTGAAGGTTCCTGACTTTTGGGGAATGAATAACTATCCCTCAATTTTGGAGAACTACTATTATTCCTTAACTATATATATATATATATACATACATACACACACATATATATAGCCAAAACTTAAAGAAAATTCAATTAGATTTTAATTAGATTCTCAATTTTATACTACGTATCCCATTTGATTTTTAATTTTGTATCAAGTGAATTATTGAGTGTAAAAATCGAAGAGTCCAAATCTAATTAGATTCTAAATTAAATTTTAATTGGAATCTAATTATCTACCGTGTCCATCTAAGTTTTTAATTTTTGTGGCAAGTGAATTATTAAGTGCAAAAACTAAAGAATCTAAAATCAATTAAATTTTAAATCGCATGTATATAATGAGAAATCAATACATATTTTAGAAATGTATGGTTTAAAAAAAGTGTAAGTTAAAATCATGTATAATTTGAACCTCTTCTAAAATATAAATATATATATATATGTATTGATGGGAAAGGTAAGTTTGGCTCATCCTTGAGTAGTCATCCATGTAATGTCAACTTGTCTTGGAACAGTAACTCATGGAATATAGAATATCATGAGGTCCCTCGCTTTTAGATATGGATCTTGAGAGAAAGCCTCGTCCAAGCTTGTGAGGTCGTCCAGACATGGACGACCCTTAATATAGGTTTTATCTATATTGAACACGTGGTAAGATCTTGAATCGTTACGATTTCTCACTGAATAAGTTAACTTTCAATGGCAATTATCCTCTGATCTCCACAAATGTGGGGGAAGTTACCAAACAAGTAACTGCCTCCACAACACTATATATACACTCATCCTCGACAGAATAAGGCAGGTTATTCTTCTAAACACAACTCCTAGAATTCTAAAAATTCTAGATCTTGAAAGAGAGAAACTGACTTTATTATCAGAGGATTCGTGACCGGCCAACCCCGGTCTCTTTTGATTCCTTGTTTTCATCTTCCAGGTTTTCAAGATCACCAAGATCCGGAACATCCAGCCTACTGATTCTTAAAACATCATCATCATCATATATATATATATATATATATATATACACACACACTAGCCTTTGAGCATGCACTTACACGCGTGCTCAAAGGCTTTTCTATTTTTTGGGTAAAGATTACTTTACATCGTGATGAAATAAAAAAATAAAATGAATACGTGGGGTGAGTTTTGTAGATTAGAGGAGTTTTAAAACTAATAAAAGAGTTATCCTATTTTGTAGGGAGTTAGTGAGTAGAAGTAAGAATTTAAATCAACGTAAAAATAGAAGTTTATTAGAAGTAAGAAAGTATTTCAACGTAGAAATAGGAATTTATTGTTTTTGTCAATTTACTATTCTAACCCCATTTTAAAGTTTTAGATAGGGGTATTTTTACAGTAAAAAAAAAATAACTAACTTTCTTTTGCCAATTTACTATTTTAACCTCATTTTTAAATTGTTGGTTAATTAATTTATGGGCATTTTTTACCCAAAAAAAAGTAATAACTAACTTTTTGAATCTTCTTAATATATACAGATAATAATAACTAGCCTTATTACACACGCTTTACGCATGGGATGAAGCTTTTTTTGGGTTTAATGGTCCTATTTTATAAAAGAAAAAAAAAATTGTATTTATTTTTTATATATAATTTTTATTTTGAAAATTTAATTTATAAGTAGATAAAGTAATTTGAAAATCATCAGGAAATTGACTTTATTTTTTAGGCAATGTTTTAGTGGAAATTAAAATTATATTTTTACCGAATTGTCCTTTAGTTTTGTTTATACTTAAACATAGGGGTGTAAAAGTATTTTTGAACTAAAAATGAGGAATTCCAACAGAAGAAACTCCTTAAATAATAGTATAAATGATAATAATAATAATAATAACTAACCTCGACACATGCGCTTCACGCATGTAATGTTTTTTTTTTTTTTCAGTTAGTGGTCCTATTTTGTAGAAAAAAAAATTGTTTTTTTATTTTATATATATAATTTTTATTTTGAAATTTTAATTTATAAATGAATAAATCAATTTGAAAATTAATAGGAGAGTGGTCCTATTTTTTAGAAAGTGTTTTAGTAGAGTTAAAGTTGCATTTTTACCGGATTATCTTTTAGTTTTGTCTCTACTTAAACATAGGGGTGTAGGGATATTTTTGAACTAAAAAATGAAGAATCCAAACAGGAGAAACCTCTTAAATAATAGTATATATATATATATATATCTATAATTTGAACTGTATAATTTGAACTGCATTTTTACCGGATTATCTTTTAATTTTATCTCTACTTAAACATAAGGGTGTAGGAATATTTTTGAACTAAAAAATGAGGAATCCAAACAAGAGAAGCACCTTAAATAATAGTATATATAATTTGAACTGTATAATCGTAATTTTTTTAATTATACTCATGCATATGCATAAGACTACACACTAGTTTTCCATAATAGAAGTACAATCATACAATTGAATAGTTATTCAAAAGTGATGTTATTCCATTGTGGAGTTTATTCTTATGTATCAAATAAGTGCCAGAGTACAACAAAACAATTGAACAGCTACTATGTTCACATTTGACAAGAAAATCCATATCTACCTATTTTCAAGACAATCCATGTTCCAACAAACCATAAGGTTTTGTGACAACTGACAACCCGATTACTTGTAGGCAACTAGATTCCTTGAGCTAAAATGCAGTCAAATAACAGAGGTCTGAAAATAAATTTTAAGAATCTAAACATATATCACAAACCAAATATCAGTTTAGAATTACCAACTGATATTACCTAGTATCAGTTGTTAATTGAGCCTTATAGCTCAATTAACAACTCCTAGTGTTTCAAAGAAGACATCAATGGTTCAAATTCCCTCACCCCTATTGTAACTACATCAAATTGCATGTTCAATTTGAATGTTTGGCCTCCCCCTGCATTAGAGAGTATCTTGCATAAATTTTCCATTAGGGAAGAAAACAACAAAACCATTTGGCCAGAGAGACTAGCTGTCTAGGTTCGCAGCTGGTACTAATTGTTGTAGCTGCATGTTTTTTTCCACCTAATTGATTGATTTAAAACTACAGTCTTTTTTGGAGCTTCAATCATTTATAAAATCCCAATAACACAATAATATAACACCAACTCCCTGCTTCAATACAGTCCAAAACGAGTTGGCTCACTTGAAATGAGTGTATCATCATTTAGCAACCTAAAACATCACGACATTAATCAATTTTTTTTAATCTACCTTCTTTGTCCAATCTCCATATTGTCCAAATATAGGCTTATAAGTAGAGCTCAAAGGTATATGAAGTCTTGACGAATGTACAAATCACGTAGGTTTGGTTCTTATAATCATACAAGCCATCTCTTCCTTCCTCCATTAGAAAGAACTGACAAATATAATTAATGTTCCCATTTATTGAAGTGGGGGCTTTGTGCACTAGGTACAACCGTACGACCATTTACAAAAGGTGGTGTAGTGTGCATGTGCTAGTCTGATAGTCCATCAACTCATTTGCAAAGTTTTACTGTTACTCAATCACTAGTGCCAAATACTCAAACAATCCCCACAAACACCAGTATGGAGGATTAATAAATGTGCCCAAAATGGTGATTGAAAACAGCAACCATGTATTTGTTAAGCAGTTTGCATAAGCATAAAAGCTCCAGTGAGTAGAAAAGAAACTACAAGTGAACTGGAAATAGTCAGAAAGCACCATTCTGCACTTCCAAAGAGTATAGGTAAAACACATGACCATGCAGCCTTCAAACTTCTTAAAACAATTGGAAGACATTTCAAGTAGAGATTCTTCTAAAGAAGCAATATACAAAAGTTTGGACAAAGTAAACCCACCACCCCTTGTCATTGAGTTAATAAACCAGGACAGTATCAGAATCTCCTGATTGTAGTCCTTGATCGGTGTGAATGTGGGGATCTACAAATAGGGGGAAAAGGTATTATAGTAATGCAATGAACGGTAATGATAACAGCAGATAACTAATAAAGAATTGAATGCTCATAGATGTGAATATGGAGAAAAATATGAATAAAAAGGATAAAACCATTTCATGCTATCTATCCTAGAGAACCAGACAGCCATGGTTGAAAGGATATGTTTATATAATTTAATCTGAAATAGGATTCCAAATGCTGAAGGAAAAATTGGATTAAATCCATCCTATAATCTGGTCAGCTAAATGACAATATTAAATTCAGTTGCTGCAATGATAGAACATCATGCAAGATTGGAGTGCACTAAATGCAATTGCCTTTTTCTAATTTTTTTTCTATTCTATTTCTAAGCACAAGAACAGGCCAAGCAAGCAAGTCTGACTACTCTAGGAATGCAGTTAGTTGGGTGGAAAATGGAGAGGATATAAAAGGATGAAGAGAAAATGAAGGATTAATTGAATGTGTTTTATTTTGTCTCACATTTCTATCCTCTTTACCAAATAAAACCTTAGAAAAATCTCCCAGATGTGTCAGTACAAAAGAAATGGCAAGGTGAAAACTGGAAAGGTGGGAGAAAAGGAAGAGAAGCAATGGAAAGAGACAACAGGGGTAGAGGGATTGTTATAGTTGAAAAAAAATAAAGGCTGTAATGTACTCATCTTTACTGTGTAAAATTTTGGACCTTGGTTGCAAAATGAATAACTTAATTCATATAAGTTGATTGTTGGCATGATCAACCACAAATCAGAACTGGCAAAAAAACTATAAGCAGAGCAGATATTGGTTGATGGGGTAACAAACAAAAATAAAGTATCTCAGCCTTGTAACTAACAAACGTTGCTGCAGGGTAATTCCAGCATATCTGCCCTGCTTGAAACTAACACCAATTGATGGTCCAACAACATACCAACAAACGGCTGAAGAAAAAATTCAAGACACATTAATAGCAGTAATTTCAAGAAAACAAACCCACCTCAAATAACTAGCATTGGAGGGATCATGACAGAAAGCCCAATCAACAGAGATGGTAGAATCAAAAAGTTCAGTCCCATTCATTGTAGATATTGCATCCTGAGCTGCCTCAAAGTTGTCGTATTCAATCAGAGCATACCCCTTGAAAAAAAAGGTTTAGTCCTTAGACATCAATAGTTGGACCCTAAATTTTATCACCCTTTCCTGTAAGATCTTAGAAAATTTCCTCTACTTAAGAAAGAAAGTATCCAATAAATTCTATGGTTGTCACTGTCCTTGAGATGATAAAATGAAAAACCTTTCCTTGTTTCCACTTGATTATTCCATGATAGAGATTGAAAGTAGGAATTTCCAAGCTATGGAATGAAAAGAACAAGACAAAACAAATATCATTTGCACTACTAGACACAAAGTTAACAAGGAAAAAAAATCAAAACACATTACATTCAACATGAAAGTGCCATGCAAAAGCAGGTTCTTAATCCTGGGAAAGGCTTATATAGAAGTCCAAAGGATAGATAGATAAATAGTAGATGCCATATTTTGAAGCCCAAGAAGGATATTGCAACAAATCTATTGGAATTAACTAAACATCATTAAGCAGCATCTATTAAGAAGAAAAATTGGAGTATGCATCACTAATTGTAAATTTCGAATTAAATAGGAACCAAATTTTCAAAAATGAAAAATAACTCTAAAATACAAACTGGAATATGACTTAACTTGCAAAAGGAAGAAAAACGCACTGAAAGAGCCCTCATACAATGACATTCTTTTCTTAACAGATAAATAATCTGGCCACTTCCAAGAAAACATAAACAGTCTAGCCAACACAAAAATAGGCCTAAATGCCTGGCAAAATTAAAACATTTGTTCAAAAATTCCTTCAAGCATTGACCAGCAAAATACAAAGCAATACGTTTATGCTCTGAATGAAAATCATTTGTAAACAAGACTGCAAGATTGATGGCCACCATCTTAACAAATATGTCATCACTTTGTTTTCAGGGCAGGCATGTATGCAGAGTATATGATAAACATATTACCACTTCTTCCAACAAAGGAGCATTTAATCATTAACTAATACTCTAACACTTCCCCTCATATATAAGCCCAAACTCCTCTTAATAAATGAGGTCCAACACGGGATTTTTAACATTTTAAATTGTAGTTAGGGTACTCATAATAAAGTTTTTTTCTAAATTGTTAGAAAATGGTAAATTTAATGATTTAACTAATATCCTAATACCATGGTAATTACCACTTCCACCAAAGGCTTAAATTAATAGAAAATGGTAAATTTAATCATTTAACCAATATCCTATATCAAATTTCTTCTTAAGTTGTCATAGCAGATGGTCCATCTACCATGTTTTCTCATAATAAGTCATAGATAACCATGAATATCATCCTTTCTTCAAGGAAAATGGACATGAATTTATTGCTCACCATAAGATATCCAGTGCGATGGTTGAGATTCAGATGCAAACTCTTAACCTCCCCAAACTCCCCAAATAGATTAAGAAGATCGCATTCCTCTGCCTCTTGATGAACTCCAGTGACCAATATAGTCCATCCCTCAACCGCTACACATATTCTCTAAAGATGTAAGACAATCTTTTCAAATGGTAAGTACACTGCAAGCACTAAAATGATAAAACAGACTGTGTGTGTGCACGCGCACGTGTGTTGAGGTTATCATAAACACCTTATAACAATTATAATATGAAAAGAAACTAAGAGATCAATGCACACGAGAAAAAAAATTCTTAAATCAGAATGTGGCGAATTGCATACTTGCAATACCAAAATCTTTAATGGGCAACATATCACTTGGAACATTACCACTATTGCAATTGGTTAAGTATGGATTGTGAGTGGAGTTGCATCTTTTAAGTGGTTCACATACTCTGATAAAATTGCATTGAATATGGTATAGCCAAGTCAACTCGAGACCAGATAAAGAGTATTACTGGGATTCATGCTTTATATATTGTAATGACTAACTAAGAATGGACAAAATGGATAAATACTTTTAATTTTAAAACTATGTTGCAAAATGTCATTTTTTTTTAACTATTTAGTGAAATTCCTCTATTTTAAAACTCGATTTTAGGGAAATCAAGTTTTGCATAGAACTAGATTTTCTTATACTCAAGTTCCAAGTGTTTTCAGCCATGGTGGAGGTCGCTGACCTGGCATTTTTCTAAAATCGAGTTTTAAAAAATAGACATTTTCTTTTTCTTTTCTTTTTTCTTTTTTCTTTTTTTAAGATGAGAGAGACATTTTCTTAAATTGTTTCAAAAGAATGTCATTTTTTTACGTAGTTTTAAAATTAATGACATTTACTCAATTTGGCCCTAGGAATGTGCCAAACTTTTGGTTAACTTCTTGTGGCAGGAGATGTATGAATTCGATCAGAATGTACATTTTGTTGAAATTGAGATTGAGGAAGACCAAGAAATAGTAGAAGTAGTTGGAATTATGGGTACACCACGTGTGCAGTTTTTAGAATACATTTGCACCAAAAAAAAAAATAAATAAATAAATAAATACATATGTGAATGGTTATGTAGAGACATCATCCATATGTACATGCATTAAATAGATATATGCTTTTAGTGTATGTACTTATATTCCTTACAGGCTCCTCAGTGCCATAAAGGTGGGTACGTTGCTTTAAATTTTACAATAAGCTTATGACACGATATTTTTTACTGGTTAATTTAACTAAAGTCCTTAAGGTAACTTCCTTTCTTTTTTTTCTTTTTTTTTTTTTTTTTTGAGAATGAAAAGATTCAATCATTCATTGATACGTAGAAAATCCCAGTACAAGGCATCCACTGCAGGTGGTGGTGTATCTTTTAACCAATACATATCATCAACAATATTCTTAACATATTTAGCTAATGAATGAGACACCATGTTTCCTCCTCTTTCCACCCTGATGGAAACAACCTGCAATCCGCTAATATAGCAACAAATATCCTTGTAAATATGGCCTAGCAGAGAATTGTTAGCTGTTGAAGCCGAAATTGCTCTCATCACGTTCAGACTATCCCCTTTGATGACTAGCTCAGAAAAACCAGCTTCAATGGAGAATTCTATAGCCTTTTGGCATGCCAGAGCTTCTGCTTCCTCACTGCTGTTCACATAGGGTCCATTAGCTGACATTCCAGCCATCACCTCGCCTGTTGTATTCCTGATTATTGCTCCAAAACCAGAACATTTCAGGTCCGAGAAGATTGCAGCGTCAAAGTTTAATTCATACACGTCTGGCGGTGGAGGCTGCCATACATTTCTACTTGGTACCGTGCCTATAATTACAAGACTTTCTTGGGCCTTCTTACACTCCTCAAGGTACTCTCAGCTCTTTTATTCAGCCAACGTGGATCCTTCAATTCTCCTCAGTCCACCACAACATTTCTCTGGTTTCATACCATTAGGTACAAGTGCCTTTGTTGGTCTCATTTGGAACAACGTTGCCTTGATCTCATCAGTAGTAAAATCGTTGAACAATATGGCAAAAATGCAAAACTGACCTTCTAACTTTCACCATTTTTCATTTAAGTCCTCTAACTTTTAGTTTTGTCATTTAAGTCTTCTAATTTTCAATTTTTGTCAATGCAGGACTCCGTTACAACTCAATTAGTAGCTGCCATTAGAACTCTTGAAACGACGCCATTTTGAGTTTTTTTTTTTTTAATTCAGAATTAAAAGAAAATAAGAAAAATCTGAAAATAAAAAAAAAATAAAAAAAGAAAAGAAAAGAAAAGAAAATAAGAAAAAGAGGAAGAAGAAAACATTAAGGGTTCCCTGAAATCAAACAAAACAAAGAAGCACACCCAAATCTCTAACTGTGTAACTTTGGGGATAATGGGTTAGTTTGAGAGAGAGAGAGAGAGACTGAGTCCCTCGCTGTACCTCGCCGTCTTAGTCCCTCGTCGTCGTTCACCAGATATGGAGATAACGTGTGCAGGAGCTTGAGACAGCCCTTCAATTGCATGTCTGAGGTCACCTTGTGCAACACTGTGTTGAGGCATTCATCAATTTGAGAACATGTACCAGCATTGAACAAGCTATCAAAATAATTAGTTGCCACCTCAGCTATACCTTCCTTCTCTTCCACCCAATTGCCATCAATATTTTTAATTTCCTATATGTGATTTCTCCTCCTTCGTTGTGATGCTTTAGAGTGAAAAAGTTGTGTACTTTCATTCCCATACTTCAGCCAAGAAATTCTAGATCTTTAAGCCCAATAAATCTCTTCTTTCATCAAATGGTCATCCAAGGTCTTGCTCACCCCTAAGAATTCTGCTCTCGACTCCTCAGTAGTCTACTCGGTATTCAACACCTCCAATCTTCTTTAATGCCACTTAATCTCTTTCGTATTTGGATTGGCTTTAGAAAATCCCCAGGTCCTCATAGTATTTTCTATTTTATGAGCTCAAACCCGTGCCCACCATTTTCTCTAGCATCCCATGTTTTTTTAACCACCTCCTCACAATCCTCCCATAACAGTCAAGCTTCTTCAAATTTGAATCCTCTCCGACCCTGTAATCTATCCTTCCCATATTGGTCTTTTTGAAGAACAATAGGAAGATGATCTGAAGCATGGGGAGATAAATGACTTTATAGTATATTTTCACCACAAAAAAAAAAAAAAAAAAAGTTACTTTATTATAAAGTTCTTAAAACCCTATTCACATTCATAAATGGATCAGATTTAATTAGGTCGTTAAGATCTAAAAAATATTAATTATTACCATTTTGACTTCTATTTAAATTATTAATGATGTGAAAAAAATCCAATCTATTCATTTCATATTTGATGAATAAAATTTTAAGAACTCTATAATTTAGAAGATCTTAATCCAATTAAACAACATTTTTCATAATTATTAAGGAGATAATTTGTTATTAAGTAAAAGTGATGCCATAATTTGTGATTAGTACTATCTCATAAAAATTATATCAATAATCACTTGTAAAAACGAAGTTGCACTAATATATTTTTTCTACTTGTGATTGATCATTAATCTAACTAGTGACATATTTTGTCTACTTGTGACCAAAGATAAATTATTATTTTATATATATATATATATATATAAAATATAAAAATTCTACTCTAATCTAATCTATGTGTATATGTGTGAAACTCCCTCCTAGAAACTTAAACTCCGGCTCTTATCCTCCACACCTCACAAACACTTATACTTATGAAGTGATTATTATACTAAATATGCGCGGTGATCCAAAGATAAATTATTAAACTCCCACTAAAACAAATTTCTACTAATACTTTTTTTTCCTAAATTATTAAATAAGTTTCCCAAAAGTAAAATTGTTAAATCCTACATAATACCAATCATGTCATAAAAGGATATTATTAAATAAAAAGGATATATTAACAAAACGTAAATAAAAATAAAACTTAATTAGTACTTATATTATATAGCTCACGTAAACCACACTACCATTAAGTTTCCATCACATTACTTATGAGAACGAAAAAAAAAGGATGACAAGATATTTAACTATGAGGCTAAAGCCTCCATGAACTCTGCATCCTCCAGCATAGTCTCAGGTAAGAGGCAAGATTCAAAATCCATGCTTCCTTCTTCTGCCCCAGAAAACACTGTTAAACTCCCATCAAACTTGCTGCTAGGACCAGTCCGCACTGCGATAGGCCTTCCCCAACCGAAGTCTTTACCGTACACATTAAACCGCGGCGAGCTCACTGTAATAAATTTATTATTACTTGTTAACCCAGGGCGTTTATATATATATATATATATATATATCTTTGGGGCTTTCACCCAATGCTCTGCATTCTTCCTTACTTCTAGTCCGTGTTCAAGAAGATTACCTGCACTAGTTGTTACATTCCCAATCAAATGTGCGTTCCCAAAGTACTTTTCTGGTATTGGTGGTTGAATTCTTTGCCTTGTTCCCATAACTAGCTGACAACGAACCTCTTGATTAGCATTGGAACGTCGGCTACGAACCACAGCTCGCCAAAGATGAGCCAAAACAGCTTGAAGGGACGAGATGTTGTTGTTGGTGCTCATTTCAGCATTGGCTTTTGCTTTGAGTTGTGCGATTTTCTCCTTTGAAAAATGAAAAACTTTTTGTTTGAGCGGTGGAGGAATGAACCTCTCATCAGGGATTTCATTGTGATGAAAAGGAATACGAATGGGAAAATCGATAATACCATCAAAAAAATAACGTTGGAAAATTGGACCAGATTGTGGTAGGAGATCAAAATTATTACCCCTAGAGATTTCAGACCAAGTGTTAAAGAAATGCCAGAATGAAGTACCATCTACTACGCAGTGATTCATAGTGCAAGCGATGAAGATACCATCAACGAGCTCAGTTGCTTGCACAGCCAACAATTCTACTAGACGAGAGCAAAGAAACTGGCTATAAAAGGAGTTCTGCATGAGAAGAACAATGTTAACGAAGAGAGTTCATTGAAGAAGAAAAATCCAACGACACCGTTATAGCACAGTGGGATAAATAATACAAACGGCAGCGTATTGAGTCTGGGCACGTGTGTTGAATTAAATCAAACGCTGCATTTTGTTCACTGGTTCTTATCAGTTGGAGCTTTCCCAAAATTTGTTAGAGTCATGAGGACGCGGAAAATCCTGTTAAATTGTTAGAGTTTCTATTAGGAGATATTTATCATTGTGATCTAAATATTTTCTGTAATTATACTATATATAATTCCTGTATACACAGATATTGATCGAACAAAGTAATCAATCACAGATTTATATTTTTTTCTCAAAGCTTCCTATTTTCTCCCTCTCTCTTCGATTCTCTCTCTTTTTTGTTAACACAGTTTCTGTGTTACTCAATAGCTTTGCTTTGCTTTGCTCAGTATGTGAATCTCTTTATTCTCAGATATTGTTTACAAACAGTGGGTATTAGGTAACCTGTTCAGTGCTCAAGGCAAGGAAATACAAACATTGGAATCTACTAAAAATCTACTGTCTAGCGCACGTAAACATTGGAATCTTTACCTAGGTTGCACTGAACCGATAAGACTCGCGAGACTCCGGTGTCCGAACATTGTCTTTTTTTTTCCTTTTTCTTTTTTTTCTTTTTTTTTTTCCTTTTTCTCGCTTATCCGACACAGTGCTGACACTACTCCAACATACCAGCAGTGGAAAAAAAAATCACAGATTTTGACCGATGGGCTTACCAATACCATTGATTTTGTGATATACCCTAAAGCAAAAAAGTTGAAACCCACATCTCAAGTTCTCACTTCTCAACCGTCCCTCTGACCTTTGACCTCTACCTGCTGCCCTCTATCCCTTGCTAGAGCTAGATCGAGCCGATTGGCGAATCAGTGAGCCCTATAGACAACAACGCCATGCTCTCTCTCTCTCTCTCTCTCTCTCTCTCTCTCTCTCTCTCTCTCTCTCTCTCTCTCTCTCTCTCTCTCGGCGTGGACAACAGGTCTGACCTGTTATCTTCTCTTTCTCTCTCTGTTTTTTTTTTTTTTTTTTCTTTCTTTCAAATATTTGGGTGAATGGATGTAGTGTTACTCACTTATAAGTTATAACGCCCTTTTTTTTTTTTAATCCCACTCTCACTGTTACTATGTTATACTTTTTATTATGATTTTTTTTTTTTTTAATGTGATGTTGAATGTAGCATATTTAAACTTTTGGTTTGTACTCTAAACATTTTATATGTATTATTGTACTATTTTACGTGTTAGTTTACTTATTTATAATTTTTACATAATTTAAATTCTAGACATAAATATATTTTATATCTAAAAATATTAAAAAATATACTTAAATATAAATTTTAATTAATTATTTAATTACTATACCCATTTATTTTTCAAAAATTATTGTATCTTTATATTTATATCCATATTCATACCCGTGTTTATTTCGGTGCAACTTAGATCTTTACTTTCGATATTAATTTGCACACATTATCACGATGTCTACCACCACGTATGGATAATTCCTGCCGCCAGAAATATCATTATCGTGAGCTGGGTACCTCTATCACTACTATAATGGGTAGATATCTCGGGGAAAGGATCGGTGGATAGATACCTCGGGAAGAGGAACCACGACGTCAATGACCAAAAACAGAAAAAAATAGAACACAAAAGAACATGGCAGATCGCACCGGTGTTGGTGGCGTGGTGGGAGAAAACTAAAAAGACGAAAACGACCACAATGTTATTATTATTATTAGTATTATTTCTTTTTTATATTTTTTTTTGGGTTCATTGATGCTGGCAGAAATTATTATTATTATAGACTTCCTTTCTTCAGGCCCCACCTTCATAAAAAAAGGTTTAAATTGTAGAATTATTAAATTGATTGGCTTCTAAAAGGAGAAATTTGAGTAATGTTATTTGTAATTTTTTTAAATATATGTGGATAAAAAAATGTGTAATGTTGTTTAAAAATTGAAAATGAGTTGTTTAACAACAATATCAAACGCATCATTAATGTCTAGAAATATTCTTCTAAAAAAAAGATGTAAAATAACATGATTTTATTTTTTTATAAAAATTCACCTACATTAGAATTTAAATGAACGTCAAACAATTAGAAAAAATAAATAAGAACCCAAAACAGTTGGATTAATTATCCAAAAAATATATTTTTTAATATTATTGGTAGCCACACCTGTTTTTTCTAGCCATTATTTAACAACATGGATTATTTTGACACAATGCTAAAAGTTTGAGACTAAATGATTAATTAAAAATATATTAAAAATAATTATTTTGACACAATGCTAAAAGTTTGAGACTAAATGATTAATTAAAAATATATTAAAAATAATTATTTTGACACAATACTATTGATAGATTTATATTTTGATAGATTATAAATGATTGAGTAAAAATATATAATAAATAATTATTTTGTGCATTTTCTTGTATACTAAATATATTTTATTTTAATGTTTTATAAGAAGTTGTGGATTGCAGTTAATTCAACTGGTAAAGTTTCTGATGGTTGAATAAGAAATCCTATCTTCAGAAGCCAACACCATAAGTTGAAACTCTCCAAAAAAAATGATAAAAAAAACTATTATTAAGTACCGACGTCATAAGTTAAAACTCTCTAAAAAAAAGTAAACAACCAAAAAAATAAAGACAATCACCCAAATTTGTTATAAATAAAAAAGGGTCAGTACAAAAGAAAAAATAAAAATTAAAAAAAAAAAAAAAATGAAGAAGAAGAAGGAAAAAAGAAAGGCATGTCCAGTACAACCCAAAAAATAAAAAAATAAAAGAAATTAAGAAAGAAGAATCAAACCCAAAAAAAAAAAAAAAAAGGAAGTAGTACGTGTATCACGCCCTGAAAGAAAAAGAAAGAATAAAAGGAAAAGGAAATAAATAGTAAGAGATCGATAACCAAAATATAAGAAGAGATGAGAACAGTTATTTGATTACAATCACTATTTAGCAAAATATGTAGAGATTTACCACTATTTTGGATTATATGGGTGTACTACTATTTTAGAATTATTTTGGATTATATGGATGTACCTCTATTTTGGAATTCGAGTTTGTCGTGTAATTCAAGTTCTTAAAACTTAAGTTCTTTGAAAAAAATAGCTTTCAAGTTTTCCGTACTTTTTTTTTTTTTTAATGAAACTCGAGTTACATAAAAAATTAGTAACTATTTTTCATGAAACTTGAGAGTTTGTGAAACTCGAGTTTAAAAAAATGGTAAATCCTTAATTATTTTACAAACAATGGTAGATCCTTACATATTTTACCAAATAGTGGTACTAGACTATATTCGCCCTATTTTCTTTCAAAATAGGGAAAAGGTGAAAATCTCAAGGTCTTTTGCTTATAAAAACCCAAACCCAAACACAAATCTCCAAACTCTCAAATCCCCGAGACCCAATCCACAAAGTAAGCATTTTCCAACTTTCATCAATGGCTAACCAACAACAACATCAAAACCATGGCCTGAACAAAACCAAGGTGTCAGTGGTCATGGTAGCCTTTCCTGCACAAGGCCATCTCAACCAACTTCTTCACCTCTCACGTCTTATCTTAGCCTACAATATCTTAGTTCACTATGCCTGTATTGCCACTCACAATCGTCAAACCATGCTTCGAGTCCATGGATGGGACCCAAATTCAGTTTTAGACATCCATTTCCATGACCTCAAAATCCCACCTTTTCTCACCACATCGCAAAATCTCAATGCACCAAACAAGTTCCCTTCACATCTCCAACCATTGCTCAATGCTTCCTTGCATCTTTGTGACCCCATGGGTTCACTTTTATGCACTACAAAACACTTTGGTTCCCTTCACATTTTTTTCACCGCATTTTCCAAAAGCACGGCTATATCTAATCTATAGCTGCGTTTTTCAAAAATGTGGCTATTGACTTAACCTATAGCTGTGTTTTCAAAACGCGGCTATAAGTAAACCTATAGCCACGTTTATAAGTGGTTTTAGCCGTGTATTTAAAACGCGGCTATAGGGTAAGTTTATAGCCGCATTCATAAACGTGGCTATAGGTCTAGCCAAATATATATATTTATATATATATATATATATATATTTGTGTTTACAAGTGTTGAACCCATTCAGTGAGTTTATTTTATTTTATTTTATGTAAGTCTATAGCCACGTTTCAAATGCGGCTATAGGTTAAGTCTATAGCCGCGTTTTAAACGTGGCTATAGGTCCTCCTTTAAAATAAAATAAAAATTAAAAAAAAAAAAAAAACGTGGCTATAGACTTAACCTATAATGCGCCTATAGACTTAACCTATAGTCGCATTTGAAACGTGGCTATAGGTCCTCCTACAATATTCTTTGGCATATTCCAAAATATTCCATAAAAAAAAAAAAATTTTTGAGATTTCAAATTATGAAATCTCAGACTTAACCACTCGTATGGTCCTAGCAAAAGGAAAAAAAAAAAAAAAAGCTCCCTCACAGTCTCTCTCTTTAACTCTCTCACAGACTTAACCACTCGTATTAATCTCAAAACTCTCTCAATCTCTCTTTCTTGCCGATGCTGTATGAATGGATTTGTGAAAATATGGAGTTTTGTTCATTGTTGTTTGAGTTTTGTTCATTTTTTTTCCCTTTAACTTTCTGTCTCTCTTTGCAGTAGATCTGAAGATTGAGTCTCTCTTTGCTTTAGATTTGAAGATTTTGAATCAATGAAGCTAAAGTGCCTCAAAAAATTATCTCTCTTTGCTTTATTTTTCTTCAACCCATGGCCGAAAATTATTTTCTTTTGTTTGATTGTGTTTTGATTAATTTTTGGTTTGAGTATATGGACTCTTTTTTGTTGTGTTTTTGTTATGGGGATTTTTGTATTTTTGAGCTTGTGCTTTTGTTTTCCTTGAATAGTTTGTGTGTTCAGTTTGGGTTGATTTCATTGAAGGAGATGTTTTGTTTGTGTTCTTGTATTTTAGAACATGTGTTTGTATTGTGAGCATGTTGTGGTTGATTAATTTTGAAATTTTCTGGGTTTTTGTTTGAATTTGAATTTGTTGGGTTTGTATTTTTGTTTTGAATTTCTTAATTTATTTAAAATTGAAATTTTAAAGTTTGAAAGTATTAATTTTAAAAATTTTAATTTTAATTTTTTTTAAAAAAAACTTTTGATTACCGAAAATTAATTTTTGGTAATCAATTTTTTTTTTTTTTTTAAATTAAGGGTATATAACCACGTTTTTTAAATGCGGTTGTAGATTGAGGACCTATAGCCACGTTTTAAACACGGCTATAGGTCCTAGTCTTAGGCCATGTTTTAAATGCGACCATAGGTCCTGGTTTTAGGCTGCGTTTGAAAAGTGTAGCCATAGACCCTCTCAAGCCTATAGTCACGTGGTTTAGGCCACATTTGAAAATGCGGACTAAAAAAACACGGCTATAGGCGAAATCGTCCTATAGTCGCGTTTTTCGAACCTATAGCCACGTTTTAAAAATGCGACTACAGGACCTTTTTTTTGTAGTGACGTGAACTTTCATCCAGAGCAACAAGAATCATTGTCATCAATGATTCTATGATGGGTTCAATGGTGCAAGACTTGGTTACCATCCCTAATCCCGAGTCATACACTTTCCATAGTATATCAACTTTTACTTGCTTTTTTCATTTGTGGGAAGCAATGGGAAAAGCTCTAGAATTAGATCCATACTCCAAGATAATTGCAAAAGACCTTCCATCTCATGAAGGTTGTTTCACAACCGAGTTCATGAACTTTATTGATTCACAAGTTCCAAAAGTTAAGCTCCGGGTACCTTTACAATACATGCAGGGTCATAGAGAGTCAGGGTATTCCTCAACAAGTATAAATTACACAATTTAATAAAAAGAAAATTTTATATATTGATAATAACAACAATCAAAAAACACGCAAATACATAAAATTTACCATTGTCTTCTACGAGTTTTCATATTTTTAAATCGTTACATGATAGTCTCATTATCAATGCTACAAGTTACATCTTTTTCAATATACACAATCAAGCAATCATTCATTCACTGATCTCCTATTCGATTGCGTAGTTCATTCTTTATATATTTCATTGTGAAAAACTTCTTTCTACTGTTGCAGTAGCAACTAGAAGGGTCAAAGCTAACTTCACAAGCAAATAGACTAAAGGATAAGTCTCATGCTTCCTTATGCTTACTAACTTTTTAGCAAATTCACTAACTCCTTGAAACTCTAAAAAGAAGTCATTGCTACGCATATCAAAAATGTAATTTTGCAGTTGAGAGTGAAGTGCCAAAATATCTGTCCCAAGAAAATTAGAGGGATAGAACTTAGCTAGACGTATCAACTTTTCCTTATTAAAAGCCACAAATGAATTACTTGGATTCAAGCAAGCCATACAAAGTAGCAAATCGGTATTCGCCTCAGAAAAACGGTTGTTAAGCTCTTGAAGTTGCATATCTATGACTGTGTAGAATAGCTCAACACGATAATGATGTAAATTTGTCTTTTGTTGAGTGTTGCGTCGCGACCTCCCACTAACTACAAATGTTTCATCCATATTCAAGATAGAAATATCATGCATGGTACAAAATGAAGATACTTCATTCAATAAATAATTCCATTCATCTTCTTTCATCACTTGCAATCGTTGTTTAGACACTTTAACAAGATTCATAGCATTTACTATATCCTGATTTTTTTTTTTTTTTTTGCAATGCTATTGACAACTCATTTGTGATTCCTAATAGAATTGACCTCATAATAGATCGAGCTTCAAATTTTTGGTCGGAAATGCCATCTTCTTCAATAATCTCAAGTACATCAACAACAGCAGAGAACATTAAAATCAAATTGAGAACAGTCCCATAATATGATCCTCAACGTGTATCACCAGGGCATTTAAGATTTGTCTCTTGATTTAAACCTTGCCCACTACTACATACACCATTCTCTAAATCTTCTTTAATTTTGGCAAATTGTGCATCTCGAAGAGCATCTCGTCTCTTACAAGTGCCTCCAACAATAGTTACTAAATTACTAACCACATAAAAAAATTCAACAATGTTAATGTGATTTTTAGCAATGGCAACAAGTGTCAATTGAAGTTGATGAGCAAAACAATTGACATGAAATGCTGACTTATTCTCTTTCAAAATTAAAGTTTTGAGACCATTGATATCACTTTGCATATTACTAGCCCCGTCATAACCTTGCCCACGTAGGTTCGTCAACCTCAAATTATGTTCACAAAGTAAACATTCAATAGCCAATTTGAGTGACAAAACGGTGGTACTTGCAACATGTACAATACCAAGGAACCGCTCTATAATAATTCATTTTTTGTTCACATAACGAAGAACGAGGGACATTTGTTCTTTCACTGAGATATCACGTGACTCATCAACTAATATTGAAAAGAACCCATTGTCAAGATCCTTAATGATGGCTTTGGATGTTTCACGTGCAATTGCATTCACAATGTCTTTTGAATATCTGAGTGGGTAAGCTTGCAATTTTTCGGAGCTGCTTGCAACACTTCATTGATAGATTCATTGTGATCCCCTAAAAATTGTACAAGCTCAAGAAAATTTCCCCTATCACTTAAATCTTGAGATTCATCGTGACCACGAAAAACTAATCCCCGGCATAAAAGAAATCTTATGCAATCAACTATTGCATTTAATTAAATCTAATAATCACGTTTATCTTTATTTGATTGCTTAACCAAAACACTTTGAATGTATTGCTTTTCCTTCAGTAGATCTTCACTCTTCTTGACAGCTTGGTTATGAGCATTATTAACTTCTCCAACATGGGAATCGAACTTCGCAACCTGATTCCAAAGTTTGAATCCCTTCGTTACAAAAGTATCACCTCCTCTTTGCTTACCAACATCTTGCCGCCCAAATAGGTAGCAATAAAAACAAAATGTCGCATCCTTGTCTATACTATATTCCAACCACTTTCTACCCACATATTATTCGGATCTAAATCGACGGAGTTTTCCAGAAAAATGTGATACAGGGAAATCACAAAGAACAGATTGACAAGGGCCTTTTGTTAAATAATGTCTTCTTATTTCATCATGATTATAATTAGGATGATAAGATGATATCTTTTGTCGTAGCCCAGGATCTAAAGAAAGATTTTCTAATCTTGCAGATGAAGATGAAGATGAATCTTGCACAGGAGATGAAGATGAATCTTGCATAGGAAATTAATCTTGCACAGGAGATGAATCTTGGGTACATGGTTTTCTTATCAAATATTTGTTCATAATTCTAGCAAAAGAATAAACAATAAACTATAAGTTCATTTGAAATATTAATAAAATTATTAATTATTGTTGTTTAGTTGTTTCATTAATTTGTTTGTCTTTTATAAGCTATAATTTGTTATATTGTTATTTCATTAATTATAAATTTATTAATTATTATTTACCCTAACATAATTTAATTTATTTGTCTTTTATAATGTATTGGTTAATTATATTGCTTTAATTATTGTTATTTAGCGTAACAATAAACTATATTGCTTTAATTTGTTTGTCATTAATTATACTGCTTTAATTTGTTATATTGTTTAGGCCTTTGTACACATTACACTAAAAGAACCTGACATTACACATCTCATGTGCAGCACAATAATTAAAGCAGTGTAATATGCAACACATTACACTACTTTAATTATTATGCTCTCGGCCCATGTGCCCATCAGCCCATCTACCCCCACCCCCTCATGCCTAATGCCCCAATCACAATAACATGTCAATCAGAAAATTTCACAATCACAGATTCACAAATCACAATACACACTAAAAGACAATTTATATCTCAACAACACAGGACATACACATTGACCAACACCAACGGATAAGATAAACACTAAAGCCAAATTCAAAAAGACAAAAAAACAGGAAAAAGCAAATATAAATAAAGTCCCATGGGTTCAGCCAGCCAATCAGAGAGAGAGAGTTATTGAGTTAATTTAGTCGAATAAAGACTAAAGAGAGTAGAGAGAGAGAGACATTCAGTTTCAGTTTCAGTGAGATAAAGAGAGAGAGACTGAGAAAGAGTCGGAGAGAAAAAGATAGAGAAATTAGAAATACCTTGAGGTAGCTCAGCTCAGGAAGGGATCTGCAACTACAATTTGCGAGCACCGACCACCGGAGAGCCGAATCGCAAGCAAGCTACGATGAGGGGTGAGCGACGACGACGATCTGCGAGATGCGATGAGAGGGGCGAGCTACGGCCTACGGCAACGATGACGAGGAACGAATACGGCGACGACGAGCGAGTATTTGGGATTTGGGGTTTTTTTGGTTTGGTTTTGCCGTTTTGGTACAGAGGCTCTGTATTGGGGTTTTTTTTTTTTTTTATGATAAACACAGTATTGGTTTTGGTTTGTTTTGCTTTTGCTCTGTATAGACTGTATCAGTGTATTTGGGCTTTGGTTTTCTCTGCTTTTTCTGCCAGCAACGTGACCATGGGTACGGTGGGTAAGTTTGATTTCTGATTTTGTGTTGGTTTGTTTTTTTTTTTTTTTTTTTTTTTTTTTGAGAATCCGTGGGTGTGTTTGCTCTGTTGGGCTCGCCGTGGGCTTGGCTTGCCATAGACTTGGCTCTGTTACATTTTTTTTTTTTTTTTTTCAGATTTTAGTTCAATTTTTTTTTGGGCTTTTTTTTTGGCTTGAAAGTTGAATAGATAAATTTTGGCTTGGCTTTTTTACAATTTTTTTGTTTTTTTTTTCAGATTTTAGTTCAATTTTTTTTTTTTGGGCTTTTTTTTTTTTTTTTTGCTTAAAAGTTGAACAAATATATATATATATATTTTTAATTTGAGGGTATTCCTAATTTAGCTTAAATATAATTTTTTTTTAATTTTTTTCAGGACAGGGTGTTCTTGGGAACACCCTAACCTATACGTGGCGTCGCCACTGTAGAGGGTGCATATATGGACTTAATGGAAAAGATAAAGGGAGACAAGAAGCATTGGGCTATTGGACCATTCAACCCTGTGAGAAATATAGATTTAAATAAAAGGCACAAGTGCTTGGAGTGGCTGGATAAAGAGTCACCAAACTCGGTGATATGTGTCTTTTGGGACAACAACTACCATGGAAGACAAGCAAATAAAGGAGCTAGCAATTGGCTTGGAAAAAAGTGAGCAAAATTTCATCTGGGTATTAAGGGATGCTGATAAAGGTGATGTTTTTATTAATGTAGAGCTTAGAAATGCTGAGATTCTCGAAGGGTTTGAAGAGAGAGTTAAAGGCAAAGGGATGGTAGTGAGAGATTGAGCACCTTAATTCGAAATTCTTAGTCACCCATCAACTGGTGGATTTATGAGTCAATGTGGATGGAATTCTTGCATGGAAAGTATCACTATGGGGGTGCCAATAGCAGCATGGCCAATGGCCTCTGAACAGCCAAGGAACACTGTTTTGATACAAAATTGCCCAAAGTTGGTACTGTTGTGAAGGACTGGTCACGTAGAGATGAGTTAGTGACATCATCCACTAGAAAAGGCTGTGAAATTATTGATGGCATCGAAAGAAGGCGATGAGATAAGGAAGAGGACAGTGGATTTGGGTGGTGCTATCGAGCAGTTCATTGAAGAAGGTGGAGTTTCACGCAAGGAGTTGGATTCTTTCATTACTCATATCATGGAAACTTTAAACTTACTAATTTATGTTATGAAACAACAAGGGAAGTTTATTTAATGAATGTATTTGAGAGTCTTTGGAAGTGTTATAATAAAAATAAGAAAAGTTATGGTTGTATTTGGAGTATATATAATTATATATCCAACAATAGTGAAAGAAGAGAAATTCAAGTTTTAAAGAGTTCTCTTACTCTTCTCTCTTTACCCTTCTCCCTTGGTGTACTGTGTGAGTGAGTCACTTTTTTTTAGTAGTGTGTTAGTGTTTGGATGTGCAAGAGAGGAAAGACCCACTAATTTCCAACAAATTTTGTGGTATAATAGCTAATCTGCAACGTCTCAAACGAAAGGCAAGCTTCAAAATCTATGCATCCTTCTTCTGCCCTAGGAAACACTGTTAACTTCCCATCTGACTTGTTTCCAAGACCACTCCGCACGGTGAGGGGTCTTCCCCAACCAAGTCATTACCGTAAAAATTTAATCGCAGCAAGCTTCCAGTGATCAATGCATTACTTGTTACACCACTAAATTTAAATATTGTTGGGGCTTTTAACCAATCCTCTATGTACTTCTTCACTTCCTCTGCTGTTTGAGAAGCAATCACCTTATTTATTTGCCAAGCCACCCAGCCTAGACCGTGTTCAAGAAGATTGTCCACTGTAGTTGTTACGTTCCCAAACAAAACCGCATTTCCTACATATTCAGCTGGTAATGGTGGTTGTATTCTTTACCTCACTCCCACAAGTACGCCGTAATGAACCTCTTGATTATCGCTGTAACGACATCTGCGAACCACAGCTCGCCAAAGATGACCCAGTACTGCTTGAAGGGACGAGATGGTGGTGGTGCCCATTTCAGCATTGGCTTTTGCTTTGAGTTGTGCGATTTTCTTCTTGGAAAAATGAAAACTTTTTGTTTGAGTAGTGTAGGGAAGGACCTTTCATCAGAGATTTCATTGGGATGGACAGAAATATGAATGGGGAAATTGATAATACCATTGAAAAAAAAACGAAGGAAAATTGGAGGAAACAATTGTGATGTGGGATTGATTATATTACCTCTTGATATTTCAGACCACGTGTTAAAGAAATGCCAGAACGAACTACCGTCCACTACACAACGGTTTATAGTGCAACCGATGAAAATACCATCAACAAGCTCTGTTACTTGCACACCCAACAACGGCTTGGAAATGCCTTGGTAGTTCAATACGCCATTCATCAAAAAGGAGTTGACAATGTCTGGAACATATATGGGATCAAGGATATCTGCCACAGTGAGATCATCTACCACTACATGTACAAACTGGGCTCCAAGGTTATTGCAGTCAAGAAAAAAAGAAATAGTCTTGTCATCATTGTTTTCAACCATGACAAGCCGACCAGCAAGAGGGTAGAATATATCTAATGTGGGGGACAAAGAGGTTTTTAGGTGATCAATCAAACTGCTTCCTTTTATTTTTTGAAAAATTATTAGGTACTCCCGGAGTACCATAAATGCGTGCCCCCTCTTCTCACATGAATGGTGGGTCTCACCATGAATTTAATTAGTGGGACCCACCATTCATGTGAAAGGAGGGAGCACGCATTTATTGTACTCCCTTCTTTCTTTTTCTTGTGAAGGTGTATGTTTGAAGAAAAGGAGGCCCTTTTGGATAGGATCAACTAAGAGCAGTTGGAGATCCCATGGAGTTAACTCAATTCTTCGAGTTGACTCGTTGGGACTCGCTGCTGCCCGGATGGTACTTGTAGATATGAAGCGAATGTGTCATCTCTGCTTTGATCAAACTACAGGTAATAGATGAGTGCATTTGCAAGCATTGAGAATTGGGTCCATTTGGATACAACTTATTTTGATGAAAATTAAAAATACTGTAGCAAAATAATTTTTAAATGTGTGAATAGTACCGTGAGACTTTTTTTAAAAAAAAATAAAGTGGTGTGGGTCCTGTGAACAGTACGTAAACAGTGTATAAACAATGCTTAATAGTGCACTTTGTCCCCTAAAGCTGAAACGCATGCAAAAAAAGAAAAAAAAAGAAAAAAAAGCAAAACACCAGATGCAGGTTCATTCGGATCCAAACACATACTTAGGTGGCATTTGGATTCAACGTTTATGAGCTGCATTTGTGTTTTTTGTGTTGGTTTTTTTTTTTTTTTTTTTTGGTTGGTGGAGCTGTGATTGTTGACTTTTCGGTGTGAACAGTACACACCAGTGCGTCTCATGCACTGTTCATGGAACTCACAAATCTCACTTTTCAACAACTTTTTATTAAAAATTGGTATCATGGTACTATTCACACATTTAGAAATTATTTTCTATTATATTTTCAGTTATATCTAAACAAACCCTTAATAGCTATAAATTAAGGAGCTCAACGAGAATCGTATAGTTGATAGGGATGGCAATTTAAATCCAACCCGCGAAAACCCGACCCTAATGGGCCGGATTTTACCCGGCCCGATAAAGAATAGGGTTGGGTTCGGGTTTTTATAAAAAATCCAAAACCCGACCCGTTTATGACTCGGTTACATTGAAATTACAAAAAACCCCCCTTATATATATAGTTGTAATGTAAACCCTATTTCACTAACCCAGCCGCCTCTCATAATTTGATCTTATTTCAATTTCACGCCCTTAGCCCCTCACGCCCTCAGCCTCAGCCTCACATCTCCAGCTCACAATCTCACTCACTCTGTCTC
Source organism: Quercus parvula (assembly GCA_030820535.1). Classification (NCBI taxonomy): domain Eukaryota; kingdom Viridiplantae; phylum Streptophyta; class Magnoliopsida; order Fagales; family Fagaceae; genus Quercus; species Quercus parvula. Next base: position 42,615,838 of record JAUAME010000011.1, on the reverse strand, counting down.
AGCTCTCTCACTCACTGTCTCACATGGTCACAAGCCCACAAGCAATCAAGCACAGGCAGTCCGTCACCGATCTCACACTGTCGCCACACGGTTACAAGCCTATAGCTCTCTACTCTCTCAACTTCGTTCGTCCTCACCGTCGCCGATCTCACTGTTGCACAGCCCTCTGCCCATCTCATCTTCCTCACCCATGGCCTCACGGCCTCGTTCCACCTCGATCTCCATTTTTTTCTTTTTTTTTTCTTTTTTATTTTCTGGGTTCAATTCGTCTCAATGTGAGTTTGTGTTTGTGATTTTGAAAGGGAAAATCATAGATCTAAAATTTGTGTTTGGTTTGTGGTTTTGAAAGGGAAAATCATAGATCTAACATTTGTGTTTAGGATTTTTGTGTTTATGCTTGTGATCGTGTTTGGATTTGTGTTTGTGTTTGTGATTTTGGGCCGGAAAATCATAAATCGAAGTTTGTGTTTCTAATTTTGGGCTTGGCTGGGTAGGAAGGGACAAGACCCGCGGAGGCCCAACGGGGCGGGTTTGGGGTGAAGAAAAAAACCTGTTTAATAAACGGGCCGGATTCGGGTTTTTGGGACAGACCCGCGAGTTGGGTTCGGGTATGGAAAATCCCGACCCGAACCCGACCCGTTGCCATTCCTAATAGGTGATTCTCAAGACAACGTCATTATCAAAGTTGTGGCATTCGCTAGAAGTCCTCTGTCCACCGTAAGTTAACATTGAAATCTTGGCCACCGACATTATCTTATTTTGGCCACTAAAAGTTCGACAGAATAGCTTTGTTTTTTTCCTACATTGAAATCTCTAATTTTAAATAAAATACAAATCCATCTCTTTCTTTCTGTGGAAGGTATTGTTATTTATATTACAACTGGAGATACTCATTGACGTGTTGTGCAATGAATTCTTATATCAATTGTTATGATTTGGGTAAATCAAAAAAACATATATATTGTTATGATTTTGGATTAGCTAGCTTAAATGAAGCTAAGAACACTCTCTTTAAATAAAAATCAGTTGTATTGATTCTGTGAAAATGATTACAATGAACTGAGAATAGATACAAAGCATTAAGCTATTTATAATTTTATAACTATACAATACAATCTATGATGAAGAAAAGAAGAAACTACCAATGGCAAGATAGCAGGGAATAATATTTACATGAAACAAAGATATTTAACGAAGTTTGGCCAATTTCATATTTATGTCCAAGACAACACCAACCAAAATATCCACTATTTATAATATAGTTTACAATCACACTTGATCAAACCTTAAAATTCAAACAAACCTCACCAACGTAATCAAAAACAATCAAAAACCTCGCACACAAACTCATAATCCCAAAATGCCAATGACTAATCTTTCACGTTTCAATCCAAAAATCTACTATATTATTTTTTGAAAAAAACTCACTCATATTCTTCTAAGATTCTTCTTCTCTTACCATGTGGGAGGATCCTTAAGGAAAAAGCCACCAAATTCTTTACAATAATGCCTATTTATAAGACTCCAAGTATATTTCTTGATAGACAAGGAATATCCAATTACTTTTTCAACAATAAAACACTTTTTCAACAAAAACCTTTTCTTAGGAAACCAAAACTAAAACTAATTAGGAATTTGAGGCAAATATCTTTCTTGACATCTTATTCTTGTGATACCAAAAAAAAACTGGTCAAATGACATAATATTTTGACTCCGAGCCATCTTGGCTCCATAACCTTCGTACTGTTCATATATTAGCTCACCTGGTATGTAAAAACAAAGAGGATATCTCGTAAAGAGGCAAAGAGAGCAAATTGCTTCAAAAAATTGGGCAATTTTTTATTTTTTTTATTTTTTAACTCAGTAAATATTAGTATCTGGGCTTTTATTTGCCTCACTTTCTTTAGTAGGTGCTTCGGCCTATCAAATAACAAACACATTCTTTTTCCTTTACAGTTTGACAGGCTCAAAAAGGATTAAGAAACTAGAGAGAGGGGTGAAGGGGCAGAACAAGATTTCCATGAGTTAGAACAATAGTGAAACTAGTTTGAAAATGGACCAACTTTTTCTTTCTTATTTTCATTTTTGGAGTGAGGTTTGTAGACTTGCAAAAATTACGAGTTTATGTGATTTTCTCTGTAGAGAAATCGTGTTTTAAAAACTCTATTTCAACTCAATGTTTATAAGCTGAATATCAATAGTGAAAGCGTGATAGTCATTACGCATTGCATTAGACTCGAAGCGGTTTTGAAATAAATCCTTTCTATTGCCCAGTTCCTACGGCCAAAATGGCCCAATACCACCATTTTTGGAAATTTTTAGCAAAAAAACACTGTTTCGGAAATAATTAGCAAAGTACCACTTTTTCTAGAACTCGAATTTCAGAAACTCGAGTTCCTCATTAGTTTTCCACCGTGGCACTGCTGAGTTGGATTTATGCGATTAAAAAATTTTTTGTGGTACTCAAGCTTGGTAAACTCGAGTACCATTTACACAGTACTCGAGTCTACCAGGCTCGAGTACCTTTTTCTTAAAAAAGAAATTTACACAGTACTCGAGTTTGGTAAACTCAAGTACTGTGTAAATTTTTTGGTGAAAGTTTTTTTTTTTTTTTTTTTTTTTTTTTTTTTTTTTTTTTTTTTTTTTTTCTTGTTTGGGGATAATCAAAAAATAAACATAAAGGTAAACTCGAGTACTGTGTAATTTTTTTTTTCTTTTTTGGGGATAATCAAAAAATAAACATAAAGATAAAAATAAGTAGCTTTTTTATGTTTTTATTTATTTAAATAGAGGCATTGTAAAATATAGAGATTTTAATTTCGAAATATGAATTTAATTTCTACATTAATTAAAACTAGTGTATGACCCGCACAATGTGCGGGTTAATTAGTTTTATTTATTTATTTTGAATTAGGATACTCTTATTTGTTATTTATGGTAAAATAAATAAAACTCTCTAATTTATAGGTATGGTATCTTAAAATTTTAAAGAAGCTCTATTAATATGGTATTACAATTTTCACTTATTTTATGAAGCTAACAAAATGAAAATGAAGTGACGATAATTATTTTAGAATACCTATCATCACTCACTTGAAGTGTCAATGCTAGGTTTGTAATGCCCTTGATAATAACAGCCTTCAATCTTCTATATGATCCAATCCTTAATACATATTGGGTTACACCTCACCCACATAAGTAATAACCACTAACCATATACTTAATAACCGCTAACCATATACAAAGTATATGGTAAACTTCATTCTCAAAAAAAAGAAAGTAAACTTAATAAATTTAATATTGTGTTTTATTTTTAGGACCCAATATATAATGATTGTTAATTTTTTAAGTGAAAGAAAAAATAAAAAGAGTGATTAGATTCTTATTAAAAATAAAAGGAAAAAAATTGTCCTAGTGTAAATAAAGATACATATTGGGTATTTTGTGAAGTATGAACCTTCGAAGAATGTTCCTATTCAATTACTTTTACTATTCCCAATCCCATCCATGATTGAGATTTATCTCACCTCTACTATTCCTATAAAGTTACTTTTTCTTTTCCTCCATATTATTCTTCAATTCTTTACTTCTTCCTCGTTAGTGAGCCTCTATGAACTCCCATCACATCTTTTTTTTTTCCCTTTTCACCATGCTTTTCTGCTAACATTTTTAAGTTTTAGTTTTTTCTTTTTTTAATAATCATTCAGTCTCATGAAAAATAGCACATGAAAATATTCTCACATTTCAACTAGCTGTACTAAATCCAACAACTTTCTTGCCATAGTAAATTATTCTTGCAGAGCGAACATTAATTCGAAACTTCTATCACTTTTGTAGGGAAAAAATGGTTCAAAAGGTAAATATAAATCTGTTTAGAGGTTTTGAATGGAAGATGGCCGTTGTAGTTAATTTCGCAACTACCTAAGATCACGTTGTTTAGAGAGTTTTATTTATTTTACCATAAATAAAAAATAAGAGTATCCTAATTAAAAATAAATAAATAAAACTAATTAACCCGCACATTGTGCGGGTCATACACTAGTTTTAATTAATATAGAAATTAAATTCATATTTCGAAATTAAAATCTCTATATTTTACGATGCCTCTATTTAAATAAATAAAAACATAAAAAAGCTACTTATTTTTATCTTTATGTTTATTTTTTGATTATCCCCAAACAAGAAAAAAAAAAAAAAAAAAAAAAAAACTTCACCAAAAAATTTACACAGTACTCGAGTTTTTTTGGTGAAGTTTTTTTTTTTTTTTTTTTTTTTTTTTTTTTTTTTTTTAAGAAAAATGTACTCGAGCCTGGTAGACTCGAGTACTGTGTAAATGGTACTCGAGTTTACCAAGCTCGAGTACCACAAAAAATTTTTTAATCGCATAAATCCAACTCAGCAGTTCCATGGTGGAAAGCTAATGAGGAACTCGAGTTTTTGAAACTCGAGTTCTAGAAAAAGTGGTACTTTGCTAATTATTTCCGAAACAGTGTTTTCTTGCTAAAAATTTTCAAAAATGGTGGTATTGGGCCATTTTGGCCCAGTTCCTACAGATAGGTGCTGTTGGAAATGAAGCCCAATCTTGCACTTAGAGAACATGGGCGACAAAGCCCAACAGGAGTATTAAGCCTAATACTGAAACATGAAGTAGAAATCAATGAGTTGTAAAGCCCATTTCTATGATGGAAGAGATTACAGGTGGAATAAACATGGACTTTTGAAGCCCAACTTGTGAGGTGAAGCAGTCGGGCCCTCCATGAGATCTATTTAAAGTAGAGATAGCAGATAGGAGGATTCAATACCCATTTTCTGAAGCGAAATTATCGGGTTTGAAGACTTAGGCTGCGTTTGGTTGAAGCGAAATTATCGGGTTTGAAGACTTAGGCTGCATTTGGTTTGTGTAAAAGTATTTCCGAAAAATAGATATTTTTCGAAAATGCTATTTTCCGGAAAAGAAAATGTTTTCATGTGTTTGGTTGCATTTCAAAAAATGTTTCAGAAAATATTTTTTGATGTTTTGTTGTGTTCTTGAAAATACCATAGAAAATACATTTTCTACTTGTTGCTCACATTTTCTCGGTTACTAAACGAATACATAATATCATTCATTCCTCAAAACACAAACAAAACTCAGGAAAAAAATCATCAAATCCAAACAAACGAAGGCGAGATCGAGATCGCGATCGTGATCTCGATCGCGATCGTGATCTCGATCGGTGAGATCGCGATCGTGTGAAGCGTCGATCGTGATCGCAATCGAAACTTCGTGCGATTGCGATCGCGATCGACGCCGATCGGCGCGGTGCCGGTGATCACGTGATGGTGTTTGGGACGCTCGCTGATCGGCGTTTGGTTCGCAGGTGTGATCGGCGTTTGGATCGTTCTCTCTCTCTCTCGCTGAGTGTGTTTTGTTCGCGTGGGTTTTTTCTTTCTGTGGCTCTCTCTCTCTTTTGCGCGTGCTATGGAAAATATTTGAAGGTAAAACGATTATGTAAAATGATTTCCAAGTCAACAAGTGCAAATTTTGGTCAAACGGAAATTATTTTCCGGAAAATCTATTTTCCGTAGCTGCCAAACGCGTGGGTTTTACGGAAAATGATTTCCGGAAACAATTTTCAGCCAATTCAAACACAGCCTTAGATGGATTTCTGACTTTCTTATCGGTTCCTTAAAAAAAATGGATTTCTGACTTGGACTCCAAATGTTTCAACTCAATCTTAACTGCTTATTTATCTTGTTGTTGATTTTTTTTTTTTTTTTTAAGTGTGTTAAAATATACTTATACTTTTAAAAAAGTGAAAAAAAAAAAAAAAAAAAAAAAAAAAAAAAAAAAAGGTAAAATTTTTGAAAATTGTACTTAAAAGTTAAAAAGAAAAAAAAGAAAGTTAACTTATAACCTATTTCCAAAAACACACTTAATGTTCTAATAACAAGGCTTTAGTGAGCATTAATGAGCAAGTGCTTTGTTCCCATGTGTTCACAAAGAAAGTGGAGCATCAATAAATCTGCTTAGTATTGGTTTGCTATTTTGAAAATCCTAACTTAAAAAAAATGCTGCCGTTTGATAATCATGCTTCTTGTTTACGGTATGGTACAGTGCGGTTTTGGTCTATTTTTAGCACTGCACTTTACAGTGCAGTTTAGTTGAAACCATAACCGCACCGCACCTCATTTTTGCGGTCACATGTGCGATGTGATGTATAAGATACAGTTTGAAGCTGGAATATTTTTCAAATTTTGAGTTTTTCCTACCTAGCCCAAAACTGATTTTTCCTTTTGTTTTGGACCAAGTTTTAAACTATTGAGCTAGTTTTTCTTTATTTTGAGCTGGCTTTCCTAATCAACACTTGTTAGGATCATTAAACTTTTTTTTTTGGAAAAATTGGGTTATTAAACTATTAATAATATATTTAATATTAAAATAAATAAATATATTAATATATAGATATTAGAGAGAGTGCGATGTAGTGCGGTTTGTACATAAATTTGATAAATATATTAATATATAAAGAGGGTGTGGTGTAGTGCGGTACGTTTTTCTTATTATAAAACCGCAAAGGGCACTACATCATGCAATATGGTGCACTGTTACTTGCGGTGCGGTGCAGTTTTTGCAGTTTATGTAGTTTGGTAAACACCTCTCTCTCTCTCTCTCTCTCTCTCTCTGTGAGAGACCGCACCTCTGGCCCGTTTTTAGGATGTTGAACCAAACCCACATGAATGGGTGAAGCATGTTATTGCCTCTCAAAATGGAGGTTTGACTAATTATATTTTTCCCTTTAGATTAAGGGTTTTACAATGGAGTTGCTATTTATTTAATTATTGGGATAAATAAGAAAACCAAAAATGAAAAATTCCTCATTTTATTAATTTTCAAATGAATTTACATTGATCATAGGAAAATTAAATGGCTTTGGTCCTAGATACAATCTAAGATAAAGTACATAGTTTTGTTTCCTAGTTACAATCTAGAAATTGAAAATTATAAGGATAAATATTGGTCTATCAACTTTTGATCTAAGTTCGGAGGCTATGTTACAAGGTAGGAAGGTGTTAGGCACCCACCCTACTTGGTGAAACTGGTCTTCTAGACTATGGTGACCAACATTCATATCACATCATTCAATATGTTATCAATCAATTTGCATGTTGAATTTAATGTGTGTGCATGTGATAAGCCCTAATTCAATTTATTAAACATTGCATTTGGATTGAAAAATAAATTCTAGTAAATGTGTATGGATGGTGATATTCTAGATTTAAGAATTTAAAAGAATTATTAAACAAACATCTTTTTCTTGTTTTTGATGTGGATTTAAGATTGAAATTAGTGTTATGCATGAACATGTGATGAACAACCAAGAATATATGAAGAACATTTAAGAAAATTCAAACATATTCAAGAAAATTTAAATAGTTATTATCATGCTTTAATCCTAAATTCTCATCATGGCAACACATTAAAACAAGTTAGGGAAATAAATTATATCTTCATGCAAAATCCATATAGTGGAGGAGGAGACTCTTGGTAGAGGTCCTAAGGGTGGAGGAAAAGAAGAGTTAGGAAAAAAAGAGTAAGTCTCACTCAATACCTTGAGTCTCATGAAAACCAAGATATGACAAAACTACTCAACTTTACTAGAACTCAAAAAAGGGGAAGAGATGGGAGTTTTTTGTGTGTTTTTTGGAATGAATGAGAGGGGAGGTTTATATAGTAGTGGTTGAGGAAATATGAATAGATGGTCATTTAATGAGGGTTGATAAAGGATCATGAACCTAGACCTCATTTTAGCCTTTGGGGAAATCTAGTAGATCAAATGTAGAGATTGGTGGGAGTGGGGAGTAAGCAAAATTTGGTTTTCCTGTAACTACTGTAACAGCCTGTAGAGCCAACTTCAAAAAATCATATCTTACTCCAATCTGATTGGAATTGTCTCGTTCTTGTGCTCAAATTGAAGCTCCGGATGTCTAGTTTCTGGGAAAATTAACCTCATTCACAGATTCAAAATATTCCGAGAGATATCAATGAAATGGTGAGCAGATGTCATTTGTTAGAAAACAATTTCAGCATAATTAGCATCAATAGGTCCCAAATTAATTTCAAATTAACATTAATAGACTTCAATCACTCCCATTTCAGACCTAATTAATTCCAAATTTACCCTAATTAAAAGATAATTGCACAAATTACTCATTGAATGATGAATGTTTAACTATCTAGTTAATTAGGTGTGTGTAACCCTACCATAAAATGTAGTCTTAACCAATCAAATTATGAAACTTTATTGATCTCAAATTTATTATACTTATAACCAATTGAAATAAATTGTTCATAATCATATATAGTCGGACTCAATTTGTGATAATGCATCTTAGCCATTAAAACTTGATTTGATGATAACTTTCAATCTAGTGGTTCGATTAGAGCTTATGACCAGTCAATTTAATCGTTACAACATCAAGATCATTTTGGTGAAATGAGATTGAGGATCTAATGACCAGAATCAAGATGCATATTTCTAAGGAAAAATTACCCTTTTACCCTCCAAGTGAGGTTAAATATGAGTTGCAAAATGAGGTGTCAACACACACACACACTCTCTCTCTCTCTCTCTCTCTCTCTCTCTCTCTCTCTCTCTCTCTCTCTCTCTCTCTACATATATGTGTATGTGTGTGTGTGTGTGTTTAATTAGATTTTCCATGTTCTTAAAAAGTGTGATGGAAATTTAATTAATGGGCGTTTGGTTTATGTGAGAGTTGTTTACTCGAATGTTATAAATAAGTCAATGGGGTGATTTATAAGTGTTATGACTCAACTCAAGAGATGTTATGTGGATAGTTCTTTTCTTCCACTTTTACAAACAGGCATAGTAGGAGATCTTATTGATCATAATTCTAGACTTTGGAAAGTGGATTTGATTAGGAGCTTATACCATCACCCTAAAGCAGTCAACATTTTGCAAATGCCCATTTCCAAAACTAACTCCTCTAAGTATAGGCTTATGTGGAAGTACTCAATGGATGGGAATTACAATACCAAGAAAGCTTATGAGTTGTTAACTGAAGACTTTTCAGGGTCACAAAAATCCTAGTAGGAAAGGAAGATATGGGCTGCAATATGGAAAGTCCATGTTCCCCTATGGATCATCAATTTTGTGTCAAAACTTCTCTATGACAGCCTACCCACCAAGGCCACTCTACATAACAAAGGAATCAGTAATGATGACATTTGCCCCTTATGTAATTCTGATGAAGAGACTCCTACACATTTGTTTCTCTTATGCAGTTTTTCTAGGGCATGTTGGTTTAGATCGGATCTTGGTCTGCACACTTCTGAGATCACCAATGTGTCTGTTCAGATTTGGCTGAAAGACTATATCATTTCTTGCTTAAATAATGAAGATCAAAGCTTGGACATCCTTCAATCAATGTTCACTGTTTTGTGGTTAATTTGGAATCACAAAAACAGAGTGCTTCACCAAAGCTTTAACCCAAATCCCTTAGAGGTTATACTAACAACCAAAAATCTATCTTGTAGGTACAGGAAGTCTTATGCAGGTCAACTCCATCATACCAGAGAGTCTAAAGCAACCAAGTCAGCCCATCTCACAGTTGCAGGGCAATATCAACTCATCATCAAATTAGCTAAAGCAAGAAGAAAGAAGCCACAAAGGAGAGCATACGCTTTTGTAGCTGTAAATATGCAGGGAGCATAAATGTTTTCAGGGGTTAATTGTAGTCTCACCAACACAGCAGTAGGAGCTCTACTTGAAGCAATGGTGGAAGTTGGTATCATAGCTAAAAACTATGGCATCTAGCAAGTTTTCAAATTGAGGAAATGCACAGATTGGCTGGATAGCAATAGGATAGATGATCTGAACTTTTTTTCTCAACATGGTTTATTTTGTAATACTTTAGTTGTTCCTCATGTAGTAGTTAAGGTTGTGTGGTGTTTTGCTAAATAGGCAGTTAACAGACCTTTGTATCACAGGTGGTACAATCCTGCTCTATATAACGATGTATGAACTCTTCCTTTGTTTGGTATCCAAAAAAAAAAAAAAAAGATGTTATGTAAAGTTCTCAATTATTTCTTTTTCCATACTCTTATGGAGTAGTTGTTCCTATCGACGAGTGTTTGTACAACTTTTGAATTCATGAATTGAAAGTGTTACATTTTATTTATTTGTCTTAGTTCGTGTTTGAGATAATTTTGGAGAGCATGACCTCCAAATAATAAAGTCAATTTTTCCGGGGCACTTTGTGCGTGTGATAAGACTTTTTTTTTTTTTTTTTTGGGGTTTTAGTGCTATAATTTTTCATTCATCTCAATTTTTAGATTATGACAAAAAAAAAAATTACCAAAAAAAAAACCTTAGGCTAAAATGGTGTTTTAGCAAAATCTTGGATCCAAAAAAATATATATATACAAATTAAAAAAGCAAAAAAAAAAAAAAAAAAAAAAAAAAAAGATGGAGAAATTAACCCCAAAAAAAATGTACCTACCAAAAATCTTCTTTGTGGGAGAGCACCAATTTGTTGCATGAAAGCGGAATTCTTTTCAAAATTGAATAGTATTAAAAGGAAAAAAAATAAAAAGAAGAGAGATATAAATATTGGAGTAGTTCTAAATTGTTGAAACTGTTTTTATTTAAATTTCAATTGAAACATGGGGTGTTTAAATGAGGATATGTGGTGGTGCTTGAATTTAAGGAATATGGATGAGAAGTTATAGTAATAGTTTTTATAGTAGAAGTGTTTTTTTTTTTTTTTTTTTTCAAATTCAAACTAAAGAAAAGGAGATTTGAGAAGGTAAAACAAAAACATAACATTATGGAATTAGAAAACTAAAAATACAAAAATACAAAAATGTGAGATTAGGAAGTAAGGAAACTAGAAATTCAAAAGAAAACAGAAAAATTAAATAAAAGAAACCAGTAAGTCTTGATAAAGTAGAAAAAAAAATGTGGAACATGGTCTTGAAGGAAATATACAAAGTGGATTCAGAAGCTTTTTTTTTTTTTAATTTTAATTTTTGGATAAGTTTGTTTTGAAGACATGGATTAATTTTACATGAAGTTAGAGATATATTTTTACCTGGTTGTCATCAAGTTTTGTCCATGTTAAACCTAAGGTCTAAGGGTATTTCTGAACCACATAAAATTTCAATCCAAAAAAGGGAATCATATTTTACACACACACACACACACACATATATAATTGTTAGCTTCTTTTTGGGTGGCTCTCCCGCCCTTGGTGGCTCTACTACTAGGTATACCAAAATTAGATTCATTTATACCAAAATTTTAAGAAATAACACTCCACTCCTGTGTGAGTGTGAATTATTTTGATCATTTGAGGGGTGAGAAGGGAGACTAATTCCACTTTACTTTGAGATGTATACCCCTCATTTTTCTTGATAGCATATGAATATGAGTTTTTAAGATGCATCTATATTGATAGTCAATTAGTGAAGAAAGAAGAATGAAATAATATTAATGTACATTGCCATCTTCTTACTTCAATTCCATTTAAAATCTTTTACTTGTACATCATCTCCTAGTAGAATTAGAGTATTCACGGGAAGAAAGCTAAAAAATATAGTTTTTAGCAACTTAAAAAGAAAATTTATTTATTTTAACAACTCTCTTTACAATACACTCAACATTAAAGGTTCTATTTTTACATCACAGCTTAAAACTATTCTTTTTTTAATTCATTTCTCTCTCTTCTTTCTGTCACTCTCTCTCTCTCTATCTCTTCGTCCTGTCTCAACCCACCCCAAAGTGCCAAAAAGTAGAGTTCCATGGCCAAAGAAAAGATGTTCAAAACTGGAATCATCTCCATCTCCTACTTTTAAATATTTTGTGTCTCTCATTTTTCAACCTCTTACCTTCAATTTAGAGAATAGTTTCACTCTCATTTCTTATTTTATTGATTCCATAGCTCTGTATCCTTTTTTTTTTCCATCTACATACCTTCTCAAGTTTTCAATCAAACTCAATCTCTTCCTTTTACCATTTTCAGTCTTCACTTTCTTCAACCCGGCCCGATCTCAACCCACTCCGACCGGATCTCAACCCACCTTCCTGGATCTAAACCCACCCCAGCCACAAAAATGATCACCACATGCTTTTCTTCGTTTCTCTCTCACGCACCACCATACAAAGCCACTACCACCACCAGCCACCACAAGCATTGCCACTACTAGCCACCACTTGAGAGAGATAATGAGTGAATAGACTTGAGAGTGAGTGAGAGACATGGACAGACTTGAAAGAGAGAGAGAGTAGAAACTAATTTAATAATGAGAGAATGAAAGAGAAAATAGTTTAATATTGATAGCAACTTGCTACAACATCTGCAATGAGGTTACTAAATTGAGCAACCAATAACCTCAAAAAGTGTTCTACTGAAAAGAAGGGAAACTCAAAATAATTTGAGTATGAGCTATAGTGAGTTGCTAGAGATAGCAGCTCACTGTAGCTTAAAACTTAAAACAAAAAAAACAAAAAAAAAACAAAAAAACAAAATTTTTATTAATGTGTGGTGTTAAAAAGAATAGTATTTTAATGTGTTAATGGTTGTGATTGTTATTTATAGTGTTAGATATATTATTTTATTATGTTGTTTATATTATTTTAATGTGTTGAATTTTAAAATAAAACCTTTGATGTTGGGTGTATTATAAAGTGGGGTATTAAAATAGATAAACTAGTATTTTGAGTTGCTAAAAGCTATATTTCTTTTAACAACTTTGATATGAATACTCTGAGCTACTACTAATAGCAGTTCACTATAGCAAGTTTGATGTAGGGTATTTTTGTATGCTTGAAGTGATAAAATAGCTAAAAAGTTATTTTAAGAGCTATGCTATGAATGCTCTTAATGGTTGTAAAACGAGGAAGCTTACAGTTGCATATATTTTTAATTTTTATTATTACTAGTTTTGCAACACATGCTAGACAGTAGAAAGATTACAATTAAGGTTAGAAATAAAATTTAATTATAATTATTGAATTATTGAATTGCTTAGAAATTATACCATTAAATGTTTCAAAATATTCATATCTATTATCAAATCTATGGGTCAACAGAAGATTATAAAGCAGGAAACGAGACTTTCTCCCAAAAAAAAAAAAAAAAAAAAAAGAGAGTAAGAAACAGAAAACCTCTAGAACTGATGACAAAAATACCAAAAAGGGGTCCACTTCTTTTTAGCGATAACACAGTAATTTCAACATGACTAAATATAACTTTACCATAAAAAGTAACATGACTACATATAACAAATTAAAACAAACCAGCAAGACTTTCTCCAAAAAAAAAAAAGCAAGAAAGAAAATAATAATCAGGGGCGGTGCTAAAGCATATTCAGGAGGTTCAAATGAACCCCCTAACTTCAAAAGAAAAAACTATATATATGATTTTTTTTTTTTTTTGTTAGCTTAATACTTTAATTTATTTTTAAAATATATTTTTTGCACACTCTGACTTAAATTTTGCACATCTTTATTGTAAGTATTTTCGATTTTAAGAATAAAGAGCAAGTTTTTTTTTTGAGAAACCGAATAAAGAGTAAGTGTTTGTGAATTGTAAGTGTAATTATTTTTTATAAATTTATATTATGTGTGTGTAAGTGTGTACATTACTTTTTGTTATAATGTTATATATTTGTGTAAATTATGATGTGTGTGGATGTTTGTATGTAAAATATAAATATAATATAACTTTATATAATTTAATAATTAAGAAATAGAGAAGGTTTTTTTTTTTTTACATGTGTGTGCATTGTTATCATATTATAATAACTTTTTGTAATAAAGTTAGTAAAATTCAAGAAAACAATTGTAAAGTTAATGATTGTTCAAGCATTTAATTAGTTAAGTAGACATATAGTGTATAATTTATGTAGAAATAAGTGTGATTATGTGCGTTAATAATTAATATGGAGCCAATGAGTTGAGATTAGTCATTTAGTCTAAAATATTTTTATGAAAACAAAGTCAAATAGATAATAACAACTGTATAAAGATAAAAATGTTAGATAAAATTAACAAAATAAAATGATCATAGACTCATAGCTACCCATATTGGCAATAGATATTCATAATGAACTATAATGTAACATTCAAAATTTGAAAACTTGTAGAATAAAATTGTAAAACTTTATGTATTATTATTATTATTTTCAATAACTCAATATATTCAAGTTCTCTTTTTATAAAAATTTTGTAACGACCCCCTTAAACAAAATTCTTGGAGCCACCACTGATAATAATCTACATGCAAAATAAATCCATCTGGAGAAGCTACATCTAAATGAAATAAATATACTTTCATCAAATAAAAAAATAAAAAATAAAAAAAGATAAAATGAATGAGCTAAACCAAAAAAAAATCTTCATCTTTGTTAAAACAAACCCCCAAGACTTTCTTAAAAAATATATATATATATAATATTAAAAAAAAAACCAGCAAGAAAGAAAGTAATAATCCACATGCAAGATGAACCCATGTGCAGAAATTACATCTAAATGAGATAAATATACTTTCATCAAAAAAAAAAAAAAAAAAAAGGAAGGATAAAATGAATGAACTAAACCAAAACAAAATCTCCATCTTTCTTTCTCTCCAACCTTCTTTTTTCTTGCTTCTTCTCTTTCTCTCTCCTGTGATGGAAGCAGCTGAGTCATGAGTCATGACTGACTTTTCTTTTTTTTTTTTTTTTTTTTTGTTCTTATCTCTCATTGTTTCCCTCCCTTACTATGTTGTTTCACTTTGTGTCTATCGATAAAGTGGTTGGCTGTCAAACACCTCAAGCAAAGAGATAAAACAAGAAAAGTAGACCCAAAATGACGAAACTATCCACACTTTTTCACTCTTTTGATTTAAAGATTTTAATAATAGAAACGTAAATATACCTGTACACAACAAACAAACGTAAAAGGAAATCTTTGATTTTGCGTTTTAATCTTTACTGTTAACAATATAAAGTGAGAGAGAAAGACTGAATAGTCTGTATATTAATATGTGTATAATAATGTACAATAGAGAGCCTTATATAGGCTAGGTATGTGTGCAGTACAAGCAAAAGGAGTAAACTACAAGTATAATATTGGGCTAAGCCCAATGGGCTAAACTAGTCTAAGCTATACACTAACATCCCCCCTCAAACTCGCGGTGGCAAGGAAGAAGCCAACGGGAGTTTGGATATAAGATCTCGAAGACGACCAGGCGGGTGAGTCTTGGTAAAGATATCAGCAGGCTGGTCAGCAGAGGAGATGGAGAACAACTTGAGATTTCCTTTCTTGAGATGCTGGCGAGTGATGTGGCAGTCGATCTCAATATGCTTGGTGCGTTCGTGGAAGACATCATTATGAGCAATGTAGATAGCACTACGATTGTCACAATAAAGAGGAGTGGCAGTGGGCTGCGGAGCATCCATGTCAGCCAAGAGCCAGCGAATCCAAACAAGCTCGCAAGTGGTGTCGGCAAGGGCACGATACTCTGCCTCAGTACTGGAACGGGAAACCACATCCTGCTTCTTGCTGCGCCACGAGACAAGAGAAGTACCTAACAGGAAACAGAAACCTGTGATAGAGCATCGATCAGTCGGATCACCTGCCCAGTCAGCATCTGAATAGGCATGAAGCTCGAGGGAAGATCGAGAAGAGTAATGCAGACCATGATAAAGTGTGCCTTTGACATATCGGAGAATCCGAAGAACAGCAGCATAATGGACAGAACGAGGTGCATCCATGAACTTACTAACCATACCCACGGCATGTGAAATATCCGGACGAGTAACAGTGAGATAGATCAAACTGCCAACCAACTGACGATAGCGAGTAGCATCGGATAGAGGTTCACCATCCAAAGGTGTGAGCCTTGCATTGTATTCTAAAGGAGTGGAAACAGTCTTGTTGTCGGTGATACCGGCTTTGGAGAGAAGATCAGAAGCATATTTAGCCTGGGAAAGATAGTATCCATCAGAGGATGAGGTAACCTCAAGCCCAAGAAAATAGCTGAGAGTGCCTAGATCTTTCATCTCAAAATGTTGACTAAGGAACTGCTGAAGAGAGCGGATACCTGCAGAATCATCTCCAGTAATAATCATATCATCAACATAAAGAAGAATAAGAGTGATACCAGCAGAGGATCTTCGGACAAAGAGAGTGGTGTCATGAGGACTCGAAGTGAAACCCTGCTGAGCAACAACCGAGCTAAACTTTTCAAACCAAGCTCGAGGAGCCTGCTTAAGGCCATAAAGAGCACGGCGAAGGCGACAAACTTGGCTGCCTGAATGTGGATAGCCAGGGGGTGGTTGCATGTACACTTCTTCATGGAGGTCTCCATTAAGGAAAGCATTCTTCACATCCATTTGATAAAGAGGCCAACGGCGAACAGCAGCCACAGCAATGAGACATCTGACCGATGTAAGGCTAGCAACAGGAGCAAATGTTTCCTCATAGTCAATACCATACTCCTGAGTAAAGCCCTTGGCAACTAGGCGAGCCTTGTATCGTTCAACAGATCCATCAGCCTTGGTCTTGATCTTGTAAACCCACCTACAACCTACTACAGACTGACCAGGAGGCAAATCAACCATATCCCAAGTTTTATTCTTATGAAGGGCATCTAGTTCTTCATTCATAGCTTGCTGCCAAAGGGGGTCAGTATGGGCCTCACGATAGGTGTGAGGTTCATAGAGGGTGGCAAGAGCAAAAGAGCAGTGATAATCAGTAAGATAAGGGGGAGGAATGCTTACCCGAGTGGAACGACGAAGTTCAGGACCAACATGTGACTCAGGAGAGGGTGGTGCCACAGGATCCAAGACAGGCGGGTCATATGCCGGAGACAGAACCGGAGATGAGTCGTCTGGAGAGGTAGCCGATGTTGAAGAATCCTCCACAAGTTCAGGATAGAGAGGGAGGAAAAGATCAGTAAAAATGGGAGACTCTGAGGAAGGAGATGTAGGAAACTGCTGAAGACTCGTGAAAGAACGATGTTCCCAAAACTCAACATGACGGGAGACACGAAGGCGATGAGAAATGGGATCATAGCAGCGAAACCCCTTTTGAGACACACCATAACCAAGGAAACAACAGAGACGAGTACGAGGCTGGAGCTTTGTTCGTTCATGAGGAGGAAGAGAGACAAAGCAAGCACAACCAAAAACCCAAAGGGAGGAGTAATCAGGAGTTTGACCATAAAGAAGCTCAAATGGTGATTTGTTGTGTGTAGTTGGTGAAGGAATACGATTAATGGTGTACACAGCAGTGAGTGCAGCCTCACCCCAAAAGCGCTCAGGAAGAGAGGCAGAAATGAGAAGGGTGCGGACAACATCAAGAATGTGACGGTGTTTTCGTTCTGCACGACCATTTTGTTGAGATGTGTAAGGACAAGACCGCTGAGGAAGAGTACCATGACTGTCTAAAAAGGATAAGAAAGATTTATCATTATATTCTTGAGCATTATCCGATCGAAAGACTTTGACGGTGCGATTGAACTGTGTTTCAATCATTTTATGAAATGTTTGGTAAATAGACACAAGTTCAGACCTATGGCGAAGCAGATAAATCCAAGTATATCGAGAAAAATCATCCACAAATATGACAAAATATTTAGATCCCCCCTCAGTGGGAACAGGTGCAGGAACCCAAATATCAGAATGTATAAGATCAAAAGGGGCAGAAGAAAATGAGTCACTTTTATTAAAGGGCAATTTTGTTTGTTTGCCAAAATGACAGGAAGTACAATCAAATTTTGAAAACTGAACTGAACCTAAATGACCTTGAGAAGCTAACAACTGAAGACGAGATAAAGATGGATGACCAAGACGAGCATGCCAAAGATCAGGTGAGGAGGTGGTAGTGGTAGTAGCTGCAGAAACAACTTGTGAAGGAATCTTCAAGTCATGAACCTCAAACATGCGACCAACCTTACGGCCTGTCCCAAGCACTTGACCCGTCCGGGGATCCTGCACATCCACACCATGATTAGTAAATAAAAGATCTACGCCTAATTCACAAAGTTGACCAACAGAAAGCAAATTAAGGGATAACTTTGGAATATGAAAAGTGTCATTAAGGGATAGACTAGGAGAAGAGATTGTTCCTTTATGACTAACAGGCATAGGAGTTCCATCAGCAGTGTAAATGGTGATTGGATGTTCTAAGGGTGCCTTTTCAGAAAATTGGGATTCATCAGGAGTCATATGGTTACAACATGCAGTATCAAAGAACCAAGGTTGGTTACCTGAGGTGACAGAAAGGGCAGTGGAAGTGCGGGATAAAACCTGTTGAACAACTGCCTCAACATCAGCCGTAGTAAGTGAGGAAGTCAAGGATGGACCTGTAGGAACCGATGGATCTGAAGGACATACAGCAGCTGCCCGAGGAAGAGAAGCCTTATTATGCTCTTGCACAAATTTCTGCAGTTTGCGACAAACAGAGATGTCATGACCTTTGCTACGGCAAAACTCGCAGCGAGTACCTTTGGAAGACTGAGAGTTGGGACGCCCAGGGTTTATTCGTGGAGGAGCAGTGAATGCAGCAATGGGAGGCTGTGGAGAGGGTGTAGCCAATACATGATCAGATGATGACATGTGATAAGTAGGCCGACGATTCTCCTCAGAAATGAGCTCCTTGACTGCAGCATCAAGAGAAGGAGTAGGAGACCGGCTAAGTAGAGAAGCCCTAGTAGGCTCAAAATCCTCACGTAAACCCATCATGAAGTGCATAAATTGACGACGATCCCGATATTTGACAAAGAGCTCAATGTCCTTAGAACACACTAGTGGAGGATCTGCAGCAGAGAGTTGTTCCCACATAGTAGAAGTCTGAGAATAGAAATCAGAAATAGACTGACCTGTCTCTTGACGCATTTGATAGAGCTTTGATTCAATGTGGAACTCCAAGCTTGAGTCATTAGTGCAATTATAGCGATCAGCCAAAAATTTCCAAGCAGCCTCAGCAGTCTCAAGACGAGGAAGAAGATTATGAATGGAGGGAATAGAGGTATTGATAAACCAAGACAAGATCTTACTTTGAATACTCTCCCACTCCTCTAGGCGTTCTTCATAATCATCTGTTGTAACAGCAGTCTTCGAAGACTCTTCAGCAGTTGTGGCTTTAGACTTAGGGTTTGGTACTGGCTTAGGAATCGAACCAGTCACATATCTCCACAGTTTACGCCCCTTGAGAAAGACAGTCATATTCTGAGACCATGCATGATAACTAGTTGGACCATCCAACATAATAGTGATAGGACGGATGATATCTCGTTCATTTTGTTGAGCCATAATGAAGAAAATGGTCAAAAAATGGGATTTAGAGACCTCAAATGCAGAAACGGAGCTCAAAATCGGAATCTACGCGAAAAACTGAGCAAAACAGGTCCTGTTGAAAAATTTTGACTAGGTCAAAGTCAACGGTCAACGGTCAAAGTCAACGGTCAGATTCAACGGTCAACTGCTGACGTGGCGTGTGTGACGTCACCTAGGGCTGACGTGGCAGGAAGTGACTCAGCAGCAGGCGCGTGTGGCGCGTGAGTGAGAGTGGTCTGGCGCGTGGGAGCGCGTGGCAGGTACTGACGGCGCGTGGCGGCGCGTGAAGCGCGTGTTCGTGAGGCAGAAACTTCAGGCGGCGCGTGGGGGCGCGTGTGAGGCTGTTTCCGGCCGTTCTTGGTTGGGTTTTGCTCGGGATTGGATGTTCTGTCTTTCTATGCCTGTTATTTGGCAGTTGAATGCACAGAACGTTGATATCCGAGTGTTGCAGTGCTGTGGGCGTGACGGCGGTGGCTCGCTTCTGACAGTGACGACTGGATGAAGGCGAGGGCAGCGGAAGAACGCCGGAGATGTCCACAGGAACCAGAAAATCAGAGGAATGGCTCTGATACCATGTTAACAATATAAAGTGAGAGAGAAAGACTGAATAGTCTGTATATTAATATGTGTATAATAATGTACAATAGAGAGCCTTATATAGGCTAGGTATGTGTGCAGTACAAGCAAAAGGAGTAAACTACAAGTATAATATTGGGCTAAGCCCAATGGGCTAAACTAGTCTAAGCTATACACTAACATTTACAATATTGTTTTGTCAAATACAAGCTGCTCAACTGTCTATGGAGTATAGATTTGAAGTGGTTTAATCATGGGCGTACCGTGTAGGAAGGTCAACGGATATATTTTTTCGTGTAAAGAGCTTTAACTTGAAATGGTCGAACTGTTGAAGAGTTCAACTCAAACAAGTTCCTAGATATGACAGTGCTTCAATAATCGTACAATTCAAGGTGTTATTGGGCATGAGCTGAGTCATAACACTCAACACTTACAAATCACTATGAACATTCAAGCAATTAACTCTCTCTCTCTCTCTCTCTCTCTCTCTCTCTCTCTCTCTCAAAGACAACACTACCATTAAGATTTCCACCGCCGCCTTTTATTTATTTATTTAAGAAAGTGGAAGATCACACTACAATTTCAAATTGCATTTCCAACATTTCTTGGTCAAAGAAGGATCACAAAAAATTTAATTACGAGGCTAAAGTCTCCATGAACTCTGAATCATCTATCATAGCATGCAATGTCTAAGGCGAAAGACAAGCTTCAAAATCCATACTTCCTTCTTCTACCCAAGGGAACACTGTTAACCTTCCATCAAACTTGTTGCCAGCACCACTTCGCACAGCAATAGGTCTTCCCCAACCAAAGTCATTACCATACACTTTGAATCGCGGCGAGCTTCCTGTGATCAATGCATTACTTGTTATTCCTCCAAGTGTTGATATCTTTGGGGCTTTTACCAATCCTCTATACACTTCCTCCCTTCTTTAACTGTTTGAGAAGCAATCACCTTGTTTATCTGTGAAGCCATCTAGCCTAATCCGTGCTCAAGAAGATTTTCAACTGTAATTGTTACGGTCCACAATAAAACCGCGTTTCCCAAGTATTCTTTTGGCAATGGTGGTTGTATTCTTTGCCTCATTCCCACTAGTACGTGGTAATGAGCCTCTTGATTAGCGCTGCAACGCCAATTGCGAACCACAAAGATGACCCAATACTGCTTGAAGGGACGAGACGTTGTTGGTGCCCATTTCAACATTAGCTTTTGCTTTTAATTGTGAAATTTTCTTCTTTGAAAAATGAAAGACCTTTTGTTTTAGTGGAGGAGGAATGGACCTCTCATCAGAGATTTCATTGTGATGGAAAGGAATATGAAGTGGGAAATCAATAATACCATCAAAATAAGTACGTTGGAAAATATGATGAGATTGTGATGTGGGATCAATATTATTACCTCTAGATATTTCAAACCAAGTGTTAAAGAAATGCCAGAATGAACTACCATCGATTGACTACACAATGGTTTAAAGTGCAGCCGATGAAAATACCATCAACAAGCTCAGTTACGTGCACAGCTAACAATAGCTTGGAAGTGCCTTGGTGATTCAATATGCCATTCATCAAAAAGAAGGAGTTGACAATGTCTGGAACATATATGGGATCAAGGATATCTGCCACAGTAACATCATCAGCCACCGCATGAACAAATTGGGCTCCAAGGTTATTGCTATCAACAAAGAAAGAGGTGGACTTGTCATCATCGTTTTCAACCATGACAAGGCGACCAGCAAGGGGATAGAATATATCTGTTAATGCGTATAGTGTTGTGGGCTTTAGGCCCAACTAGATTACTTGTATAGCACACATTCTTGTACTACACTCTTACTTGTATTGTACTCATATGCCTCCTATATAAAAACACTCATGTATATTCTTTTATGTGAAATACAATAATATCATTCAATATTTCTAACATGGTATCAGAGCCATTGCTCTAATTTTATTGTGTTTTGTAGTCTTATATTTATTGGTATTTTCCGCTGCTTTAACTTCTCCGGCCGATAAACCTTTCTTTTTTTGGTGCCCTCTCCTAACTCTTCGTCATTGTCAGAGGTCCTCAAAGTTGAATCTTCGCCACCAGAAGCTCGCTTTCCGCAACAAAGATCACCACCCTCATCAGATATTCACTTTGAACCTCCAATCAAAACACAAGCTATATCACCGTGTAGATTGTCGCCCGATCTGCTCATCCCTGTCGGAATCGTCCACATAGGACACTCCACACGCTCCCACGTGCAGGTTTAAACTTGGTAGGATCAATTCATGCGCTACACGCGCCCTCACACGCTAGAAGAGGCTTGGAGCATCCTCATCACACACCACACGCGCCTTCACGGGCCAAAGGAATCTCGGCGTGTCCTGATCACGTGTCACACGCGACGCTGGACTCTCGCTAACGCCATCCATGACGTCATCACCTAACACGTCAGCTCTACCTGACTCATCTGCTAATGTCAGCCCTAGCTGTTTATTGACGTCATTCTGCTTACGTCATTGTTGATTTCTGCCACAGTTGACCATTGACTTTGACTGATGGTTGACTTTGATTGTTGACTTTTCTCCAAAGTTGACTTTTTGCAATCCATGTGCTCTTTACCCAATTTTTCTCGTAGATTTCATTTTTGCAGTCCATTTTTGTATATTTTGTTTCTAAATGAAAAATAAAGACAAGTCTTCTTCTTGTTACAATAATCGTCGCCAACAATCCAGCACACGTTTTTGCAATTTTTACAAACGTTTTGGCCACAATATTGAGACTTGCTATCATCGCAACAAATCAGATATTTCAATTTCTGTTACTACTGTTGCTAACGCTGAGAATGTCCAACCAATGGCTCCTATCTCTGCACAGTCTAAGTCTTCAAGTCGCACTTTCACCATGTCCACGAATGACCTTAAAAACATCATCAATAATGTCCTTCGTATGGTTGGTAATGCATATTATCCTCTTCTCTCTCAGTTTTATCTGGTATGTCTCCTTCCTCTTGACTTATAGATTCTGCTTGTTGCAATCACATGGCCCCTCACTTGTCCTTATTTTCTAAACTTAAACCTGCATCATACCCTCTTAATATTTGCACAGCAAATGGTTCCACAATATATGGTCATAATATAGGTTCCGTTTCGACCTCCAACCTCTCGGTTCTTGGGGTCTTTAATATTTCTGACCTTTCTTACAATTTATTTTCTGTGGGAAAATTAGCTGAGTTGAATTATCGCATTATTTTTTATTATTCTTGATGTATTGTACAGGATCCAAGGACTGGACAAGAGCTTGGGACTGATCCTAGAGTTGGGCATATGTTTCCCGTGGATAACTTTCGTCTTCCACTTGTTGCTTCTGTTTTTGTTGCTGCAGCTGCTGCAATTTCTTCTATTCCTTCCCTTGCACTTTGGCATGCTCGACTTGGTCACTCATTTTCTTCTCGAGTACAACAATTGGCTTCTATAGGTCTGTTAGGTTCAGTGTCTACAGAAAATTTTGATTGTGTTTCATGTCAATTAGGAAAACAACCAGTTTTGCCTTTCAATATTAGTGAATCAATATCCACTGATATCTTTGACCTTATTCATTCTGATGTTTAGGGGCCTTCCTCTGTCTCTAATATTGGTGAATCTCAATATTTTGTTGTCTTTGTTAATGATTACCCTCGCTACAGCTAGATTTTTAATATGAAACATCGTTCTGAATTATTGCAAGTATATTGTAATTTTGCAAAAATGGTTGAAACTTAATTTTCTAAATGTATCAAAAAAATTTTATCTGATAATACTCTTAAGTACACTCAATATGCTTTCCAAGCTGTTCTGCATTCCTATGACACTATTCATCAACTAACTTGTCTAGGTACCTCTCAGCAAAATGGTAAAGCTGAATGAAAATTTCGTCATATTCTTAACACTGTTCGTGCTCTCCTTCTCTCTGCCAAAGTTCCTACTCCTTTTTGGGACAAAGCTGATCTTCATGCTGTTCATACTATTAATCGCATTCCAAGTTCTGTTATCCAAAATCAAACTCCATATAAGCGCCTTTTTGGGTCACCTCCAGACTATCACCACCTTCGCTCCCTCAACTCTACCTGTTTCGTTCTTCTTCAGCCAAATGAACATAACAAACTTGAGCTTCGATCAAGGCTTTGTTATTTTCTTCGCTATGGTGAAACTCAAAAGGGGTATTGTTGTTATGATCCTGTCTCTCATCGTCTTCATATCTCTCACAATGTTGTCTTTTGGGAACATCGCCTCTTTGTCGAGCTCTCTCACTTCCATGCCTCTCTATCTTCCTCCTCCGTCTTAGATCTTTTTCCAGATGAGACACATATTCCTTCTGTAGTTGCTCCTGATCCTCCTGTAGTTACATCTGACTCTCCTGTAAACTTCTCTGTCCAACCACCAGATATCATTAATCACTTTCCTAGTTCACCCTTTAATGAACAAGTGGAAGATGAACAGGTCGAAGAGGAGCTACCTAACTCCAACCCTGAGCTTAGGTTCCCTGATCCTGCTCCTCCTGAAGATCTTGCACAAGACATTCCACCTTGTCACTCAACTCGGGTAAGATTCATTCCTACACATTTACTTGACTATTATTGTTACACTGCCCTTGCTATACTGCACGAGCCTCACACCTATCGTAAGGCTTCCACTGACCCTTTACGGCAGATTGCAATGAAAGAGGAACATGATGCATAATCTAAAAATCATATTTGGGACTTAGTGACACCCCCCATAGGAAATATGTGGTTAGTTGTAAGTGGATCTACAAGATTAAGACTCACTCTGATGGGTCGATTGAGCGCTACAAAACTCGTCTTTTTGCAAAAGGTTTTACACAGAAGTATGAGATTGATTATAAAGAGACCTTTGCTCCGGTTACTCGTATCTCATCTGTTCGTGCCCTCTTAGCTGTTGTTGTTGCCAGTAAATGGGACCTTTTTCAGATAGATGTCAAAAGTGCATTTATTAATGGGGATTTAAGTGAAGAAGTTTATATGCAAGCTCCTCCCGATCTCTCTGTTGAATCAAACAAGGTTTGTCACCTTCAATGTGCACTTTATGGCCTCAAACAAACTCCACAAGCTTGGTTTGCCAAATTCAGCTCTACCATCTCTCACTTGGGTTACATGGCCAATCATTATGATTCTGCATTATTTCTTCGTCGCACTGACAAAGGCACTATCTTACTTCTCCTGTATGTGGATGATATGATCATAACTGGTAATGACCTCAGTGGCATTCAAGAACTCAAGAATTTTCTCAGTCAACAGTTTGAGATGAAAGATCTTGAACATCTCAACTACTTCTTGGGTCTTGAAATCACTCATTCTACAGATGGCCTTTATATTACTCAAGCCAAGTATGCCTTTGAACTCTTATCTCGAGTTGGACTCACTGATAACAAGACTGTTGACACTCCAGTTGAGTTTAATGCGCATCTGACTCCCTCAAGAGGAAAACCATTGTCTAATCCCTCTCTTTACAGACACTTGGTTAACAGCCTAGTTTATCTCACTATCACTCGTCTAGACATTTTCTATGCTGATCACCAGGTGAGCCAGTATCTGTCTACTCCACGATCAACTCACTATGATGTTGTTCTACGCAT
Organism: Quercus parvula; assembly: GCA_030820535.1. Taxonomy (NCBI): domain Eukaryota; kingdom Viridiplantae; phylum Streptophyta; class Magnoliopsida; order Fagales; family Fagaceae; genus Quercus; species Quercus parvula. The sequence goes on along the minus strand of JAUAME010000011.1, from coordinate 42,590,324 downwards.
TCTTCGATACCTAAAGGGCACTCTCTTTCATGATCTTTTCTACTCTACTCAGTCTCCTCTTATTCTCCGTACATTTTCTGATGCTAATTGGGCAGGAGATCTCACTGATCGCAAGTCTACCACGGGTTATTGCTTTCTTTTTGGTTCTTCTCTGATTTCTTGGCGAAGCAATAAACAAAGTCATATGACCCACTCCAATACTTAAGCAGAATATCGTGCCCTTGCTGATACCACATCTGAGTTTCTTTGGTTACAATAGCTTCTCAAAGACTTAGATGTGTCTATATCTTCTGCTACTCCTCTTTATTGTGACAACCAAAATGTCATTCATATTGCTCACAATGATATCTTTTTGAACGGACTAAACACATCGAAATTTATTGTCATTTTATCCGTTATCATCTTGTCCATTGTGCTATCACTACAAAAAAATGGGGCTATCCCAGCGTTTTGAAAAGCGCTGGGATAGCCCCAAAAAGCGCTGGGATAGGGTCAAAATTCCTATCCCGGTGTTTTTTTCCCCGACGCTTCAGACCGCCGCTTTTTGAATGTGGGGATAGGGTCGTGCGGACCTGTACCAGCGCTTTTCAAAAGCGTTGGGATAGGTCCCGGCGCTTTCAAACCCTGTTCCGGCGTTTTTAAAAGCGCTGGGACAGCCTTTATGAAAATGTGAATATAACCTATACCAGCGCTTTTGGAAGGCCTATACCAGCGCTTTTGAAAGCGCTGGCATAGGTAGTACCTATTCCAGCGCTTTCAAAAACGCTGGTATAGGTCTTGAATCAGTATAATTTAAAAGGACCTATGCCAGCGCTTTTGAAAGCGCTGGTATAGGTCTTGAATTAGTAAAATTTAAAAGGACCTATGCCAGCGCTTTCAAAAGCGCTGGTATAGGTCCTTTTTTTTTAAAAAAAAAAAAATTTAATTTTATAGACCTGAAATATACCTACAATACATATTTTATAACACCTGTAATGAACCACAATTCATATTTTTACAAATAATAATGCAAAAACCAAAAACATAGATTAAAAGAATTTGATTCACAGATTTTTTACAATAATAATGCTAAGACCAAATGTGTAAGTTAAAAAAATTTGATTCACAAAAAGCCTAAGTCATGCCAATCACAGGACAAACCAATAACCTGAAGAACTCAACCAAGGCAACCACAAGATCAGCATTAATCTACTTGCACCATACCAATAAGAGAAATTACCACATTCAAATAAGCGATGACCTCGCAAACATAAAATGGCCCCAAATTGAACCACATTCAGCAACAATTGATCTCTACAGAAGTTTGGTGCAACAAGGAACAACGATTCCTTTTGAGGGAACAATATATTAAACAATGTATGCGCAAAAAGTGAAATCTAGAGAACTAGAAAAAAGTCATAAATTTTAGACCCATAATTACCGGCCAGCCAACAATAAGGGAAAGGAAACTTCATGTATTATGCTCCAATAGAAGAAACATATTGATCTACAGAATTGTAGCAAAAAAAAATTGATCAAAATTTAAACAAGAGAAGACACAGAAACAAGAAGAATTGCAAGTGAAATTTCAAGCCCTCCCTAGGTGAGACATGAATTTATGGATGTGAAGGAAACCAAAGCCTAAGAAAAGAATTTACAGGCACAAGTATCAAAAAGAATTAAAACAATTCAAAAAATTTATAATTCTTATGATTGCAAGAGAGAATAATGAAAGCAAGCAGAAAATAGAGCTTATCACCAAATGAAAAGTTCAGTTTATTAAAGCTGCTAAGCACAAACACAAAAAAAATTAAAAAAAAAACTAGTTCCTGTAGACAAACAAAGAATAGATTTTTAACATGTGAATTGCAGAAGTTGCAGAACAACAAATGAAAGAACTATATATTTCAAATGAAATTAAACAAGCAAAAAGTTTTTTAAGTTCTCATGATTGCAAAAGAGAATGATGAAAGCAGGAGAAAAAGAGAATTTATCAACCTAATCAAACTTGGCTGCTTAAACTGCCAAGTACATTAGAAGAAAAAAAAAACAGTTCTATATACATATAAGTAATAGAATTTTAACATGCACAGAGAATCACAGGAGTTGCAAAACAACAAATGAAAAAACAACTATATTTCAAAGAATGCAAAAATATAAAGATAAATCATTTCTAACTTAGAAAGCCAAGCTCTTCCCTGTTGCTAGATATTGGGGGACAAGGAAATCAAGTAGCAACAATCCAAGTTAACAAATTACGATGCAAACCAATGTAACTCCTAGAAAGCCCACAAATGCCAGGAGAAGAGAAAGCAAAAGCGTTCCCTCAAGACATACTACCATTAAAATTGTGGACTACAACAATACTAAGCACTGCCAGATTAAGCTGTGAATTCATTATTGAAGTTGCCAACACATAATGACCAAAAATAAAATAAGACAGCAAGACAAAGGAAGAAAAATTGCAATAGAAATTTCAAACCCTCACTTTGCAAGACTTGGAATTATAATTCTTCTCGAAAATGAAACCTAGGAAATTCAGTCACAAACCCAAGTATTAGACAAAATTAAAACAACAAAAATGTATCCTTAAAATTATTGTGCTTGAAGGAGAGAAAAACAAAGGGGAAGAAAAAGGGAGTTTATCGCCAAACTCAGCTGCTTAAGTTGTGAAGCACCCAAACAAAAACATATTGCTTCCTGCATACAGACAATGTGACAATCCAAACTAGAAAAAGAGCTACTAGCACAACATAACCAGGTTCCACAGTAAGCAAGAAAACATCAATAGAAACAAGACAAGAAGACAAATGTACAAGTGCTATGTGAAAGATGACCACACGAGCAAGCTGAAAAACAGAATTCCAGCTACATAGTTTGGAATAATTATAAATTATAAGATTTTACTTCTAAAGGAAAATATAAAAAATTTATAAAGAGCACGACTACTCAAAAGCATGTTTCATCAAGAAGCAACCAAACAAAATCAACCTAGCTTAAGTACCACAAATGCATCACCACTTAAATTAAAAAAACTGACAAAGTAGACAAGCAAGATATCCAATCTCCAATAATAAAAATGTAGATTAAAATAATTAGTCATTATTATCATTATATATATAACAGAAAACCAAAAACCTCTTAAGGGTCAAGCAAGAAGTTAAAGGAGTATTAGGATCAAAAGCAAAAACTAAAACACAGCTGCAATAGAAGCCTGTTCTCAACCCAATGTCAGTCCAACAAATTGTTTTTCTAACTCATGTGTATCTTACTCCAATACTTAAAACTTCAAATTAAGAAAAATAAAAATGAAATCAAGACATAAAGAGAGCTTATTACCTGAGGTCCCCCATCAAACTTTGCCACCAAAGTAGATATACAACATGAACATTTTTAAACACAAGAATTGGGGCAACAAAGCCATAAACCCCAAAATATCACCCCCACACAATCCAACTATACAAACCTCGTTTCTACTTTTTTTATTTCCACTCCTTCAAACAAAGTAACCAGCTCAGTTGCCCCCAAACAGTTATCGAACTAAAACTTAACTATAATACAAAATTAACTTAATTATGAACTCGATAATATCATAAAACCAAAGAAACAAAACCTATATCCATTTTTTTTCCTACAATTTCTAAGCAACCAAACACAGATGAACAACAGTTTCAAACACGAAAAATCCCAAACTACATAGAATGAATAAACAAAGTAAAAGAACAAGGACCTTTTTTGCGGCCAGCAGCGAGTAGATCGGTACGGCTCTTGTTCTTGTCCATCTCCACACAAATCACAACCACACACAAGTCTCGATCACCATTAGGAACTCCACCTCTTTACAATGCCTAGAACAACAACAAAAAATGAATATTCAACATAAATAATCAAATGTCCATGTTTGCTGTTTGGTAGAAGAGAAAATTCTTATAAGACTCAACATTCAAAATCTCAGTTTCGTGCATTTTTCCCACTGACCAAACAGAACGTTAAAAAGGAAATTCTAAAAGGAACTGATTCAAATCTTTAGAGAAAATTTTTGTTAGCACTACTGCCACCTACAGTTCCTCCAAAATAGAGCAAACTTTAACCAAAATCAAAAATAAAAAGCCACAAAATGAACTAAACTTTAACCAAAACCAAAACTAAAACCCATACAATCAACCAACAGTTACACAAAAATATACACATAATCCAAACCAAACTTCTACCAAAATCAAAAATAAAAAACCAAAAATTTAACAACAAATATATATACAAATATTGCTTCAAAATAGAAATGAGAGCTAGAGATACTTACCTTGCTTTGTACAGAGGCAGGTTAACAATTTCTAATGTAAACCTTAGAGAAAATTTTTGTTAGCACTACTGCCACCTATAGTTCCTCCAAAATAAAGCAAACTTTAACCAAAATCAAAAATAAAAAGCCACAAAATGAACTAAACTTTAACCAAAACCAAAACTAAAACCCATACAATCAACCAACAGTTACACATAAATATACACATAACCCAAACCAAACTTCAACCAAAATCAAAAATAAAAGACCAGAAATTTAACAACAAATATATATACAAATATTGCTACAAAATAGAAATGAGAGCTAGAGAGACTTACCTTGCTTTGGATAGGGTTTGTGGTTTTGGGTAATATTTTTGTGTTTGAAATTTCAGAAAAAAAATGGTGGGTTTTGAGTAAAGAAGAAGAGGAAGAGGGGAAATGGGTTAAGGAAGAGGGAGAGGGAGAGAAAATATGGGTGAGAGGAAAAAATCTGAAGCAAAGAAGAGGGAGACCAAAAACGAGATGCCAAAGTGGTGGGAAGGTGAAAAAAATAAGTGGGAAGTCTGAAAATTTTTAAGTGGTGCGAGGGACCTATCCAGCGTTTTGGAGAGACCTATCCCAGCGCTTTAATAAGCGCTGGAATAGGTAGACCCTATTCCAGCGCTTTCAAAAGCGCTGGGACAGGCCTCTTTTCATAAGGGAACGGAGAGACCTGTCCCAGCGCTTTTAAAAGCGCTGGGACAGGTCATTCTCATTTCCTTATCAGAATGACCTATCCCAGCGCTTTTAAAAGCGCTGGGACAGGTCTTTCTCATTCCCTTACCAGGATGACCTATCCCAGCGTTTAGGAGAGACCTATCCCAGCGCTTTAATAAGCGCTGGAATAGGTAGACCCTATTCCAACGCTTTCAAAAGCGCTGGGACAGGCCTCTTTTCATAAGGGAACGGAGAGACCTGTCCCAGCGCTTTTAAAAGCGCTGGGACAGGTCATTCTCATTCCCTTATCAGAATGACCTATCCCAGCGCTTTTAAAAGCGCTGGGACAGGTCTTTCTCATTCCCTTACCAGGATGACCTATCCCAGCGTTTTGGAGAGACCTATCCCAGCGCTTTTAGAAGCGCTGGAATAGGTAGACCCTATTCCAGCGCTTTCAAAAGCGCTGGGACAGGTCTTTCTCATTCCCTTATCAGAATGACCTATCCCAGCGCTTTTAGGCTTCCTATACCAGCGTTTTTGAAAAACGCCGCTATAGGCCTCCTATGGCAGCGCTTTGTAAAGCGCCGACAAAAAGCGCTGGTATAGGCTTATCTATTACGGCGGTTTGTAAAAACGCCGGGAAAAAAACGCTGGGACAGGACGATTTTTTTGTAGTGTATCAAACTGATCTCAATCTCCTCTAAAGATCAACTTGCAGATATCTTCACCAAGTCACATCCTAAGAGACGCCTTCGTACTTTGGTTGACAACCTCAAGTTGGTCTCACATCCACCTTGAGTTTGAGGGGGGCTGTTAATGTGTATAGTGTTGTAAGCTTTAGATCCAACTAGATTACTTGTATAACACACATTCTTGTACTACACTCTTACTTGTACTGCACTCATATGCCTCCTATATAAAGGCACTCATGTATATTCTTTTATGTGAAATACAATAATATCATTCAGTATTTCTAACAATATCTAATGTGCAGGACAGAGAGGTTTTTAGGTGATCAACCACACTGCTACCCTGTAGTTCTTCTTCTTGTGAAGGTGTAGGTTTGAAGAAAAGGAGGCCCTTTTGGATATGATCAACTAAGAGCATCTGGAGATCCCATGGAGTTAACTCAATCCTTCGATTTGACTCGTTGGGACTCACTGCTGCCCGGATAGTACTAGTGGATTTGAAGCGAATGTGTGTCATTTTTTGTTCAAACTAGATGAGCTGAGCACATATGCAACCATTATAGCTGGCTATAGAAGGAGCTCTTTGAGAATCGTATAGCCAATAATGGATCCGAACAACGTCTGTGTCAAAATTGTGGAGCGCAATACGGCATTCACTAGTCTTCAGGGCCACCACACTGGAACATTGAAATCTTTGCCACATTAATATATTGTCTTAATTTAGCCGCTACTTTTGACAGAACCTATCTCTTTCTTTCTTCTCTTTTCTGTTGTTTTTTTTGATAATCACCTATCTCTTTCTTTCTATGGAAACTGGAAAGCTTGATTAATTATTATTTACTATATTACGATGGGAGATACTCGACATGACTTAGGATACGTTTGGTACACTAAATGAAGATTACGATAAGAATTGTAATCTTTATTACTAGGAATAAAATGTGTTGTAATATAATAACTAAACCTATTCATTAGTTTGGTTTTGAGTTATAACATTAGAATGAAACTTAAAATTTATTTTTGGAAATTTTTTACTCATACAATTATATTTTCTTAAAAATTGTTATTTTTAAATTTAAGAGAAATATGTATTATTTTTTATAATTTTTTATTCTTATAATTGTTAGATGTATATGGAAAGTTTATTTACTTGGAAATATATTAAGTTTTGAAATTATTGCAATTACCAAGGAATAACTAATACAACCTTTTAAAGATGAATAGTTATTTCTCATTTTGAAGAATAGCTATTCATAAGGAATGATTATTCCTTGTAATAAAAACATAATCAAACTAAAGAATAACTAAACCATAAGAATAACTATTACATTACAACGCCTATTACAGTCTACCAAACATGCCCTTATACTTCGACTCATTCAGTAAAAAAAAAAAAGACATATTTCAACTCCATCCGAGCCATTTTTGAGGTGGTAATGACAAAGAATTTAAACTACGTTTACATCAGTAAATGTCATTTTTTTTTCTAAAATAAATTTGAATACTAAATATAATTAAAATAATTATATTTTTTTAATAATTATATTAATAAATTATTATTCAAAAGCTAAAGAAATTATTAGAAGGTTTGATATGATTATTAAATAGGTTGGATTAAGGTTGAGCCATGTCTTTGAATAATTTACTTTGACATGACACAAACACAACCATTAACACAATTTCTACCTATACATCATCTATGCTCTATAACATTTCGTATATTAGTTTTTACAAAATTTATGTGATTCAGTAATGGGCTTACGTTCATAGAATTGCCATGATTTCATTATGTCAGAAAAAATATAAGGGCTGCAATTATAGTACAATTTCTTTAGGAATAATATAAACTCACCTAAAATCTTCATTCACACTCTAAAATGCAATAACTACCTATACTTCTAGTACCCAAAAACTTATCATAGATAAAACCTCAAATTAATTAATCATCCTTTAGTATATGTCTCATGGATAAAAAAATTTAGAAAATAAAAAAAAATATCCTTATCTTTTTTCTCTCGCATGCACAATATTTTTCTCATGCGGTTACTTACTTAAGTGGTCTCTCTCTCTCTCTCTCTCTCTCTGGCGGCTTGCACTCTTTTCTCATTTCGCGGCTGCCTATCTATACATGTTTCTTTCTCTGTAATTAATAAGAAAAACCCTTCACTCTGCTTTTTATACAGACTTTGACTTCTTCTATTCCTATTGCAAATAGGAATCCTTAATCTTGGATGGGAAGGTCATCATTTGGGCGACCCACAACATAGAGCACATTGCTACAAAAAAGAGGTAATTTGTGAATACTAGAATTTTTCTAAGATCACAAATTTTTTTTCTTTTTTGGAATTTTGATGTTTGCAAACTGTGAATTTTTCATTTTCACGTGGGTACAGTATTTTTTTTTTTTCTTCTAACACTTACATTTATCACATCAGAAATGTGGTAAAGTAATGATTCTAAATTTTTTAGTATAGAGTATATGGATTTTTCTTCTCTTTTGCTAAACTGGATTTTTCTTCACATTACTAACATGTAACAAACACATTATTTTTCCTTTACAGTTTAATAGGGCCAAAAAGATTGAGTATAATTGGAGAAGAGAGAGAGAGGGGCAAACACAATTTTCTTGAGCTAGAACAAAAATGGAACTAAGTTGGAGAATGGACCAAGTCTTTCTTTCTTATTTTCATTTTTGGAGTGAGGAGTGAGGCATGTAGAGTTGCAAAACTTGCGAGTTTATGTGATTTTCCTTGTATTAGACTTGTACTGGGTTTGGAATAAATCCATTGTATTGACCCATTTCCTATAAATAAGGGCTGATGGAGATAAGCCCAATCTTGCACTAAGATAACATGGGCTTCAAAGCCCAATTTTTGTTGTCAACACGGGTATGAAGCCTAATCCAGGAAGTAGAAATCAATGACTTGAGAGCCCATTTTCGTGAAGTTGAAGTAAAAGTTTACAAGCACAAGGCCCAATTGGGGAAGTGGAAAATACTTGGACTTTTGAACTTCGAACGCCACTTAGATGGATTTCTGACTTCAAATTGGCAGTTGGTATGTTTCAACTAAATTTAGTTATGTTTGGTTAGAGGATTGGAAAAGTGGGATGATAGAAAATTGTAGGAAGATAGAAAAAATTTAATTTTTCCTTATGTGTGTTTGGTTGGAAGTAAGGGTGTTCACCAAACCGCATAAACCGCAAAAACCGCACCAAAACCGCCCGTAAAATGGCATAACCGCACCGCACTGCACCGCACCACAAGTAATATTACACCGCACCGCACCACACCGCATGGTGTAGTGCGGTTTGCGGTTTTATAATAAGAAAACCGCACAAACCGCACCGCACAAACCACACCCTCTCTATATATTATATATTTAATTATTGTCCATCTGCTTGTCCATCTGATGGAGATTTCCCTCCTATTGATGCCTCTGGTTATATTAAGTAATTAAGAGTTTTGACTGTTTTAAATGAAGATTTTAAAGTTGACATGATTCCTTTGTATGATGAGTTTATGCTTTCAAAATACCGAATTAAAAGAAAATATTTTCAAGATAATTTTGCTCAATCTGAAAAAAAACAGTGTTAAGAGTAAATGGTTAGAAAAGATTAATCAATTGAAAAAACTTTTTCTTTTTTTTTTTGATTTTCTTGAAAACCATTATGTTTCAAATGATGAAGTTTCAAAACAACATTTGAATGTGATAAAGAAATCAAATTTTGTTAAAGCAGCTAATAAATCCATTGTTCGGTCTACTCATCCGCCTCTTGAGACAGTTTTGATAACTTGTCAAGATCAAAAGACGGAAGTTAATGCTACTCCTTTCAAAATTGCTAATGATCAAACCCCTATTATCAGTATTATTGAACAAAACAATTTTACTAATGAATCCTTGCATGTTATTGGTCAACAACTTGATCGTATTGAAGAAAAAATTGTTGAAATAACTGTTTCCATAGAAAAACCTGCTTCTGAAAAATCTGTTTTTGTAAAAACTGAGAAACCTTTGATTGATTTGCCCAGTCAAAAAGAGAAAGTTATGTTCAAAACTTCTCAGTCTAAAATGCTTGAAGTTGTTGACAAAATGTTTTCTGATTTAAAGGTTAAAACTGAAGGTACTTCTAGAAATACAACTTGCACTATTTTAAAAAAAGGAAAAGAAATTGTTTCTGATGAACATACTAATTCTGATACTGTTTCTTCTGTTTGTGCTAGAAAGATTTTCGGTAATGATTTTCCAGAAATTAAAAGATTTGTTGGAAATCCAAAACCCATGTCTTTTACAAAAAACTGGTATTCAAGACCTACTCCTCCTGATATGCAATTTGAAGAAAGAATTTTTCAAACACAGTTTTCTGTTTCTGCTGATAAGCTTTACGAATGGAATATTGATGGTTTGTCTGAACAAGAAATTATTAATAAAATGAGTCAAATGTCTATGGTTGGTATTGCTTATCAGAATAACCATGATCTTGATCAGCCTGAAATTGTTAATTTGTTAGTTACTGGTTTTTCTGGAACTCTTCGTGGATGGTGGGACTCATATCTCACAGAAGACTCCAAAGAATCTATTAAAAATGTTGTTAAAAAAAATGATGAAGGTTTGCCTATTTTTGATGAAAGTATTGGTCGTGGTATTCTTGATGGTGTGAATACTCTGATCTATACCATTCTCAAACATTTTGTTGGTACTCCATCTAATATTCCATCTCGAGTTTCTGATTTATTGAATAATTTGAGATGTCCTACTATGACTGATTACAGATGGTACCAAGATGTTTTTATTTCCAGAGTTATGCTTCGAAAAGATTGTCACAAGCCTTATTGGAAAGAAAGGTTTATTGACGATCTGCCTCCAATCTTTGCTCATAAGGTAAAACAAATGTTAATGGGTAAAAATGATTCTATTGATTATGATAACTTAACTTATGGTGACATTTTTAGTGCTATTAAAAAACTTGGGATTAATATGTGTAATGATGAAAAATTGTTAAAGTACCATTTACAGCATAAGAAAAAAGCCAAATATGAAATGGGTAATTTTTGTAAACAATATGGTTTGGCCCCTATTACTCCTTCCAAGCAAAAAGGGAAAAAACATGATAAAAGTCACAAAAATTATAACCATAAAAAATATAAAAAATACAAAAATAATTTTGTCAAACCTAATGATTTTTATGCTAAAAAGAAAAATGTTTCCAAAAAATATGATAAACAAATGTCAGGAAAAGGTAAATGATTTAACTGTGGAAAACCTGGTCATTTCAGTAAAGATTGCAATCAAAAACCTGGTAAATTAAAGAATAAGTTTAACATGTTAAATATTAATGATAAAGAGCAAGAAGAATTGTTCAGAATCCTTGAATCAAACAATTCGTCTGATTCTTTGGAAGATGATTTTTCTTCTTCATCTAATTCTTGCTATCAGTCTGCTGATGATTCTTCTGATTCTCCTAATATTAAAATTGGTTGTAGAGATTCATGTTGTAATGTTATTAACTCTGTTGTTACTCTCACTAAAAGTGAAGAAAATGAAAAATTAATAATCCAATTAATCAATCAAATTCAAAATCCTGATTTACAAAAAGAATATTTGGATAAATTTAAGAAGAACCTGTTAAAAGATGAAACCAGTAAAAAATTAAAATCCACCATAAGCTTTGAAGAAACTTTGGAAAGATTTAATAAAAAGAAATCCAAAGATTTAACTGTTGATGACCTTCAATATGAAATCACTATTGTCAAGCAAGAAATGATTGATCTAAAAAACGAGTTTAAAAATATTAAAAATGATAATCACAATATTAAACAAGAATTAATAATGTTGAAAATTGATAAAAACCTTGATCACCAACAAATTAATAATAAACAAGATGAGCATAAGGATGGAGATGAATCCAGTCAACAAGCCCTTCTTTCTGAAAAAGGTATTGTTGATCACTTCCAACTTAGTCCTGTCCACAAATTGATTCCTCCAAAATGGTTTACAAAAGTTAGAATTGTTGTTTCTCCTGATTATCATTTCACTGTTATTGCTATGATTGATTCTGGAGTGGATATGAATTGTATCCAAGAGGGACTGATTCCTTCAAAATACTTTGAAAAGTCTACTGAAAGATTGGTTTCTGCTAATGGTTCTCAGATGAAAATTAAATATGAATTGAATAATGCTCATATATGCTGATGAGGCCGTAAATCTCACCAATGAGAAGCACGATTCTTGCGCTCAAATAAGTCACCTACACAAAAGAAGAAAATAAAAATACCTTGCAGAAGGCACCGGTGTGGAGCCGGCCAAATACCCTCCGAAGGTCAAGTTAGAAATATTCTCACAACTCTAGAGTGCTAGAGATGGGTCAATTATGCGTACCTTGATGCAATGGGGCATTGGGGCTTTTATAGTAGTGAGGTTTTGCCTCCCTTCCTTGTAGCCCAAGTTGTTTCCTTATAGAACTCGTCCTTGAGGAATCCAAAAGGTGGTGGACAAGTTATTCTTCTTTGAAGAGTCCATGGTTTTAAGGTGCTTCTTCAAGATTCTTCCAATACTTTGCCCTATTCTTATTAGGCCTTTATTTCATCAGGGGTTCCACACAAAGGATGGGCTCGACTTTCCTTTGGCCCATGGACATAGACCCGTTAGGCCCACTCGTCTAAGCCCGTCAGGCCTTGCCTTCTGTTTTTATCCTCTTCAGCTGCCCCCTTCACCCCATTTGGTCCGTCGCTTTTTTGTGCAAAGGGGCCAATTGGGGTGACGGTCAAAATAATCCTGACGGTTCGATGTTCATGAGGCGACGGATGAGATACAAACGTGAACGGTGACAAATTCAAGCTAAGATGACGATTGTAAATACTGAGTGGACGGTGACACAATCAATACGGTGACGGTCTGAACTTTATAGCTGACGGTGACGAGGACCTTTAGACGATGGTTTACAGAGTATGAGGCCGTCAGGGCTACAGAGGTCTGACAAGCTGCAGAGGTATTTAAGGTGCACGACACGTGTCACTCGTCGAATAGCTCGTATCTCGGATCGAAATGCTGCTTCGTCTTCCGTGCACTCCATCTATAAACACCAGCACCCTTCTCTTCATTTCCTTTGCTTTTCGTAGAAACTACATTGTCAGAGCGAGTCTGTCACCTATCAAAGTTTCCTCCGTTCAACTCATTTAGCACCAACTCTCATCCACTCACTCTTTTCCTCGGTAAGTGATTCCATCCATTCAACTTACTATACTTTCAGCTTTTATTCTTCATATGGCAAAAACTTAAGTTTCTTGCATCCGTCACCCCCTTTTTATTTTAAACCCGTCAGTCTTAGGTTTTGTCACTACGTGTAGGCAATGTCTAATGCGTCAAGTAACCAGTCGTTCGTTCGCGACGGGGCAGGTTACAAGGAATTGTACCCGTCGGGTTGTAGAGATCCAGACGAACTAAGCGAGAGGAGTCCGTCTGCCGCTTCACCGTCCTCAAAAAATGAGGATATGGAGTTGGCTGAACCAGAGGAAGGTTTTGATGACGGCGATCAAAGAATTAAGTCAGTAGTGGGTGCTGACGGACTTAGGGAGTTCGTCATGCTACCAAAGTGGACAGTAAATAACTTCACGTCCATGATTAAGGAGGTGCATTTCAAATCACTTAGAGCAATCTACCAAATACCCGACCACATCCCTATCCGTCTACCCTACAAGTCAGAAAATGCTACTGTGACGGAGTAGACGACGTAGGGGTGTATGAACAAGCACTCAAGGCTGGCCTTAGGTTCCCCTTGAACACACTAAAGCGAGAACTTCTCCAGCACTTGGGTTTGTCCGTCAGCCAGATATCCCCGAATGCCTGGAGGGTTTTCATAGCGATGGAGGTCCTGTACGGAGCTATGTCTGGTGGTTCCAGATCGCTGATCGTACAGGAATTCCTCCATTGCTACCGTCCAGATGAAATTGACAAGTCAAGGGGAATGTATGGTTTCGCCCCTAGGAAGTCCGTCCTGAAAGTCATTTATGAAACCCCTGACTCCAACCGCGATTGGAAGAGCCGTTACTTCTTCCTGGAGGGTGATGACTGGATGTGTCACCTAGGGGAGACGGACTACATGCCGGTTGATAAAACTTGGGGAATTTTGGACCCGTCTGGTATATCTATATCCGTCGTGTTGTGAATGTGACTTTATTTTCTTTAACACTTTAACGACCGTCCTGATTACTTCGTCTCTTTATTTTTTACAGTACGACGGCGCCCACAAGTTGATATCGAGTACAACTTTCTCGAAAGAATTTTTTCAAAGACCAAACCATAGGAGCGGACGTGGGCTAAGCTTGTAATCTTAACACTGTCCATTGGTATTGTGACGGACCTGAACCCACTCCGGCGGCTATCAAGTACGAGGAGCGCACCCGTCAGCGTTAGTCCGTCAGCCTCCATATCCAATTTGATCGTTTTCTGCAAACTTACCCCGCCTTCTTTTTCAAAAATGGAAGACGCGAAGAGGAGGGCAGCCATAAGAAATCAGGCCGCGAAGAGGAAGGAGACGAACGAGGGTGCCATGGGGACAGGTTCGAGCAGGCCCTCAGCAAAGAAGAGACCGTTGCTTAAGGGAGACCATGCTCCCAAGAAGCAGAAGGTTTCGATGGAGCCCGTCATTGGACTAATGGCGGAGGGCAACAAAACGGCGACCTCGGCCAAACATGGGGGTGGCAAAGGTCTCATGGTTCCTCCACCGGGCAGTCAAAAGAAGCCGCCCATCTTGCTCCGTGAAGACCCAAAGTATGCTTTGGGGAAACTTTCTTCAATCATTGGCAGTGAGGACTATGAAGACCTTGGGAACCACTCGACGGAGGCCATGGGGGAGACGGGCCTTTTTAGCATCGCCTAGGTAAGAGCCCGTCATAATATTACTTCACGGACTATACTTTTATTTATTCATCATTTATTTATTTTTTATTTTTTTTTAAATCCAACTTCATTTTGTCTTCAGGCTATGCTCATGACGAAGGGTTTGATGGATCGGTCTCTTCATCATGAGATGGCGCTTAAACGGGTCCGTGAAAAGGCCAAGCTGGCGAAGGAGGAGCTGTTCGAGCTGAAGAACTGGAAAGTGGTGACGGAGCAGAAGCTTAAGCTTGCTGAACAGGCAAGGGATGAATATCAAAAGATGACGGAGGAGCTTAAAAAGGTTCTGGAGGACAAGGAGAATGATCTCCATCAAGCCAAAGAGAGAGCCGTCCAGGAATATCGTGACTCCGATGCCCTTTTATCAGAGCTCGGAGTCTCATATAACGACGGATTTGATGATGCACTCCGTCAAGCCAAGGCTCTGTATCCCAAGCTTGATTTTTCATCCGTCAACATCACCGTCGCTGAGGCTACGTCCATTCATCCCGATCTGTCAGATGATACGAACGAGCTTTTCACATAGGAGGTGCCCGTCTCCGTCGCCCCTGAGATCCAGACGGAAGAAGAAAAAGCCCGTGAAGCCAAAGACTCTACTGCTCCTAATGTGTAGAAAATTTTTATTTATTTTGTTTCAAGTATTTTGAGAACATTTAGGTTTTGCCCGTTGTGTACCGGGTTAAGGTGTATCCATTATGTAGACATTTTAACTTATTTATTTAAATCTTCCATCAATGCATCTTTACTATTTTGTTGATGATGGTAGTGTAGGATCCGTCTTCTTTGATTAGTGTAGTCTTGATGTCCGTCCATTTTGATTGTTTAGATTGTTAACACCAGCAGTGTCCGTCTACCTCGTAGACTTGTAAAAAAAATTTAATCTTTATGGGGTCCGTCAACTCTACAGAATGGAATTTAGACCCTTCGTGGGATCCGTCCATTTAAATAGGTTTGACCCTAGTTGGGTCCATCTTCGGGAGGTTCGTCCACTTCATGGACTTGCTTAAGTTTGTAGCTTACCCTTGTTGGGTCCGTCCACATCGTGGATTTGAGTTTTGACCCTTGGTGGTGTCCGTCCACTTTGGGGACTATGGTCTTGACCCTTCGTGGGGTCCGTCTACTTCGTGGATTTGTTTAAGTTTGACCCTTGTTGGGTCCGTCCATGTCGTGGACATGAGTTTTGACACTTGGTCCGTCCACTTTGGGGACTTTTAAGTTTTTACCCTTACCGGGTCCGTCCACGTTGTGGACTATGATCTTGACCCTTGGTAGGGTCCGTCCACTTTGTGGACTTGTTTAAGTTTTTTACCCTCATTGGGTCCGTCCACGCTGTGCACTATGGTCTTGACCCTTGGTGGGGTCCGTCCACTTTGTGGACTTGTTTAAGTTTGTGACCCTGGTTGGGTCCGTCCACTTTGTGGACTGGTCTTGACCCTCTGTAGGGTCCGTCCACTTTGTGGACTTGTTGAAGTTTTCTACCCTTGTCGGGTCCGCCCACGTTGTGGACTGGGGTCTTGACCCTTGGTGGGGTCCGTCCACTGATGGTACTAATCTTTTAGTAGTAATAACACAGCAAAGTCTGAATGTTCCTCCATAAAATTTAAAGCTGTAGAAAAAAGTACCTGCCCCCTTGGTCTTAAAAAAGGTACTGAAAAAGTCATTGTAGCAAGGCTTGTTCAAACAAAAAGCCAAAAAAAAATAATCAAAAGACTAGTAAATATAAATAGACTGGGGAATAGGGGGAAGTCAACTATCATGTCTACTAGTAGTATTTCCGAAGGTGTTCCGTATTCCATGGGTGCTGAAGCTTCCTTCCGTCCATTGTTTCGAGGTGGTATGTGCCCTTCCTTTGCCATGATGTGATTCTATAAGGTCCTTCCCAATTCGGTCCAAGCTTTCCTTACGAAGGGTCTTTAGCAGCACCCATTACCTTCCGTAGCACCAGGTCTCCGATCTGAAAGTCTCTATGCCTAACCTTGGCATTGTAGTGCTTTGACATGAGGTTCTGGTATCATGCCAACCTTTGTTCTGCCGTTGCTCGGGCCTCATCCACTAAGTCTAGCTGGAGGCGCATAGCTTCTTCGTTTTTATCTTCCATGTAGTTCTGCACGCGATAGCTGGTAAGACCAACCTCTGCTGGGATGACTGCATCAGCTTCGTATATAAGTCGAAATGGGGTCTCTCCAGTGGGTGTCCTTGTTGTCGTCCGATACGCCCATAGTACGCTTGGTAGTTCGTCAGGCCAGATACCCTTTGCCCCCTCGAGCCGGGTTTTAATGATTTTCAGCAATGTCCGGTTCGTGACTTCTACTTGTCCGTTTGCCTGCAGGTGTGCTGGAGATGAGTAGTGATTCTTAATGCCTAGCTCTGAGCAGAAATCCCTGAACAGGCTATTGTCGAACTGCTTTCCATTGTCAAAGACAAGCACCCTCGGTATCCCATATCTGCAGATGATGTTTCTCCATACAAAGGTACGGATGCTTTTCTCCGTGATAGTGGCAAGGGGTTCTGCTTCCACCCACTTGGTGAAGTAATCAATACCGACTACTAGAAATTTTAGCTGTCTTAAGGCCATTGGGAAGGGACCCATGATGTCTAATCCCCATTGCGCGAACGGCCAAGGAGCCGTCATAGGTGTAAGCTCCTATGATGGTTGCTTGATGAAATTACTGAACCTCTGACATTTATCGCAGGCCTTGACATAAGCTTGGGCGTCCTTGAGCATAGTGGGCCAGTAGTACCAAGCTCGGATCAATTTGTGTACTAAAGACCGTGCCCCTAAGTGATTTCCACAGATCCCCTCGTGAACTTCTCTCATTACATAATCTGCTTCATTGTGGCTCAAACACCTCAGGTACGGTCGAGAGAAACCTTTCTTGTATAAGACATCCCTGATTAGCACAAATTGCGAGGCTTGGACTTTCAGTTTCCTTGCAGCGTCCTTCCCGTCTGGCAATGTGCCCGACTATAGATATGCTATTAAAGGTGTGGTCCAATTCTCTTCGACAGCTATTTCCTGCATTTGCTTTTCGTCATCAATAAGCGATGAGGTTTGGACAAAAGATAATACCTGTTCAGAAGCATTCATAAACTCTGCGGAAGCTGTTTTTGCAAGACGGTCGGCGCATTCGTTTTCCTCCCTTGGGATTTGAACGAATTTGACCTCGAGGCCGCTGATTCGACTCTTCACTTCTTCCAGGTACTTCTTCATTCTCTCGTTTCTACACTCATAATCGCCGTTGATCTGGCTTGTTATTACCTGGGAATCGCAATGTATGATTACGTTCTCAGCACCTGCAGCCCTTGCGAGATCCAAACTAGCTACCAAGGCTTCATATTCCGCCTCGTTGTTGGTTGTAGGGAAATCTAGTCTTATCATGCATTCGATTTTATCCCCCTCTGGTATTTGTATAACCACACCGGTACCTCCTAAGCATTGATTTGATGACCCGTCCGTGTGGATGCTCCACAGTCTTTGTCCTTCAACCCCTTTGTCTTCTGACTGAGTATACTCAGCTATGAAATCTGCCACTATTTGCCCCTTTACTGCGGTTCGCGGACGATACTGTACGTCAAATTCGCTTAGCTCAATTGCCCATAAAGCCATTCTCCCGGTCGCCTCTGGGCTGCTCATTGCTCTTTTCAAAGGTTGGTCCGTCAGAACTACGATTGTGTGGGCCTGAAAATATGGTTTGAGCTTCCGTGTAGCGGTTATAAGTGCAAAAGCCAACTTCTCCATCCTGGGGTATCTTTCTTCCGCTCCCCGGAATGCCCTGCTTATGAAATAAACGGGTTGTTGCGAGCCTCCCTCATCTCTTACTAAGGCCGCGCTAACCGCTGCTTACGAAACCGCTATGTAGAGGTATAGTTCTTCTCCTGGCATGGACGGGCTGAATAATGGTGGGGACGAAAGGTATTTCTTCAAGTCCTCGAATGCCTTTTGGCACTCGTCCGTCCACTCAAAAGATTTTTTCAGTACTCGGAAGAAAGGCAAACACTTATCCATTGCTTTGGAGACGAACCTGTTTAGGGCCGCAACTTTTCCGTTCAAGCTCTGCACTGCTTTCACTGTCCTCGGGGGTTCTAGTTCTAATATGGCCCGTACTTTCTCCAGGTTGACCTCTATACCTCTTTGGGACACCATGAAGCCCAAGAATTTCCCAGCTGTCACCCCGAACACGCACTTGCTTGGGTTCAGCTTCATGTTATACGACCGAAGGGTGTTGAATGTCTCCTAAAGGTCGCTCAGGTGGTCGTTCTCGCGCATACTCTTCACTAGCATGTCATCGACATAGACTTGTACGTTCCTTCCAAGTTGGTGCGTGAACATTTTATTCATCAATCTCTGGTACGTTGCCAATGCGTTCTTGAGTCCGAACGGCATCACTTTGTAGCAAAAAAGCCCTTGACTGGTCACAAAAGAAGTTTTCTCTTGATCCTCTTCTTTCATTTTGATCTGATTATAGCCTGAGAAAGCGTCCACGAAACTCAGGAGTTCGTGTCTGGCCGTTAAGTCTACCAAGGTATCTATCCGAGGGAATGGATAGCTGTCTTTTGGGCACACCCTATTGAGGTCCGTGAAGTCAATGCACATCATCCACTTTCTGTTATTCTTCTTGACCATGACCACGTTTGCTAACTAGTCGGGGTAGTATACTTCTCGGATAAAACCAGCTTCTAGCAATTTCCTAACTTCTTCCGCCACTGCTTTGTCTCGCTCTTGTGCGAACAGCCGTTTTTTCTGTCGGATTGGCGAAGAGGCCGGGTTAACATTTAGCCTGTGGACTATTACCGACGGATCGATCCCAAGCATGTCTTCGTGACTCCACGCGAATACATCCTGATTCATCCTTAGGAAACCTGCTAAGTCTTGACGTATCATTGGGCTGGCCAAAGTGCCTATTCTAGTTGTCCATCCAGGTCTTGATTCATCGAGGACTACTTCTTCCAACTCCTCAACCGGTTCTGCCGTGGTCCGCTGTTCTCCAATGCACATAGTCTGCTGATGATCCTCCATTTCCAGCATGGCGATGTAGCACCCACAAGCGGCCACTTGGTCTCCTCGCAACTCTCCAATACTGTATTCCGTAGGGAATTTAATCATTAGGTGGTATGTCGAGGTTGCTGCTTTCCATGAGTTCAGCGTGGGTCGCCCTAGTATACCGTTATAAGCGAATGAACAGTCGACCACTAAGAAAGTTACATCCTGAATGATTTGCTGCGGATAATCACTGACCGTCACTGAGAGTGTGATAGCTCCTAACGGGAGTACCCTCGTTCCCCCAAAGCCAACCAGGGGAGCATTTGTTGGTGTTAATCGTGCTCTGTTAATTCCCATCTGTTGGAACGCTGGGTAGTATAGGATGTCTGCTGAGCTGCCGTTGTCGACCAGCATCCAGTGCACATTGTAGTCTCCTACCCGTATGCTGACGACAAGTGCATCATCGTATGGATGGTGGAGGCGTCTCGCGTCATCCTCTGAGAATCCAATAATCGAGCTTTCCCTCCGCGTTATCTTGGGTACAGAGCCCATTAACTGGACATTCTGGACCATCCTGAGGTAGGTCTTTCGGGCCTTCTTGGACAATCCTGTAGTTGCTGTGCCCCCTACTATCATCATTATGTCCCCAATAGGGGGTCTTGGATGGTCGTTCTCCCGTCGAGGGGCCTGTTCTCGAAGATGTGTATCCGTTCTCTCCTTGCTGACAAATTTCTGCAGCTTCCCTTCTCTGATGAGGGCCTCGATTTGCTGCTTTAAATCATAACAATCTGCAGTATCATGACCGTGGTCACAGTGGAAACGGCAATACTTGTTTCTGGATCGCTTGGTTGGATCGCTCTTCAGCTTCCCTGGAAACGTCAGGGCCCCTTCGTCCTTGATCTGCATCAGTACTTGGTCTAGCGGGGCGTTCAGGGGAGTGAAGCTTGGAAATCTTCCTCCTGGGGGCTTGGAACGCTTTTCATCGCGTCTATCTCCCGTCCTTGGCTTCTTCCCCCCATGGTCCTGACGGGCATCTTCAAGTCTCTCTCTCTTTCTGGGTTTGTCTTCCCTGGCTAGTAGTGCGTCCTCTGCATTCATGTATTTTGTGGCCCTGTAGAGTACCTCAGACATGGTCTTCGGGTCGTTTTTATACAGAGAGAACAAGAATTTTCCCTTCCGTAAGCCATTGGTAAAGGACGCCACCAAAATCTTGTCATCGGCCTCATCAATAGAAAGCGCTTCTTTGCTGAAGCGAGTTATGTATAACCGCAGCGTCTCGTCCTCCCACTGCTTGATGCTCATTAAGCATGCTATAGACTTCTTGTACCTGTGCCCCTCGATGAAGTGCGAGGTGAACTGGGCACTTAGTTCCTTAAAGGTGTTGATTGAATTTGGCGTTAATCTGCTGAACCAGATTCTTGCTGCGCCCTTCAGCGTAGTAGGGAAGGCCCTACACATGATCTCGTTCGGTACTCCCTGGAGGTGCATCAGGGTCTTGAAGGTTTCTAGATGATCGAATGGGTCCTTGACTCCATCGTAGCTCTCAATCTGCGGCATTCGGAACTTCTGTGGCAGGGGACAGGAATTGACGGGTACAGTGAATGGCGAGTCAGTCCTATTCATTAAATCGTCAAGGTCGCTGGAGACGCGTCCCTTGAGGGCGTTCATCATGACCTCTATTTGTTCCTTCATCGCCTGCATCTCCGCGAGAATGGGTGGTGGGGCTGTATCCATGAGAGAGGGCATGCTCAAGTTTCGCCGTTCCGGTCTACTAGGCTCGTTACTGCCCTCTGGCCTTTCAAGTCCCCTTCGTTCAGAGCTATCCCCCTGGTTTTCCTCCTGGACGTTATGTCCCGCGTCCCTCTGATGCAGTTGCTCCTCGAGATCATGATTCTGTTTCGTGAGGCGCTCTACCACAACCGCGAGGGTCTGGACCTGTCTTTCTAGTGTGGTGGATCTCGGCGGCTCGTATTCTTGAACGTTGTTGGTGGTGGCCATCGAGCGTGTGAGTACCATGCAACTCTTATGTCCGGGAGGCGACAATGGCTTAAACAGTCACCGTTCCCCACAGACGGCGCCAACTGATGAGGCCGTAAATCTCACCAGTGAGAAGCACGATCCTTGCACTCAAATAAGTCACCTACACAAAAGAAGAAAACAAAAATACCTTGCAGAAGGCACCGGTGTGGAGCCGGCTAAATACTCTCCAAAGGTCAAGTTAGAAATATTCTCACAACTCTAGAGTGCTAGAGAGGGGTCAATTATGCGTACCTTGATGCGATGGGGCATTAGGGCTTTTATAGTAGTGAGGTTTTGCCTCCCTTCCTTGTAGCCCAAGTTGTTTCCTTATAGAACTCGTCCTTGAGGAATCCAAAACGTGGTGGACAAGTTATTCTTCTGTGAAGAGTCCATGGTTTTAAGGTGCTTCTTCAAGATTCTTCCAATGCTTTGCCCTATTCTTATTGGGCCCTTATTTCATCAGGGGTTCCACATAAAGGATGGGCTCGACTTTCCTTTGGCCCATGGACATAGACCCGTTAGGCCCACTCGTCTAGGCCCGTCAGGCCTTGCCTTCTGTTTTTATCCTCTTCATGTGCCATAATAATTTCTATTTCAAGATTCCTTCTGTTCTTGTTAAAAATTTGACTGATAAAGTGATTCTTGGTTTACCTTTTATAAATGCTTTATATCCTTTTCTTGTTGAACATGACGGAATTACTACTGATTCTTTTGGACAGAAAGTAAAATTCAAATTTGCTTCTAAGACTGAAATAGATATTGACAATCTGTCTTATGAAAAAGATTCCCCCATGAATGCTCTTATACAAGAAATTGTGATGAGTTCTTGTCAATGTTTCCCTGATAATTTTGAAGGTAATACTTATACGGCTAATGCTATCAACCGTCCTAACATTGTCAATACTTCTTTACAGGAATTGGACGATAATGCGAGGATAAGTACCACTAATAAATGGGATAATAGTAATATTTATACCACTAGTAAGTGGATTATTATGGCTTCAAAGGGAAAAGCTCCTGTGCAGGACTATTCCCAACCCAAAAGACTCCCAACGGGACGTTCTTTCAACATGCATGAAGGCGCTTCTTCTGGGATAAAATCCAGCAGAGCAACATCCCTTCAAAGAGATGTCCCTGCAGAGGTGACATACTCTAATGGTGATATAATAATTGCTTTACAAGAAGTTTTGGCTCAAAATTTACAATTCCACAATGGTACCTACTCAAAGTTACCAGCTTCTATTAAACTCATTCTTGATAACCTGCAATCTGCCTTTCTCGAAAAACACCATGAGGTTTTTCAACAAACTCTTCGAGCTGTCGAAATCCACCTTGTTAACCTTACTGCTCAAAATGAAGTTTACACACACTACTATGCTAACCGTATTCCAGAAAAAAACCTTTACTTCAGAAGATGACTTTATTCTAGAAAATGAGGCTTTTAGAAGCCATCCTGTTAACCATTCAAATATTACAAATGATCTTTACCTCAATCAACTCTTTGGCAAAGAGGATATCCATTCAAAGGATAAAATGACTATAATGGGCACAGATTATGCTAGATTGAGTCTTAAGACCCAATCCATATTAAGAAGTGATGTTGCCAACTTGCCAACAGATATACAATTACGTATTCTAGAAAGCAAGGCTATGTTTAGATTTTTTTATCTCTGGTTCAAAAGTTTCAAAACACTTGTTACTGCTACTATTCCTGATCCAGATGAGTTAGAAGAAGATGATAATGTTTTTCTCCAACTTGAATGGGAAGAACACTTTGGGAGCAGTCTCAGAGTATATGAAAAGCAACACCCATTCCCTGGCCTTCTGATAAATTATGATGATGGTTCATATATTGCTGATGATTCAGATGATGATAATGACAAGGACCCTTACTGGTTTTCTCAAATGTTTGAATATGGTTTCGTCAGATTCATAAGATTAACTAGCCATCTTCAAGCCAGCCAATTCCCACAAATTATTCAGGATTCAGTTAAAAGATTCAATACTCCTTTTGTTACCATCAGATGTTGGAGTACATTACCAAA
The DNA here is from genome assembly GCA_030820535.1 of Quercus parvula. Lineage (NCBI taxonomy): Eukaryota > Viridiplantae > Streptophyta > Magnoliopsida > Fagales > Fagaceae > Quercus > Quercus parvula. Next base: position 42,566,740 of record JAUAME010000011.1, on the reverse strand, counting down.
ATGGGAACGAGATAACTAGATGAATGTCCAGCCTTTAAAGCATCTCATTCTCATTAATGGCCATACTCACCAAGGGCCATGGTTTGACGGAAATTCTCATTTATCTTTTGCCGATCCTTTTACTCTTACAGAATGTTGGAGAAATTATTTTAATAACCAAATTATTAGTATTGCTCACAGTCTATGGAAACACTACCATTTCATGGGTAGCATGGATAGAATTGCTGTCTTTGGTCTCAGACCATATTCTGATGATGTTGCTCATTTAAGGGTGGCTGACCATTGTAATCCTGTAAAGTTTCTCATCCCAGGGAGACCTCCAGTGTTTCAACCAATTTTTTATTGTGGATTCTGTAATAAATATGCCATTTCCCACGATCATGATTGTAGTTCTCCACGGGGCCCTTTTAATGGTTATCCTTCCAATGCTGCTTCCACCGATTAGTGGTTTATACCAATAAAGATGATTCCCTTATTTGACTGGCCTGCACAAAGGCCAAAATGCTTCAAAAAATTGTGCTACAAAAAAATCCGAAACTGTTTCAAGATATCCCGAATTTGGCAGAACTCCCATTTTTTGTCCGAATTTGGTCAAAATCTTCAATGAATACTACTACTTCAAGATTGTTTCCCACCGATTTAATGTTTCTGAAGATTCCTATTTTTCCTCTCACTTGGCATTTGATGACAAGCTTCCTTTCTTTACTATTTTGTGATTAGTCCTTTTTGGTACCAATAATATGGCCTATTGGGTTGTCTAGGCTCTATAGAAACCCATCATTATGGCCTAGGTTCTCACATGTTCAGAAATTTTGGATTTACAAATGATTCTCCATGCTTTGAAGACAAAAAGAAATTTACTATTCACCTGTCACTATTCATTGTCACTATTCATCCAGTACTATTCATGACACTGTTCACTCCGAATTTTTGCCTATTTAAGGGGGGTTGTCCCTTATGTTTCAAGTAAGTTTTAGTTAAGTTTAGTTCAGGACTTCTTTCCTAGAGAGAGTTACCCTTTGTGAGCTTTTCTTTGAGAGATTTCCTTACTTACTATAACTTCCCTACTCCTCTACTATCCCTACAAAGCTTGTAACTAGTTCTAGTTCCTAAGCCTTGTAATTATTGACAACTTGTAATCACTACTACTACTGTAAGTGTTTTATTCTACTTTCAATAACAAGTATTTTCAGTTTTATGTTCATTATATTCATTATACTACTTGTTGCTACCGCCACCTTGGACGAATTATCGCCATCCTGGACGGTTCTAAATTTCTTTCGTTTACTTTAACTATACAAGCTATACCCCCTACTTGGCTGGCTTTGTCGCCTACCTGGCTGGTTTTATAGCTTTGCATTTACTTGCATTACTTTCAAGTTATATTATCACTGTATAACTGTGCTTCTGATTTCAACGCCGTGTCCCCTTCCCCCTTTATGGTATCAGAGCCACTCTTTTCTGGCTGGTGATAGTGGTGTTGTGTTCTCTATCTCTCCGTCTATGTCTACCCGAAACTTTAGTACTCCGTTGTTGTGTTGTGTTCTTACCGTCGTTGGCGCCACCCTAGTCGTAAAGTGAATTCCTAGAACCGAACTATAAGGCCCGTTTGAGCCAAGAGAGGGCGTTTAGGGCATGAGAGGTATAAGGTTGGTTGGGGTATGTGTTACAAAATGCAACGGTTGTGAGAAAAACATGATAATTGAGTGTTAAAACTAGGATAGTATGGATAGATTGTGGAGATCCAACTCTTCTATCAACTCCAAGACTGGTTGTCCTCTTGGTATTATAAATGATGAAGATCACAATGTTGAAAAACGTGGTGCTTCTGTTCTCATGTGTTTACATGATGCTAAATCTAAGAATTTTAAAAATAACATTTCTTGTATGGCTGATGTTTCTTTGAATGATCATACTTGTTTTAACCATTATTCTGAAACTTCTTGTCTGTATAGAAAAACTACTAGAAAAGAAAAAGATGATGGTAAATCTGTTGACCCTAACTTTTCTCCCATTGATAATTTTGACTATGTTAACCAATTAAGAGTTTTGACTGTTTTAAACAAAAAATTTGAAATTGATCTAGTTCCTTTGTATAATGAGTTTATGATTCCAAAAAACCGAATTAAACGAAAATACTTCCAAGATAATTTTGCTCAATCTGAGAAAAACCGAGTTAAGAGTAAATGGTTAGAAAAGATGAAACAATTGAAAAAACATTTTTTTTTTTTTTTATTTTCTTGAAAACCATTATGTTTCAAATGATGAAGTTTCAAAACAACATTTGAGTGTGATAAGAAAATCAAATTTTGTTAAAACATCTGATAAAGCCATTATTAAATCTAGTCACTCGCCTCTTGAGACAGTTTTGATAAATTGTCAAGATCAAAAGACGGAAGTTAAGGCCACTCCTTTCAAAATTTCTGATGATCAAACTCCTATCACTAGTCTTATTGAACAAAACAATTTTCCTAATGAATCCTTGCATGTCATTGGTCAACAACTTGACCATATTGAAGAAACAATTGTTGAAAATATTATTTCTGCTAAAAAATCTACTTCTGAAAAATCTGTTTTTGAAGAAATTGAGAAACCTTTGATTGATTTATCCGGTCAAAGAGAGAAAGTTATGTTTAGAACTTCTCAGTCTAAAATGCTTGAAGTTGTTGATAAAATGTTTTCTGATTTAAAGGTTAAAACTGAAGGTACTTCTAGAAGTACAACTTGCACTATTTCAAAAAATGAAAAAGAAATTGTTTCTGACGAACATACTGATTCTAATACTATTTCATCTGTTTCTGTTAAAAAGATTTTGGATAATGATCTACCAGAAATTAAAATATTTGTTGGAAATCCGAAACCCATGTCTTTCACAAAAAACTAGTATTCAAAGCCTACTCCTCCTAATATGCAGTTTGAAGAAAGTGTTTTTCAAACACAGTTTTCTATTTCTGCTGATAAGCTTTACAAATGGAATATTGATGGTTTGTTTGAACAAAAAATCATGAGTCATATGTCTGAGGTTGGTATTGCTTATCAGAATAACCATGATCTTGATCAATCTGATATTGTTAATTTACTTGTTACTAATTTTTCTGGTACTCTTCGTGAATGGTGGGATTCATATCCCACAGGTTTGCCTATTTTTGCTAAAAATAATGGTTGTAGTGTTCTTGATGACCTGAATACTCCGATTTATATCATTCTTAAACATTTTGTTGGTACTCCTAATATTTTACCTCGAGTTTCTGACTTGAGGAATAATTTAAGATGTTCTACTGTAACTGATTATAGATGGTATCAAGATGTTTTTTCCAGGATTATACTTCGAGAAGATTGCCATAAGCCTTATTGGAAAGAAAGGTTTATTGACGATTTGCCTCCAGTCTTTGCTCATAAGGTAAAACAAGTGTTAATGGGTAAAAATAATTCTCTTAATTATGATAACCTTATTTATGATGACATTTTTAGTGCTATAAAAAATTTGGTACTAGTATGTGTAATAATGAAAAATTATTGACATATCAATTACAAATTAAGAAAAAAGCTAAATATAAAATGGGTAATTTTTGTGAACAATATGGTTTGCCTCCCATTGCTCCTTCCAGACAAAAAGGGAAAAAACATGATAAGAGTCACAAAAGTTATAGTCATAAAAATTACAAAAGATACAAAAACAACTTTGTTAAACCTAATGATTTTCATGTTAAAAAGAAAAATGTTTCTGAAAAATATAAACAACTTGGTTAGTTTAAAAATAAGTTTAACATATTAAAAATTGATAATAAAAATCAAAAAGAACTATTTAAAATTATTGAATCAAATAATTCGTCTGATTCCTTGAAAGATGATTTTTCTTCTTTAAACTTGTTAAATCTGTTAAAAATGATTCCTTGCAAAAATATTAAATCTATTAAAACTCTGACTAAAAGTAAAGAAAATGAAAAACAAAAATCAACTTTAAGTTTTGGAGAAACTTTAAAAAGACTTAATAAAGAAAAATCCAAAGATTTAACTGTTAATGATTTACAGCATGAAATTAATATTATTAAGCAAGAGATAAGCGAGTTAAAACTTAAAAATAGAAATAATAACAACCATATTAAACCAAAGCTGATAATGTTAAAAGTTGGTAAATCTGATAATGAACATGATGAGCACAAAGATGGAGATGAATCCAGTCAACAGGCTCTTCTTTCTGATAAAGGTATTACTGATGCTTTCATTGATCCTCAACTTGCTCTTGTCAATAAAATACTTCTTCCAAAATGGTTTACAAAAGTTAAAATTGTTGTTTCTCCTGGTTATCATTTTACTGTCATTGCCATGATTGATTCGAGTGCAGATATGAACTGTATCCAAGAAGAATTGATTCCTTCAAAATATTTTGAAAAATCAACTGAAAGATTGGTTTCTGCTAATGGTTCCCAAATGAAGATCAAATATGAATTGAATAATGCTCATGTCTGCCATGATAATGTCTGTTTCAAGATCCCTTCTGTTCTTGTTAAAAACATGACTGATAAAGTGATTCTTGGTTTGCCGTTTATAAATGCTTTGTATCCTTTTCTTATTGAACATGATGGAATTACTACTGATCCTTTTGGACAAAAAGTAAAATTCAAATTTGCCTCAAAAACTGAAATTGATGATGATTTAAACCTGATCCATGCTAAAGTCAAACATCTTAACTTCCTTCAACAAGAAGTTAGATACAAGAAAATTGCTGAACAAATTTCTAATAAACTATTACAATCAAAAATTAATAATTTTCAGAAAATGTTGATTGATGATGTTTGTTCTGATGTTCCTAATGCTTTTTGGCATAGAAAGAAAAATATTGTTGACTTGCCTTATATTAAAGATTTTAATGAAAAAAATATCCCCACCAAAGCTCATCCTATTCAAATGAATGCTGAAACTGTTGAATTTTGCAAAAAGGAAATTAGTGATTTATTAGAGAAAAAATTGATTAGGAATAGCAAGTCCCCTTGGTCTTGTTCTGCTTTTTATGTTCAGAAAAATGCTGAGATTGAAAGAGGAACCCCTCAATTAGTAATTAACTACAAACCCTTGAATAAGGTTTTAGAATGGATTAGGTACCCTATTCCCAATAAGAATGACCTGGTCCATAGGCTGAGTGAAGCTGTGGTATTTTCCAAGTTTGACATGAAGTCTGGATTCTGGCAAATCCAGATTAGTGAAAAGGATAGGTACAAAACTGCTTTTACCACTCCTTTTGGACATTATGAGTGGAATGTTATGCCTTTTGGTCTTAAGAATGCCCCAAGTGAGTTTCAAAACATTATGAATGATATTTTTAACTCATTCAGTCATTTCACCATTGTTTACATTGATGATGTTCTTGTCTACTCTAGTTCTATTGATGAACATTGGAAACACTTGCATTCGTTTCTAGATACTATCAAAAGAAATGGTCTTATTGTCTCTGCTAAAAAAGTCAAATTGTTTCAAACAAAAGTCCATTTTCTTGGCTTTGACATTTCTGAAGGACAGATTCGTCCTATTGATAGGGCCATCCAATTTGCTGATAAGTTTCCAGATGTTATCACTGAGAAAACTCAGCTCCAAAGATTTCTTGGGTCATTAAATTATGTTGCTGATTTCTACAAAGATATGAGAAAACAATGTAAACATTTATTTGATCGGTTAAAGAGTAATCCCCCTCTTTGGTCTGATATCCATACTTCCCTTGTTAAACAAATCAAATCTCATGTTAAGACATTGCCTTGTCTTGGTATTCCTACTGTTAGTGCTTTCAAAATTGTCGAAACAGATGCCTCGGATTTTGGTTATGGAGGTATTCTGAAACAAAGAGTTTCTCCTGAGTCACCTGAACAAATTGTACGTTTCTATTCTGGTATTTGAAATAATGCACAGTTAAACTACAGTACTATTAAAAAGGAGATTTTATCTATAGTACTATGTATTTCAAAATTTCAAAGTGATTTATTAAATCAAAAATTTTTGTTACGAATTGATTGCAAAAGTGCTAAATATGTTATTGAAAAGGATGTTGAAAATATTGCTTCAAAACATATTTTTGCCAGATGGCAAGCTATTTTGAGTGTTTTTTATTTTGATATTGAATATATTAAAGGATCCCAAAATGCCATTCCTGATTTCCTTACCCGTGAATTTCTGCAATGTCATAATGGCAAGTAGAAGGTCGAGTGACAGGACACCTGACAGTAACAATCAAATTGTTAAAAATGAGCCTGCTTCCCCTATAAACACTGTCAACCGTTTCACCACTCTAGGAACTATTTCCAAACCTAATTATTCTTCTGTTCTAACCTCTACATATGATCCCTATGCTCTAACCAATATTCATCGACCTGTCAAACTATTTTCCCTAGGAACCCTAATGCTTTCCAATATGTTAAAAAATGTTATGTTCAAAACCTGTTTTCTGTCGAGCCAAATAGGGCCTCCATTACTAACCCTTTTAGACTTGCTACCAGCTAATTTCCTCCACTATTTCACTGGATCCCTGAGCACGGACAAAAGAATGTGCAATACTATTCTGCAATATTACAACATGAGAATTCAATTACTATCAAGCCCATAAGAGATAAGGCCAATGGTGAAAAAATTATTTACCACAGTGTTTACTTAAACCACATTATTTCCAAAGAAAAGTGGGGCCCCAATCCTACTACTACAAGGACACTACCAAATTTTCCTATTCCCTACTCTTATCATGATTATATTACTGCCTGGTTCAGATTCATGCTCCACCAAAATGAAACTATGTCCCATTCATGGTTTGTCAATTTTCATAAAGACTTTGACTCTGTTTTCCCCCTCTGGTTCATCCGATGGTGGACTCAGTTTGGTTCAGCTGTTGAAATATTTCCTGCACCATTAAAAGATTGTTTCCTAAATTTCTCAATAAGGCTCAAAACTGACACTCATGGAGCTAAATATACTCCCCTACTGCATTTTATCAAAAAATATAAGATTCCATGGATCCTAAAATGGCAATATGCTAAGGAGGATGATGTTCTCGCTCGATGTTGGTATGTTAAATGGTGGGATAAGTTTTCCCACACCGATTCCATTATTAACAATGTCGACAGGGACTTCCTTGCCTCAAATGTTTCCCCATTAAAAATTACTACCCCAGTGCAAAAAGCTGTGACTGACACACCTGATGCACTTGATGCACCTGCTTCCTCATCAACCAAAAATGTTGCACCTCCTGTTAAATCCAAAAAGAAGAGTTCTCCTTTGGATGCAATCCGCAAAGATCCTGATGCTTTGTTCGCTCTGCTGTCTAAAATGATTAAGGAAGATGAAGCTGCCAATTCAGATGATGAAAAGTCCTCCCAGGTCTTTGTTACAAAAGATCCTTACTACCAGATCTATCCTTACCCACAAGATTGGTTTGGACATGATGAAGAAAATGCTGATGACTTGGCCAAAGATTGATTCCCCTATTTGTCTGGCCTGCATAATGGCCAAAATTGGTGCAACGTTTACCTTATGGTCAAAACCCATATTTCACCTTTGGAAAGAATCCTCATGTCTTTTAAAAAGGAGATTCCCCATGTTTCCAACTGAAAAGATGATTTCAAAAGACTCCAAAGCTAATGATTCCCCAGGTTTCCGAGGCTATTTATCACTTCAATGTCATGCTGGCAATCACTATTCACCTGTCACTATTCACTGTCACTATTCATGACACTGTTCACTCCGAATTTTTGCCTATTTAAGGGGGGTTATCCCTTATGTTTGAAGTAAGTTTTAGTTAAGTTTAGTTCAGGACTTCTTTCCTAGAGACAGTTATCCTTTGTGAGCTTTTCTTTGAGAGGTTTCCTTGCTTACTATAACTTCCTTATATCTCTACTATCCCTACAAAGCTTGTAACTCGTTCTAGTTCTTAAGCCTTGTAACTGTTGACAACTTGTAATCACTACTACTACTGTAAGTGTTTTATTCTACTTTCAATAACAAGTATTTTCAGTTTTATGTTCATTATATTCATTATACTACTTGTTGCTACCGCCACCTTGGACGGATTACCGCCATCCCAGACGATTCTAAATTTCTTTCGTTTACTTTAATTATTCAAGCTATACCCCCTACTTGGCTGGGTCTGCCGCTTACCTGGCTGGTCTTATAACTTTGCATTTACTTGCATTACTTTAACTTGCATTACTTTCGAGTTATATTATCACTGTATAACCGTGCTTCCGCTTCCAGCGCCGTGTCCCTTCCTCCTAATTATTTTTAATATTAAATATATTATTAATAGTTTAATAACCCTAGTTTTCAAAAAAATAAAAATAGTTTGATAATCCTAACAAGTGTTGATTAGGAAAGCCAATCCAAAATAAAGAAAAACTAGCTCAATAATTTAAAACTTGGACCAAAACAAAGGGAAAAATTAGTTTTTGACGGATAGAAAAAGCCCAAAATTTGAAAAATATACCAACTTCAAATCATTCAAACCACTTCTTATACACCGCACTGCATATGTAACCACAAAAATGAGATGCGGTGCGGTTATGGTTTTGACTAAACTTTAAACCGCACCACACCATACCACACCGCACATGTGACTGCAAAAATAAGATGCGGTGCAGTTATGGTTTTAGCTAAACCGCACCGCAAAATGCGGTGCTAAAAATGGCCCAAAACCGCACCGCACTGCACCACGAACACCCCTAATTGGAAGGATGGAAAAAAAAATTTTGGTTGAGAGAAAAAATGAGAGGATAGAAAATGAAATTGATATAAATTAACAATTATATCCTCATTAAATAAAACAAAAAGTAGCATATTTTTTTAGTAAGAAAATTGTGTATGGACACTTCAATTTTTTTAAAGGAGCACAAGCCAAAGGAAGATGAGCACCAAAAATAATAATAATAATAATAAAATAATGAGAAGTCCTGGAAAAGGCAAAAAAACAAAAACAAACAAAACAAACAAAACAAAACAAAACAAAGAAGGAAAAAAAAAAAAAAAAAAAGCAAAACAAATAGACAGAATTCTTTTTTTTAATAACCACAAAAAAAGTCAAAACCGGCAAAGAAACAACAAACCCATGTGCCCTTACACATGAGTATTTTTGTCTGTTTATACAGTGAGAATTTTCCTCTTAGTTTTCTCTCCATTTTAGGGAGAAAACATTTTGGTAGGGCCAGAGAGAAAACTCCCAAGTCCCAGCAATTTTTTCTCCTCTCCCCCCTCCAACCAAACACCTACCAAAAATATTTTCTACCCACTTTTCTCTCCTACATTTTCCATCCTCTATAAAATCTTTCCAACTAAACGGACCCTTAATATATTCAGGTAACAAGACTTTAGTGGGCGTTGATGAGCGAGTGTTGTGTTGCCACGTGTTCACAAGGAAAATAGACCCTTCACAAATCTATTTAGTATTGGTATACTTTTTTGGGAAATCCTAACTTTCAATAATCCTGCCTCTTGATAATCGCACTTACTGTTTTTTTTTTTTTTTTCCTACAATGTATCCTCAAAACTTTTAACCAGAAACTAATCACTGTTCACAACGGGTGGGCCCTAGTGAGGTAAATCGTTGGCCCAAAGGGTTATTTCAAAGTACAAGTACCCGGACTCAAACTAGGGAGCACACCCGGTCGAACCTGGGGCAAGCACTTTGAGACAAAATGGCCAACCACTTAGCCAACCCACTTGAGGTAATAATCGTACTTACTGTTAATGATAGGTAATAATGCACATTCAAAATCGTGACTTAAAATTACATTGTTCTTTGTTTTTGGTAAGTGTGTGTATTATATGTCTAATAGTGTGTCAAATAAACTATACTTTATTTTTTATATGTAATGCAACATTGTCAAAGCCATGTAACTTAACTAACATCTCTTGGTGTTTTCAACAAAAGTTTTCAAAATTAAACCCCCTCCCCCCCCCCCCCCCCAAATTATGCCTGACAAAAAAAAAAAAAGCAATGTGATGTCAATTTTTTGAGTTAATGATATATTTATACTTTATACCTGATAAGTTTGGGACGATTCTAAATTGATCCATTGTATTTCAAAACTTACAAGTTTCCCTCTCAAATACTATAACAATATCAATGTACCCCTTTCGTTACAGTATTTCATATTTGTCCTTTCAGCGCACACACACAAAAAAACAAAAACAAAAAGTCATATTTGCCGTTAATTTGCCAAAAACGTCATTTCATTTTTCTATTTCTACGTCCAAAATGACGTCTTTTACAGGTGGCTTATGGAAAGATGCTAATAACTCAATTACCACTTAAGCAAGTTCGTGCACCGTCGGTGCTTGAATCCCTGCATGTTGCATGAGATTATAATGGATTTCTCTAACTCTCAAACAGCAATCTCTGTCTAATTGGGATTAAAATTCCGATGCCGGCCAGGTGCAAAATACAACTTTTTGTAACCATATAACATTCAACACTTTCAATAGACGTACAATTCAAAGGTGAAATTGTGCCTATGTTAAGCCATATAACATTCAACACTTTCGAATTACCTTATTGAATTATTTATAACATTCTAAGCAATTCCTTGCTTGGTTCTAAAAAGTGGCGTATTCAGTTTTCATTTTCTCTTTTTTGTATTTAAATTCTTTAATTAAATATAGAAAAAGAAAATTTTATTTTTTCATGAAAAGATGTTTGGTAGCTAGGTTATTTTAAACAAATAATTTAGGTATAAAATTCATCATACATGGTTTGAAATTGGTTTTTTTTTTTTTTTAAGTTACTTTTTTCACTTACACAAGCTCACATCAATCATGTGGGGCGTTTGTATTTTCACAATATTTACAGAATTGCTACTGTATTCATTTTCTATGAAAGTGAAAATGCTGAAAAATGTGTTTTCATTTTCTATATTCAAATTCAACTTTTTAGGATAATGAAAATGAAAATTAAGTATAAAATCTTAATCCAACCAAGTTTTTTTTATGGTAGGTCCAATTGAAAACTAAAAATGAAAACAAAAAACACTAATTTTTTCTTTCTTTTTTTCCTTTTTCTTTTTTTTTTTTTTTTTTTTTTTTTTTGATGAGAAATACGAGAGTTTTATAAAGAAGCGGATGAAAACAAAGCATCCTAAAATACAAAAGATTCAATACATAATGGAGTTTTCTCAATCAAGTAACAAAATTATTAATTCCTTCCGCGTGATATGCGTGCTGGCCTGTTTTCATTTCGCCTAACAAGTCTTAACTTTCACATAGAACAACACTACCATTAAGTTTTCCATCACCTCTTTTTATTAGAAGCTCTTGTAATTTCCATGTCAAAGATGACAAAGAAGGTCCCTAACAAAATTTAATTATGAGGCGAAAGCCTCCATGAACTCTGAATCGTCTGCCATAGCCTTCAATATCTCAGGCGAAAGACAAGCTTCAAAATCCATGCTTCCTTCTTCTACCCCAGGAAACACGGTTAACTTTCCATCAAATTTATTGCCAACGCCACTTCGCACAGCAATAGGTCTTCCCCAGCCAAAGTCATTACCATACACATTGAACCGCGGCGAGCTTCCTGTCGACAATGCATTACTTGCTATTCCACTGGGTGTCTGGATGTTTGGGGATTTTACCCAATCCTCTATAAACTTCTTCACCTCTTCTGCTGTTTGAGAAGCAATCTCCTTGTTTATCTGCCAAGCCACCCATCCTAGCCCGTGTTCAAGAAGATTGTCTACGGTAGCTGTTACTTTCCCAAAGAAAACTGCATTTCCTAAGTATTCTTGTGGTAATGGTGGTTGTATTCTTTGCCTCATTCCCACAAGTACGTGGTAATGAACCTCTTGATTAGCACTATAACGCCTATTGCGAACCACAGATCGCCAAAGATGACCAAGGACTGCTTGAAGGGACGAGATATTGCTGGTGCCCACTTCAGCATTGGCTTTTGCTTTGAGCTGTGCAATTTTATTCTTTGAAAAATGAAAAACTCTCTGTTTGAGAGGTGGGGGAATGAACTTCTCACTAGAGATTTCATTGGGATGGAAAGGTATATGAATGGGGAAATCGATAATACCATCAAAGAAACAGCGTTGGAAAATTGGAGGAGATTGTGATGTGGGACTATTATGACCTCTAGATATTTCAGACCAAGTGTTAAAGAAACGCCAGAATGAGCTGCCATCCACTACACAATGGTTTGCTGTGCAACCGATGAAGATACCATCAGCAAGCTCAGTTACTTGCACAGCCAACAATGGCTTGGAAATGCCCTCGTAGTTCAATACGCTGTTCAACAGAAAGAAGGAGTTGACAATTTCTGGAACATATATGGGATCGAGTATATCTGCCACAGTGAGATCATCTACCATTGCATGAACAAACTGGGCTCCAAGATTACAGCAGTCAACAAAGAAAGAGCTGGTTTTGTCATCATCGTTTTCTACCATGACAAGGCGACCAGCAAGAGGGTAGAATATATCTAATGTACGGGACAGAGAGGTTTTTAGGTGATCAATCACACTACTACCTTTTAGTTCTTTTTCTTGTGAAGGTGTAGGTTTGAAGAAAAGGATACCCTTTTGGATATGATCAACTAAGAGCAGCTGGAGATCCCATGGAGTTAACTCAATCCTTCGAGTTACCTCACTGGGACTCGCTGCTGACTGAATGGTACTAGTGGATATGAAGCGAATGTGTGTCATCTTTGCTTCAGAGTTCAAATTACTAATACTAGATGAGTGCATATGCAAACTTTGATAAGAGAGTGGCTATATAAAAGGAGCTTTATGAGAACCATATAGCCTATTTGATTTTCACTGCCAAGAAATGCCAAATTGGACTGAGACAACCTTAAGGTCATTATCAAAGTTGTGGAGTCCAACCTGGACGGGACCAGTGTCACAGGACACTGGACAGACCCAACCTGGACATACACATAACCATTGGCTTCTGTGATCCGTACCCATGTGAAAACTGAAATCTTGTCTAGCGATACTGTCAAGTCTTTCTCAATAATTTTTTTTTGAGAAGAAAGTCTTTCTCAATAAGAATAGCTCTCCTCCTTAAAAAAAAAAAAATATATATATATATATATATATATATATATATATATATAAAAGAATAGCTCTCCCCCTTAAAAATAAAAATAAAAATTAAAAAAAAAGGGTAAGGGGAAGAGAGCTATTCCTTTTTCTTTTTTTCTTTTTTAAGGTAAAAAACATATTTTCGTTCCTATGTTTTTACGCGATTTTCACATTAGTCTATTTTTTTTTCTACTGCTTTTATTCCCTATACTGGAAAACGCATCTCGTTTTAGTCCTTTCCGTCAATGCCTTAGTGGCAAAATCCTACATGATAGACAGAACTATTAAAATAATAATAATAAATTTTATTTTGGCATTAAAAATGTCACGTCAGCATCTAAATTAAAAAAATTAATTTATTAATTTTAACTAAAAAAAATTAAAAACTAAAAATCGCATGAATTAAGATCTAAGTGTGTCTTAAATAAGAACACAAATCCAGATCTAAAAACACAAACCCAAATCTAAGAACACAAACCTAGAAATTAAAATCTCAAAATTAAAAATTTCAAAATCACCATTTTCTCAAACCTAACAAAATCATCAAATCCTAAAGCCCCAAAGTACCAAATCAAATCCAAAAATACAACACAACCAATCCAAACAAAAAAATCTCAAACTCAAAAAAACCCATCTCAAGCAAGCAAACCCACCTCAAACATGAGTCTTGGTCGATCCTTGCAATTTATGTTCACAATGGAGTAACCCTTTTTGTCACAACTCTCAATCATCACAGTTGTCTTCATCCCGGCCTCCTCATCACTTTCCGAATCGATGGTGTCGTTGGCAAACTCACAGTCCTAGATGGGGGCCCCTCGAAGTCCCTAACCGAGAGCATGAGCTGATGCAAGCGACATTCAACATTTGTCACAACACCTTCTCCTCCAAGAAAATCTGCAATCTTAGGTTCTTGTTGGTTGATACAGTTTGCACGCTTATCACCCTTGCCACTAATCAGTCACCAAACCAACGATCCACCCCACCAGTCTGGGTCAAGTTTGGGGTTTGAGTTGTGGTAGAGTTTTTTGAGGCCGAGAAGGTCTTTCCAATAGCTAGAACATCTCCGAGCTTTGGGAGAGAAGAGGTACAGGTCGGTGCTAGAGATCTCAGATCTTAGTGCTGGAATGAGCTTTCCGTCTGAGAAGAGCTCGTCGATGAGGAGCATGGCCACCGAATCTAGGTTTGCTTAAGGTGGGTTTGCTAGGTTCAACTTGCTTAAGATGGGTTTTTTTGAGTTTGAGATTTTTTTTTTGTTTGGATTGGTTGTGTTGTAGTTTTGGATTGATTTGGTACTTTGGGGCCTTAGGATTTGATGATTTTGCTGGGTTTGAGAAAATGGAGATTTTGAGATTTTTAATTTTTGGATTTTAATTTCTGGGTTTGTATTCTTAGATCTGGATTTGTTCAAGACATACATAGATCTCAATTCATGTGATTTTTGGTTTTTAATTCTTTTTTTAATTTTTTTTATTTAGTTAAAATTAATAAATTAATTTTTTTTTTTTAATTTAGATGCTAACATGGCATTTTTTAATGCCAAAATAAAATTTTTTATTATTATCTTAATAGTTCCATATGCCATGTAGGACTTTGTTGTTAGGGCACTAAAGGAAAAGACTAAAACAAGACGTGTTTTCCAAGATAGGGAGTAAAAGCAGTGGAAAAAAAAAAAAAAGATAAGGAACAAAGAGGGAATCGCGTGAAAATGTAGGGACGAAAATGTGTTTTTCGCCTTTTTTTAATCCTACTTTCGAATCTTCACAATTAATCCACCAAATCCTTCATGATACACTAGACTTTTGTTATTGTCTCCCACTCCATTCTACTTTTAGGAAAAAAGGTACAAATTATGCAGCAAAATACCCTTGTTATGAAACTATTTAGTAAAATGCTCTTATTTTTGAAATTCAATTTTAAAAAAATCAAGTTTTGTACAAAACTCAATATCTTCAAAATCGAATTTTATGTAAATTTAAGTGAAAAATATACATAAAACTCAACATAGCTAATATCAACTTCTACTTATAAGTCAATTTTGTTAAAATCGAGTTTAAAAAATAGAGGCATTTTGCTAAATAATTTCAAAACAAAACTCAATTTTGTTAAAATCAAGTTTCAAAAACAGGAGCGTTTTGCTAAATAGTTTCAAAACATGAGCATTTTGCTAAATAATTTATAAACTAGTACAAAACCCCATCCCCCCCCCCCCCCCCAACTAAAACAAGTGGTACATGTGTTCTTGCATGGAATGCCACCTAATTTTCTCCATCAACTTCAATATGGATGAAAGAGACTAGGTCAGTAGTACCATCAAGTGGGGGTGTGCGGGTGAGGTGGGGTCCTTCTTCGCAATAACGATGGAAGGTGGATTAATTTATGAGTAATGTTGGTGGCAAAATTTGTGCCATAACTCGCCCATGTGGTGAGTTGTAGTTGCTGGAAGAGTGTCCCTATCACCCCTCCACCAACCACAACTCGCCACATGAACGAGTGCTGGCACAAGTTATGCCACAAGTTATGGCACCACCTTAATTCTTAACTTATTAGGACTAACTTCCAAATTACAAGCAGCACAGTTTCACCATTAATTGGCTTGAGAATTGGGTTTTTTGGTTGTCATCTCAAAAGGGATGGCGATTTCTGCCTGATCCGTGGGTACCCGGCCCGATCTAACCCTAATGGATAGGGTTTTACCCAGGACCGGGTCGGATCTGGGTTTTGGACCTAACCCAACCTGTTTACAACTAAAGTAAACTTACTAAAATACCTACATATATATATATATATATCACTTATGTCAAACCCTAACTCATTTCTCTGATATCTCTCTTAGCTCCAACCGCCGCTCTAAATGCTCTCACCTCACCCTCAAAAACTCTCTGTCTCATTTTCTCTCAAGCCACCTTACATAGTCTCACCCAATCTGGCAATCACCCTCACCCTCACTCTCATTCACTCACTGACCAACCCTCACCTTCACTCCCATCACGTGATGGAAGGTGGATTAACTTATGAGGGGGCCCTCTTTGCAATAACTATGGAAGGTGGATTAATTTATGAGAAATTTTGGTGGCAAAATTTGTGCCACAACTCGCCCATGTGGTGAGTTGTGGTTGCTAGAGGAGTGTCCCCATCATCCCCCCACCAACCACAACTCGTCACATGAGCGAGTTATAGCACAAGTTATGCCAAAAGTTGTGGCACCACCTTAATTCTTAACTCAATAAGATTGACTTCTAAATTACCAGCAGCACAGTTTCACCATCAATTTGCTTGGGAATTGGGTTTTTTGGTTGTCATCTAAATAGGGATGGCAATTTCTGCCCGATCCATGGGTACCCAGCCCGGTCTAACCTTAATGGATCGGGTTTCACCCAGCCCGGTAAAGAATAGGGTTGGTTTTGGGTTTTTTTTTTTTTTTTAAAAAAAACCCCGAAGTGGGTCCGGCTCAGGTCTGGATTTTGGACCTGACCCGACCCATTCACAACTAAAGTAAAATGACTAAAATACCTACATATATATATCACTTATGTCAAACCCTAACTCATTTCTCTGATATCTCACTTAGCTCCAGCCACCTCTCTCAATGCTCTCACCTCACCCTCAATAACTCTCTGTCTCATTTTCTCTCAAGCCACCCTACACAGTCTCACCCAATCTGGCAATCACCCTCACCCTCACTCTCATTCACTCACTGACCAACCCTCACCTTCACTCCCATCACATGATGGAAGGTGGATTAACTTATGAGGGGGCCTTCTTTGCAATAACTATGGAAGGTGGATTAATTTATAAGCAATGTTGGTGGCACAATTTCTGCCACAATTCGCCCATGTGGCGAGTTGTGGTAGCTGGAGGAGTGTCCCCATCATCCCTCCACCAACCGCAACTCGCCACATGAGCGAGTTGTGGCACAAGTTATGCCACAATTTGTGGCACCACCTTAATTCTTAACTTATTAGGACTGACTTCGAAATTACTAGCAACACAGTTTCGCCATCAATTGGCTCAGGAACTGGGTTTTTTGGTTGTCATCTTAATAGGGATGGCAATTTCTGCTTGATCCCCGAGTACCCGGCCCAGTCTGATCCTAATGGATCGGGTTTTACCTGGCCTAATAAAGAATAAGGTTGGATTTGGGTTTTTGAAAAGAAAAAAAACCCCAAAGCGGGTCCGGGTTGGGTCTGGGTTTTGGACCTAACCCGACCCGATTACAACTAAAGTAAAATTACTAAAATACCTACATATATATACATATCACTTATGTCAAACCCTAACTCATTTCTCCGATATCTCTCTTAGCTACAGCCGCCTCTCTCAATGCTCTCACCTCATCCTCAACAACTCTCGTCTCATTTTCTCTTAAGCCACCCTACACAGTCTCACCAAGTCAAGCAGTCACCCACACCCTCACTCTCATTCACTCACTGACCCACCCTCACCATCACTCTCATCACGAGATGGAAAATGGATTAACATATGAAGGGGCCTTCTTTGCAATAATTATAGAAGGTGGATTAATTTATGAGCAACATTGGTGGCACAATTATTGCCACAACACACCCATGTGGAGAGTTGTGGTGCTAAAGGAGTGTCCCCATCATCCTTCCACCAACCATAACTCGCCACATGAGCGAGTTGTGGCACAAGTTATGCCACAAGTTGTGGCACCTACTTAATTCTTAACTTATTAGGACTGACTTCCAAATTACAACCAGCAAAATTTCGCCATCAATTCGCTTGGGAACTAGGTTTTTTGGTTGTCATCTCAATAGGGATGGCAATTTCTACCTGATCCATGGGAACCCGGCCCGGTCTGACACTAATGGATCGGGTTTTACCTAGCCAGATAAAGAATAGGGACGGGTTTAGGATTTTTTTAAAAATCACGAAGCGGGTCTGGGTTTTGGACCCGACTCCACTTGTTTACGACAAAAGTAAAACTACTAAAATACATACATATATATATATATATATATATATATATATATATATATATATATATATATATATATATATATATATCACTTATGTCAAACCCTAACTCATTTCTCTAATATCTCTCTTAGCTCCAACCGCCTATCTCAATGCTTTCACCTCACCCTCAATAACTCTCTATCTCATTTTCTCTCAAGCCGCCCTACACAGTCTCACCCTGTCTAGCAGTCACTATCACCCTCACTCTCATTCACTCAGTGACCCACCCTCACCTTCACTTTCATCACGCGATGGAAGGTGGATTAACTTATGAAGGGGCCTTCTTTACAATAACTATGGAAGGTGGATTAAATTAAGAGCATTGTTGGTGGCACAATTTGTGCCACAACTCACCCATGTGGCGAGTAATGGTTGCTAAAGGAGTGTCCCCAACAACCCTCCCCCAACCACAACTCGCTACATGAGCGAGTTGTGGCAAAAGTTATGCCGCAAGTTGTGGCAACACCTTAATTCTTAACTTATTAGGACTGACTTCCAAATTACAAGCAACACAGTTTCGCCATTAATTGGCTTGGGAATTAGGTTTTTTTGTTGTCATCTCAATAGGGATGGCAATTTCTGCCCGATCCGGGGTTACCCAGCTGACCCTAAAGGATCGGCTTTTCCTCTACACAATAAAGAATAGGATTGGGTTTGGGTTTTTAAAAAAAATAAAAAATAAAAAACCAGAAGCAGGTCCAGGTCGGGTCTAGGTTTTGGACCTAACCCGACCCGTTTACAATTAAAGTAAAACTACTAAAATACCTACATATAAATACACACACACACACACACATATATATATATCACTTATGTCAAACCCTAACTCCTTTCTCTGATATCTCTCTTAGCTTAAGCCGCATCTCTCAATGCTCTCACCTCACCCTCAATAACTCTATATCTCATTCTCCTTCAAGCCACCCTTCACAGTCTCACCAAGTCTGGCAATCACCCTCACCCTTACTGTCATTCACTCACTGACCCACCCTCACCTTCACTCTCATCACGTGATGGAAGGTGGATTAACTTATGAGAGGGCCTACTTTGCAATAACTATGGAATGGGGATTAACTTATGAGCAATGTTGAGGGCACAATTTGCCCATGCGATGAGTTGTCGTTGCTGGAGAAGTGTCCCCATCATCCCTTCACAAACCACAACTCGCCACATGAGCGAGTTGTGCCACAAGTTATGGCACCACCTTAATCTTAACTTATTAGGACTGACTTCCAAATTACAAGCACCACAGTTTCGCCATCTATTGGCTTGGGAATTGGGTTTTTTGGTTGTCATCTCAATAGGGATGGCAATTTTTGCCCGATCCGTGGATACCCATCCCAGTCTGACCTTAATGGATCGAGTTTTATCCAGCCCAATAAAGAATAAGGTTGGGTTTGGGTTTTTTTTTTTTTTTTTTTTTTTTTTTTTTAAACCTAAGCAGATTTAGGTCGGTTATGTGTTTTAGACCTAACCCAACTCGTTTACAACTAAAGTAAAATTACTAAAATACCTACATATATATATATATATATATATATATATATATATATATATATATATATATATATCACTTATGTCAAACCCTAACTCATTTCTCTGATATCACTCTTAACTCCAGCCTCTTCTCTCAATGCTCTCACCTCACCCTCAATAACTCTCTTTCTCATTTTCCCTCAAGCTGCCCTACACAGTCTCACCCAATCTGGCAATCACCCTCACCCTTACTCTTATTCACTCACCGACCAACCCCTACATTCACTCTCATCACGTGATGGAAGGTGGATTAACTTATGTGGGGGCCTTCTTTGCAATAACTATGGAAGGTGGATTAATTTATAAGCAATGTTGTTAGCCCAATTTGTGCTGCAACTTGCCCATGTGGTGAGTTGTGGTTACTGGAGGAGTGTCCCCATCATCCCCCTACCAACCACAACTCACCACATGAGCGAGTTATGACACAAGTTTTGCCACAAATTGCGGCACCACCTTAATTCTTAACTTATTAGGACTGACTTCCAAATTACGAGCAGCACAATTTCGCCATCAATTGGCTTTGTAACTGGGTTTTTTGGTTGTCATCTAAATATTGATGGCAATTTCTATCCGATCCATGGGTACCCGGCCCAGTCTGACCATAATGGATCGGGTTTTACCCGGCTTGATAAAGAATATGATTTGTTTTGGGTTTTTAAAAAAAAAAAAACCCGAAGTAGGTCCGGCTCAAGTTTGGATTTTTGACCCAACCCGACCCGTTTACAACTAAAGCAAAATTACTAAAATACCTACATATATATATATATATATATATGTATATATCACTTATGTCAAACCCTAACTCATTTCTCTGATATCTCTCTTAGCTCCAACCACCTCTCTCAATGCTCTCACCTCACCCTCAATAACTCTCTTTCTCATTTTCTCTCAGTACACCCTACACAGTCTCACCCAGTCTGACAGTCACTCTCACCCTCACTCTCATTCACTCACTGACCCACCCTCACCTTCACTCTCATCACATGATGGAAGGTGCATTAACTTATGAGGGGCCTTCTTTGCAATAACTATGGAAGGTGGATTAATTTATGAGCAATGTAGGTGGCACAAGTTGCTGGAGGAGTGCCCCCATCATCCATCCACCAACCACAACTCGCCACATGAGCGAGCTATGGCACAAGTTATGGCACCACCTTAATTCTTTACTTCTTAGGACTAACTTCCAAATTACAAGCAGCACAGTTTTGCCATCAATTGGCTTGGGAACTAGGTTTTTTGGTTGTCATCTCAATTGGGATGGAAATTTCTACCTGATCTGTCGATACCCAGCCCGGTCTGACCCTAATGGATCGGGTTTTACCCAACCCAATAAAGAATAGGGTCAGGTTTGGGTTTAAAAAAAAAAAAACCCGAAGTAGGTCTAGGTATTGGCTCTGACCCCACCCATTTACAACTAAAGTAAAATTTCAAAAATACCTACATATATATATCACTTATGTCAAACCCTAACTCATTTCTCTGATATCTCTCTTAACTCCAGCCACCTCTCTCAATGCTCTCACCTCACCCTCAATAACTCTCTGTCTCATTTTCTCTCAAGCCACCCTACACGTACTTACCCGGTCTGGCAGTCACCCTCACCCTCACTCTCATTCACTCACTAACCCACCCTCACCTTCACTCTCATCACATGATGGAAGGTGGATTAACTTATGAGGGGGCCTTCTTTGCAATAACTATGGAAGGTGAATTAATTTATGAGCAATGTCGGTGGCATAAGTTGCTGGAGGAACATCCCCATCATCCATCCACCAACCACAACTCGCCACATGAGCGAGTTACGATATAAGTTATGGCACCACCTTAATTCTTTACTTCTTAGGACTAACTTCCAAATTACAAGCAGCACAGTTTTGCCATCCATTGGCTTGGGAACTAGGTTTTTTGGTTGCCATCTCAATTGGGATGGCAATTTCTACTTGATCCGTCGGTACCCGGCCCGGTCTGACCCTAATGGATCGGGTTTTACCCAGCCCAATAAAGAATAGGGTCAGGTTTGGGTTTAAAAAATAAATAAATAAAACCTAGAGTAGGTCTAGGTTTTGGCTCCGACCCCACCCATTTACAACTAAAGTAAAATTACAAAAATACCTACATATATATATATATATATATCACTTATGTCAAACCCTAACACAGTTCACTGATATCTCTCTTAACTCCGGCCGCCTCTTTCAATGCTCTCACCTCACCCTCAATAACTCTCTGTCTCATTTTCTCTCAAGCCACCCTACACGTACTCATCCGGTCTAGCAGTCACCCTCACCCTCACTCTCATTCACTGGCTGACCCACCCTCACCTTCACTCTCATCATATGATGGAAGGTGGATTAACTTATAAGGGGGCCTTCTTTGCAATAACTATGGAAGGTGGATAACTTATGAGCAATGTTGGCGGCAGAATTTGTGCCACAACTTGCCCATGTTGCAAGTTGTGGTTGCTGGAGGAGTGTCTACATCATCCCCCCCACCAACCACAACTCGCTAAATGAGGTAGTTGTGGCACAAGTTATGCCACAAGTTGTAGGACCACCTTAATTCTTAACTTATTAAGACTGACTTCCAAATTACAAGCAGCACAATTTCGCCATCAATTGGCATGGGAATTGGTTTTTTGGTTGTCATCTCAACATGGATGGCAATCTCTGCCCGATTCGTGTGTACTCGACTCGGTCTGACCCAAATGGATTAGGTTTTACCCAGCCCGATAAAGAATAAGGTTGGTTTTGGGTTTTAAAAAAATAAAATAAAATAATAAAAACTAAAAGCAGGTCCGGGTCGGGTTTGTGTTTTGGACCTGACCCAACCCATTTACAACTAAAGTAAAATTATTAAAATACATACATATAAATATTTATATATATATATATATATATATATATATATATATATATATATATATATATATATATATATATATATATCAATTATGACAAACCCTAACTCATTTATATGATATCTCTCTTAGCTCCAACCTCCTCTCTAAATGCTCTCACCTCACCCTCAATAACTCTTTGTCTCATTTTCTCTCAAGCCACCCTACACAATCCCACCCAGTCTGGCATTCACTCTCACCCTCACACCTATTCACTCACACACCTATTCACTCACAGACCCACCCTCACCTTCACTCACATCACGTAGTGGAAGGTGGATTAACTTATGTGGGGGCCTTATTTGCAATAACTATAGAAGGTGGATTAATTTATGAGCATT
Source organism: Quercus parvula (assembly GCA_030820535.1). Taxonomy (NCBI): domain Eukaryota; kingdom Viridiplantae; phylum Streptophyta; class Magnoliopsida; order Fagales; family Fagaceae; genus Quercus; species Quercus parvula. The sequence goes on along the minus strand of JAUAME010000011.1, from coordinate 42,543,944 downwards.
GTTGGTGGCACAATTTGTGCCACAACTCTCCCATGTGGTGAGTTGTGGTAGCTGAAGGAGTGTCCCCATCATCCCTTCACCAACCATAACTTGCCACATGAGCAAGTTATGGCAACACCTTAATTCTTAACTTATTAGGACTGACTTCCAAATTACAAACAGCACAGTTTCGCTATCCATTGGCTTGGGAACTAGGTTTTTGTGTTGTCATCTCAATAAGGATGGCAATTTATGCCCGATCCATGGGTACCCGGCCCGGTATGACCCTAATGGATCGGGTTTTGCCTGGCTCGATAAAGAATAGGGTTAGGTTTGGGTTTTAAAAAAATAAATAAATAAATAAATAACCCGAAGCAGTTCCGTGTCGGGCCTAGGTTATGTCAAACCCTAACTCGTTTCTCTGATATCTATCTTCGCTCCAGCCACCTCTCTCAATGCTCTCAACTCACCCTCAATAACTCTCTGTCTCATTTTCTCTCAAGCCACCCTTCATAATCTCACCCAGTCTGGCAATCACCCTCACCCTCACTCTTATTCAGTCACTGACCCACCCTTACCTTCACTCTCATCACGTGATGGAAGGTGGAATAACTTATGAAAGGGCCTACTTTGCAATAACTATGGAATGTGGATTAACTGATGAGCAATGTTGGTGGCACAATTTGCCCATGTGGCAAATTGTGGTTGCTGGAGGAGTGTCCCCATCATCCCTTCACCAACCACAACTCGCCACATGAGCGAGTTGTGGCACAAGTTATGCCTCAAGTTATGGCACCACCTTAATTCTTAACTTATTAGGACTGACTTCCAAATTACAAGCACCACAGTTTCGCCATCTATTGGCCTGGGAATTGGGTTTTTTGGTTGTCATCTCAATAGGGATGGCAATTTTTTCCCGATCCGTAGGTACCCGTCCCGGTCTAACCCTAATGGATCGGGTTTTATCCAGCCCGATAAAGAATAAGGTTGGGTTTGGGTTTAAAAAAACAAAAACCAAAACCCGAAGCGGGTTCGGGTCGGCTATGGGTTTTGGACCTAACCCGACCCATTTACAACTAAAGTAAAATGACTAAAATACCTACAAATATATATATATCACTTATGTCAAACCCTTACTCATTTCTCTGATATCACTTTCAGCTTCAACCTCCTTTCTCAATGCTCTCACCTCACCCTCAATAACTCTCTTTCTCATTTTCCCCAATCCTACCCTACACAATCTCACCCAATCTGGCAGTCACCCTCACCCTTACTCTCATTCACTCATTGACCCACCCCCACATTCACTCTCATCATGTGATGGAAGGTGGATTAACTAACATGGGGGCCTTCTTTGCAATAATTATGGAAGGTGGATTAATTTATAAGCAGTGTTGGGGGCCCAATTTGTGCCGCAACACGCCCATGTGGCAAGTTGTGGTTACTGGAGGAGTGTCCCCATCATCCCCCTACAAACCACAACTCGCCACATGAGAGAGTTATGGCACAAGTTTTGCCACAAGTTGTGGCACCCCCTTAATGCTTAACTTATTAGGACTGACTTCCAAATTACAAGCAGTACAGTTTCGCCATCAATTGGCTTTATAACTAGGTTTTTTGGTTGTCATCTCAATATTGATGACAATTTCTACTCGATCCAGGGGTACCCAACCCGGTCTGACCTTAATGGATCAGGTTTTACCCGACCTGATAAAGAATATGATTTGTTTTGGGACTTAAAAAAAAAAAAAAAAATCCTAAGTAGGTCTAGATTTTGGACCCGACCCGACCCGTTTACAACTAAAGCAAAATTAATAAAATACCTACATATATATATATATCACTTATGTCAAACTCTAACTCATTTCTCTGATATCACTCTTAGCTCTAGCCTCCTCTCTCAATGCTCTCACCTCACCCTCAACAACTCTCTTTCTCATTTTCCCCCAAGCTACCCTACACAGTCTCACCCAGTCTGGCAATCACTCTCACCCTCACTCTTATTCACTCACTGACCCACCCTCACCTTCACTCTCGTCACGTGATGGAAGGTGGATTAACTTATGTGAGGGCCTTCATTACAATAACTATGGAAGGTGGATTAATTTATAAGCAATGTTGGTGGCCCAATTTGTGCCGCAACTCGCCCATGTGGCGAGTTGTGGCTACTGGAGGAGTGTCCCCATCATCACCATACCAACCACAACTCGCCACATGAGCGAGTTATGGCACAAGTTTTGCCACAAGTTGTGGCACCACCTTAATGCTTAACTTATTAGGACTGACTTCCAAATTACAAGCAGCACAGTTTCACCATCAATTGGCTTTGGAACTGGGTTTTTTGGTTGTCAACTCAATATTGATGGCAATTTCTACCCAATCCATGGGTACCCGGCTCGATCTGACCCTAATGGATCGGGTTTTACCCGGCCCGATAAAGAATATGATTTGTTTTGGGATTTTAAAAAAAAAAACCCCCGAAGTAGGTCCAGCTCAGTTCTGGATTTTGGTCCCGACCCGACCCGTTTACAACTAAAGCAAAATTACTAAAATATCTACATATATATATCACTTATGTCAAACCCTAACTCATTTCTCTAATATCTCTCTTAGCTCCAGCCACCTCTCTCAATGCTCTCACCTCACCCTCAATTACTCTCTTTCTCATTTTCTCTCAAGCCACCCTTCATACTCTCACCCAGTCTAGTAATCACCCTCACCCTCACTCTCATTCACTCACTAACCCACCCTTACCTTCAATCTCGTCACGCGATGGAAGGTGGAATAACTTATGAGGGGGCCTACTTTGCAATAACTATGTAATGTGGATTAACTGATGAGCAATGTTGGTGGCACAATTTGCCCATGTGGCGAGTTGTGGTTGCTTGAGGAATGTCCCCATCATCCCTTCACTAACCACAACTCGCCACATGAGCGAGTTGTGGCACAAGTTATGCCACAAGTTATGGCACCACCTTAATTCTTATTAGGACTGGCTTCCAAATTACAAGCACCACAATTTCGCCATCTATTGGCCTGGGAATTGGGTTTTTTGGTTGTCATCTCAATAGGGATGGCAATTTTTTCCCGATGCGTGGGTACCCATCCCGGTCTGACCCTAATGGATCGGGTTTTATCCAGCTCGATAAGGAATAGGGTTGGGTTTGGGTTTAAAGAAAGAAAAAAAAAACCCGAAGCAGTTTTGGGTCGGTTATGGGTTTTGGACCAAACCCGACCCGTTTACAACTAAAGTAAAATGACTAAAATACCTACATATATATATATATATATCACTTATGTCAAACCCTAACTCATTTCTCTGATATCACTCTTAGCTCTAGCCTCCTCTCTCAATGCTCTCACCTCACCCTCAATAACTCTCTTTCTCATTTTCCCCCAAGCTACCTTACACAGTCTCACCAAATCTGGCAGTCACCCTCACCCTTACTCTCATTTACTCATTGACCCACCGCCACATTCACTCTCATCACGTGATGGAAGGTGGATTAACTTATGAGGGGGCCGTCTTTGCAATGACTATGGAAGGTGGATTAATTTATGAGGAATGTTAGTGGCACAAGTTGCTGGAGGAATGCCCCCATCATCCATCCACCAACCACAACTCGCCACATAAGCGAGTTGTGGCACAAGTTATGGCACCACCTTAATTCTTTACTTATTAGGACTATCTTCCAAATTACAAGCAGCACAATTTTGCAATCAATTGGCTTGGGAACTAGGTTTTTCGGTTGTCATCTCTATTGGGATGGAAATTTCCGCCTGATCCATGGGTACCCGGCCCGGTCTGACCCTAAAGGATCGGGTTTTACCCGGCCCAATAAAGAATAGGGTCGGGTTTGGGTTTTAAAAAAAAAAAAAACCCAAAGTATGTCTAGGTTTTAGCTTTGACCCCACCCATTTACAACTAAAGTAAAATTACAAAAATATCAACATATATATATATATATATCACTTATGTCAAACCCTAACTCATTTCTCTGATATCTCTCTTAACTCCAACCGCTTCTCTCAATGCCCTCACCTCACCCTCAATAACGCTCTGTCTCATTTTCTTTCAAGCCACCCTAAGTGTTCTCACCCTGTCTAGCAGTCACCCTCACCCTCACCCTCACTTTCATTCACTCACTGACCCACCCTCACCTTCACTCTCATCACGTGATGGAAGGTGGATTAACTTATGAGGGGGCCTTCTTTGCAATAACTATGGAAGGTGGATTAACTTACGAGCAATGTTGGTGGCACAATTTGTGCCACAATTCGCCCATATGGCGAGTTATGGTTGCTAGAGGAGTGTCTCCATCATCCCTCCACCAACCACAACTCACTAAATGAGCTAGTTGTGGCACAAGTTATGCCACAAGTTGTAGGACCACCTTAATTCTTAACTTATTAAGACTGACTTCCAAATTACAAGCAACACAATTTCGCCATCAATTGGCTTGGGAATTGGTTTTTTGGTTGTCATCTCAATAGGGATGGCAACCTCTGCCCGATTCGTGTGCACTCAGCCCGGTCTAACCCAAACGGGTCGGGTTTTACCCGGCCCAATAAAGAATAAGGTTGGTTTTGGGTTTTTAAAAAAAATTAAATAAAATAAAAACCAAAAGCAGGTCCGGGTCGGGTTTGGGTTTTGGACCTGACACGACCCGTTTACAACTAAAGTAAAATTACTAAAGTACCTATATATAGATATTTATATATATCAATGATGTCAAACCCTAACTCATTTATATGATATCTCTCTTAGCTCCAACCTCCTCTCTAAATGCTCTCACCTCACCCTAAATAACTCTTTGTCTCATTTTCTCTCAAGCCACCCTACACAGTCTCACCCAGTCTGGTAGTCACCCTCACTCTCACACCCATTCCCTCACTGACCCTCCCTCACCTTCACTCTCATCACATAATGGAAGGTGGATTAACTTATAAGGGGGCCTTCTTTGCAATAACTATAGAAGGTGGATTAATTTATGAGCATTGTTGGTGGCACAATTTGTGCCACAACTCACCCATGTGGCGAGTTGTGGTTGTTGGAGGAGTGTCCCCATCATCCCTCCACCAACCACAACTCGCCACATGAGCGAGTTGTGGCATAAGTTGTGACACCACCTTAATTCTTAACTTATTAGGATTGACTTCCAAATTACAAACAGCACAGTATTGCCTTTCATTGGCTTAGGAACTAGGTTTTTTGTTGTCATCTCAATAGGGATGGCAATTTCTGCCTGATCCATGGGTACCCGGCCCGGTCTGACCCTAATGGATCTGGTTTTACCCGGCCCGATAAAGAATAGGGTTGGGTTTCGGTTTCAAAAAAAAAAACAAAAACAAAAACCAGAAGCAGGTTCGTGTCGAGTCTAGGTTTTGGACCTGACCCGACCTGTTTACAACTAAAGTAAAATTACTAAAATACCTACATATAAATATATATATATATATATATATATTTCACTTATGTCAAACCCTAACTCGTTTCTCTGATATCTCTCTTAGCTCCAACCGCCTCTCTCAATGCTCTCAACTCACCCTCAATAACTCTCTATCTCATTTTCTCTCAAGCCACCCTTCATAGTCTCACCCAGTCTGGCAATCACCGTCCTCCTCACTCTCATTCACCCACTGACCCACCCTTACCTTCACTCTCATCACGTGATGGAAGGTGGATTAACTTATGAGGGGGCCTACTTTGCAATAACTATGGAATGTGGATTAACTTATGAGCAATATTGGTGGCACAATTTGCCCATGTGGCGAGTTGTGGTTGCTGGAGGAATGTCGCAATCATCCTTTCACCAACCACAGCTCGCCACATGAGCGAGTTGTGGCACAAGTTATGCCACAAGTTGTGACACCACCTTAATTCTTAACTTATTAGGACTGACTTCCAAATTACAAGCAGCACAGTTTCACCATCAATTGGCTTGGGAATTGGGTTTTTTGGTTGTCATATTAATAGGGATGGCAATTTTTTCCCGATCCATGGGTACCCAGCTCGGTCTAACCCGAATGGATCTGATTTTACCCAGCCCGATAAAAAATCGGGTTGGGTTTGGATTTTTTTTTTTAAAAAAAAAAAACCCAAAGCTGGTTCCGGTCAGGTCTGGGTTTTGGACTTAACCCGACCCGTTTACAACTAAAGTAAAATTACTAAAATACCTAAATATATGTATATCACTTATGTCAAACCCTAACTCATTTGTCCGATATCTCTCTTAGTTCCAGTCGCCTCTCTCAATGCTTTCACCTCACCCTCAATAACTCTCTATCTCATTTTCTCTCAAGCCACCCTACACAGTCTCACCCAATCTGGCAGTCACCCTCACCCTCACTCTCATTCACTCATTGACCCACCCTCACCGTCACTCTCATCACGTGATGGAAGGTGGATTAACTTATGTGGAGGACTTCTTTGCAATAACTATGGAAGGTAGATTAATTTATAAGCAATGTTGGTGGTCCACATGGGTGAGTTGTGGTTACTGGAGGAGTGTCCCCATCATCCCTCTACCAACTACAACTCGCCACATGTGCGAGTTATGGCACAAGTTTTGCCACAAGTTGTGGCACAGTTTCGCCATCAATTGGTTTGGTAATTGGGATTTTTGGTTGTCATCTCAATAGGGATGGCAATTTCTGCCGATCCATAGGTACCCGGCCCAGTTTTACCCTAATGAATCGGGTTTTACCCAGCCTGATAAAGAATAGGGTCACGTTTGGGTTAAAAAAAAACCGAAGCGGGTCCAGGTCGGGTCTGGGTTTTGGATCCAACTCGACCCGTTTACAACTAAAGTAAAATTACTAAAATACCTACATATATATATATATATATATATATATATATATATATATATATTTATATTTATATCACTTATGTCAGACCCTCACTCATTTCTCTGATATCTCTCTTAGCTCCAACCGCCTCTCTTGGTGCTCTCACCGCACCCTCAATAACTCTCTGTTTCATTTTCTCTCAAGCCACCCCACAGAGTCTCTCCCAGTCTGCCAATCACCCTCACCCTCACTCTCATTCACTCACTAACCTACCCTCACCTTCACTCTCATCACGTGGTGGTTGCTATTTGCCAGGTAGAAGCACGGAGGTTAGATCGGAGAGAGATGTGCGAGGTTTAGGCCATGACAGGTAGAGAGGCCTTTTATTGATGATCGGAGGAGCTCTTGGTTGTGGTGCGGTCAGGCCTTAGCTTCAACCTAGAGGTGGGAGTGATGGCTGAAGCCACTGCTGATCATCGAAGATCTTGGTGGTCTGAGATAGAAAGAGGCCAAGTAGGAGTCCGAGATCGGAGAAAATGCCTTGGTGGACTGACTTCTCCAATTTTTTTTTTGGGTTCTTTTTTTTTTTTTTTTTTTTGGGTTCACGTCCTCTCTCAAATCTGAGTTTGTGTTTGTGATTCTGTGAATCTATGTTTGAAAGGGAAACTTTTTTTTATTTTATTTTATAAAGATTGTATGGCCATGGATACCCTAAAGTGGTTGTCAGAGCCTGTGGGATCCGATAGGACCCGACGAGCCAAGTCCGGGGGCTAAAAAAAAGACATGATTATTATACAGGCCGGGCCCGAGTGACAGGATAGACCCGCAGGTCGAGTCTACGCATCCAAAAACTCGCCCCAAACCCGACCCGTTGCCATTCCTACATCTCAAATGTGGAACTGCGAGGAACTACTGGATATTCTAGGAAGTAAAACCCATGTGCATAAGCTATATACAGTGCAGTGCACTACTATGCGCTGCAGGAACTTTGTATCTTTATTTGCCAAGGGATGATAGTGTAAAATCAGCATCAACTCAAGGCCTAGGCCTTTGGCCCTCTATTTGCCCCAAAAGTTTTTAAAAGGTTTTAAGGCCCTCAACCTCATTAAAGTAACAAAAGGCCTCAAAATTGGAAATAAATAAATGTGTAATGATAACTAATTTTTAGAAAGAAAACAATGTGCATGTGTTTCACATTCTTTCCCCATCTTCAAGGTCTCAAAATATTGAACCAATAGAAATCAAACATAATTAAAATCCTAAATTATTTCCCAAAAAAAAAATTGCTATGAATTTTTATGAATGTGCTAAATAATCTTTGAAATCAATGATTTCTTAACAATTTGTTGAGAGATATTAATAAAACCAAAATACAAAAGCTATAATAGTAATTTTGTATCTCAAAAAGTAAGAATAACAATTTTTAAACAAAAAATATATTAAAAGTTGAATACTTAGTATTTAGTGAATATTTAACTATTAAAAAATTTACTAAAATTTATCATCTTATGCTCCAAGTTGTATTAAGTCGGTTCTAAATAAAATTAAAAATGAACATAATTGAAATCCTAAATTGTTTCACATAAAAAAATGTTATGAGTTGTCATGAATTTTTATGAATGTGCTAAATAGTCATTGAAATCTTTGATTTCTTAACAATATGTAAATGAGATAATAATAAAAGCAAAATACAAAAGCTATAATTGCAATTTTGTATCTCAAAACGTAAGAAGAACAATTTTTAAACAAAATATATATAAAAAGTTGAATACATAATTTTTAATGAATATTTAAATATTAAAAAATTTACTAAAATTTATCTCCTTATGCTCCAAAATGTATTACATCGGTTTTGAATAAATATCTAAAATTATATATATCTAAAAGTTGAGCCATCGCATTTTTTGTCACTACGTTTTTGTTAAGTCACATCAGCGGTCATATTATCATTTTCTTTCCATCATTTTTGAAAAGTATATACATAAATATTAATATATACAATAAATTTCGCTACTCTGTCCTTGTGCCATATTATCTACTTATTTTCAACATCCTTTTTTCTTTTTTAAACTTTTCTTCTCCCTATTCTTTAATAAAAAATAAATAATCAAAAATCAAAAAAACTCTTCTTCTCTCTATTAGTCCACGTCTACTATTACACTTTCTCCAACTTTTCATTCCCTCTTTGCCTTTCTACTACTCTTTACTCTTTCTTTTTTTGAGAAACCAGACCACAAGTCTGGGACTTTATTGAATAAACAAAAGAAACTTAATGAACATCAAAGTTTACCAACTCGACAATGTCTAAAGGCAAAGCTTCCATTCAAATGTGAATGCCAACAATGGAAGAGGCCTTTTTTGCAAGAGCATCCACAACTTTATTACCAGAGCGGTTTACATGACTGAAACTAACTGAAGAAAAACTAGGCAATAGGAGCCGTACATCATCTACTATATTTCCAAAAGAGGACAGCCTTGAAGTCCCCTGGGAAACTGCAGAAATAATAGTGGCTGAGTCACCTTCGAATATTACACGTTGAAGAGCAGCAAATTGGACAGCTCTAAGGCAAGCGAGAGCTTCCATATCAGCAACTATTGATGATAGCATAGCGAGCACGGACAGAACACTAATCGCCAATCCCGCACGATGACACCAAGTCCAGCTGAGTTCGTGTGTTTGAAGAGGGCAGCATCGAAGTTCACTTTAACAAATCCTTGTTCTGGAGGGCGCCACTGATGCCGAACAGAAGTCGAGAGAGAGGAGCTTCGGGAATCTGACTATTGATGAAGTCGTGGAGCAGAGCACATGCGGTGGAGCTGACCTTCGCCATGGGTAGAGCTTCACGTCCAAAATGGATAGCGTTACGTCTATTCCATAAGCTCCATGTAATTGTTGCGAACATCTCCGGTCTGAGTTCGTCACCAACCTGCATAAACTTGTTAAGTAAATCACAGAAATTCAGGGGAGGGGGGGATATCATGGACTGGAACCATTGGTGGGGCAGCCATACAGGAGCTACATGGCTGCAAAAACACATTGCATGGAGAGCATCTTCCGAATCAACTTTACACAGCTCACACACATCCGATTCTACAATGTCTTCGCTTCAAGTTGCATTTTGTGGGTAGAGCATTGTTACACACCCTCCAAACAAAATGTTTTATCTTGTTAGGCACCTGCATCTTCCAAAGACGTTTCCAAAAGCTACTATGGTTGGCCTGGTTGGACGAACTTGCACGTTCAGCTAAAGCCGAGGCAGCAAGCAACTTATAAGCACTACTAGTGCTGAATTCTCTGAATGGGGTGCACAACCAAGACACACAATCAGGGGGACTTCTAGGGCTTAGTTGAATACTTAATATCATTGAAGGTTCATGAGGTAGAAAGGCACAATTTACCACCTCGGATTTCCACACATTCAACTCAGGATTAATGAGAGAACTCACCCTTGTTTCTGCCATCACTGAAGGGAGGGGGGAAAGGATTACTCTACTTGGTCTCACCGGCAACCACTTATCTTCCTTGATCCGAACTGATTAACCATTCCCAATGCGCCAAACCATACCCTTTTTTATAACATCTCGAGCATCAAGGATGCTCTTCCATGCATAGGAACCAGAGTTGGAGTCCTTGGCATCTAGAATAGAACAATTAGGAAAGAATCGAGCTTTGAAGGCTCTAAAGCAAAGGAAGTCCGAGTTATGCATCATTCTCCAGACTTGTTTAGCAAGGAGGGCTTCACTGAACTTCTCAATTTCTTTGAATCCCATGCCACCCACTTCTTTAGCCTCACACAACCTCTCCCAACTTACCCAACGCACCTTCCTCGAATCATTACTGTAGCCCCACCAAAATTTTCTAATAAGGACTTCAAGTTCCTTGATCAATCCTTTTGGGAGCTTGAAACAACTCATGGTATAGGGTGGAATGGCTTGAATAACGGCTTTTATAAGGACCTCCCTACCTGCAATAGATAGTAGTTTTTCCTTCTACCTTTGCAATTTCTTCCACACCCTCTCCTTAAGATAAATAAAGCTCCTCTTTTTCGCCCTCCCCACTAATGTAGGCAAACCCAAATATTTTTTATATTGTCTGATCACTAGGACTCCCAATAGTTGCTGGATGCAAGTTTGGGTTTGATGAATGGTGTTTGAACTAAAGAAGATATTATTCTTCTCTCTATTAATTTTTTGACCCGTCCCCCATATATAGCCAAAATATCCAAAACCCTCTAACATTCATCCTCAGTGGCCCGGCAAAAGAGGACACTATCATCTGCAAAGAATAAGTGCAATACTCGAGGACCATATCTACTAATAGCTACTCCCTTTATACTGCCCTCCATCTCAGCCTTTTGCAATAAACCTTGTAACCCCATTGCACACAAAAGAAACAAGTAAGGGGATAAAGGATCACCTTGGCGGAGCCTCCTAGATGGTTTGATGCTTCCCACTGGCAACCCATTTAGGAGGATAGAATAGGACACAGATTTCAAGCATGACATAATAATTCTCCTCATCTTTTCTCCAAGCCCCAAGTGATGCATTATTGCCTCCAAGAAACCTCACTCCACCTAATCATAAGCTTTACTCATATCCAACTTAAGAGCCATAAACCCCATCTTGCCTTGTGTTTTTCTCTTCAGATAATAGAGGGTCTCAAAAGCCACCGGTATGTTATCAGAGATCAATCGGCCCGAAAGAAAGGCACTCTGAGAATCTGGCACAAAATTAGCTAAAAAAAATTTCAACCGGTTAGCCACCACTTTAGCAATAAGTTTATAAATGACATTACATAAACTTATGGGCCTGAAATCAAAAACTTTCTTGGGATTTTTAATTTTAGGTATAAGGGTGATAAAGGTAGTATTTATGGATTCTGGGACAAAACCTAAGTTCAATGCTCGAAGAACCACACCAGTCACATCTTCCCCCACAATGTGCCAAAAAGACTTATAGAAAATAAGGGACGTACCATCCGGGCCAAGAGCCGTGAAGGGGGTCATTTGGTTGAGAGCTTCTTTGACCTTACTTGCTTGAAAATCTCCAGCTAATTGCTCAATCGAATCCACCCCAGCAATTCTTTGAATACCACTGAGAATATTGTCAAAACCACTCGGGTTTGAGCTAGTAAAAATTTGCTTAAAGTACCCCTCCACCACCTTCGCCAAACCGGTCTCATCATCCACCCAGATACCATTGTCATCTTCTAGACCTACAATCAAATTCCTCCGATTTCTTTGATTAGCTCTACAGTGGAAATATTTTGTGTTCCTGTCCCCTTCCTTAAGCCATCTGTTTCTGGATCTTTGTTTCCACATACACTCTTCTTTAGCTTGTAATTGCTAAATGTCATCTCGTAATACCTGAATCCGAGAAGGATTATTTCTGTAACCCCCACTTTCCTCCTCTAATTTCAACTCTGCTAATTTTTGCTTTAGGGAATTTCTAATATGGCCAAAAGTTTTTTTATTCCACACTCTAAGATTTGACTGGCAAGCCAAAACTTTGCTATTAAAACCCCAAGCTGTGGGTTGTGTCATCCCATCTCCCCAGGAATCACGAATCACGAATCACCTCTTCGCATGATCTGTCCCTCAGTCACATGGCTTCAAATCGAAAAGGGCACCATTTTTTATAAAACATATTAATTTCTAAATCGGGGCATAAAAGAATAGGTTTATGATCTGAGTGGAAGGCATCCAAGTGATGGATTCTAGAGGAAAGGAATCTCAGGATCCAGTCAATGATAGCTACCCCTCTGTCCAGCTAGATCCCTACATTCTGATTTCCAGGGCGCCGGTTACACCAAGTAAATGGATAGCCATTATACCCCAAATCCTTCAACCTGCAAAAATCAAGAGCATCTTGAAAACCCAGCATTTGTCTTTTCGGTCTATCGAGCCAACCCTGTTTCTCATCTGCATACAAGATTTCATTAAAATCACCAATACACACCCAAGGAAGAGTGGAACGAGTACTTAAACTTCTAAGCATGGACCAGGAGTTTTCCCGGTTTGCGGTCTCAGGGTCTCCGTAGAAACCTATGAACCATCAGGCGTCATCAACTTCATGGTCAATAATGGCATCAATATGGTTTTCTGAAAAATATTGAACATCAACATTAGAATCAGTAGCCCAAAATAAAGCTAAACCACCCCCAGTGTTATGATGTGGAACCTCAAAACAATTAGCATACTAGATCTTTTTACCAATTCTGACTAAATCTGATTTCTCAACCTTAGTTTCCATTAAGAAAATCAGCATGGAACCTTTGTTACGTACCAATGTAACTAGTTCATCTTCTATCTGTGGATTCCCAAGCCCATGACAGTTCCAGCTAAAGCAACTCATTGGGCTCTATGGTGCTGGGAACCAGCCACCACCTTCAAATTTTCTTTGTCAAGAGAACTATCATTAGCAATGCATAATTTTTTCCCCTCCCTCATATCTAATACTTGAATACTAGGCCTTCTATCAACAACCATAGGAGAAGAATTTGGAACTGTATTACCTAGTTCACGGGCTAGCTTCTTCCAGGTTCTGACTGAAATGTGAGAGTTAGATTTAGTGGTTGTGTTTGTGCAGTCTTGTAATGGGAGTGAATTAAGCCTCAGGCTAGATTGTACTTGGGATTGCCGTGGAGAGCCAACGGACCTAACTCTGTTGGAAGGGATGCCATTTTCCTGAAGAGATAAGCCAACCACCTGTTCATCCAATCTCTCAACATGTCTCGGAGTTGGATGTTTTAGATGCTGCTCACCAAAGAAGGCACTACTATGTTCATCACCGTGTTCACTAACCACCCGCTTAAGACCATCTTTGACAATCTCAAAATTATCCATATAATGCTCAACTTCCATCGTGGAATGCGCATCATGATGCTCATCACCCCGACGTGGGTTTGAATTCTCCTGACCTTGACTCGCTTAGCCCTTCTTATATTTTGACTATTCTTTTATACATCTTATTTTGTATAAATTTGCTATCATTTTTTCCATACAAAAATTGTGAGTACTCTCTCTCTAGATTTTTGTTCTAAGTTAGTTCGATGATTTTTTTAAGAATTTAATTATAATATGTGTTTTGATGTTGTGTTTTTTTTTTTTTCCTCCCATCACAAATCCCTCTTATTGCTTTGGTTGAATTTTGGTTTGGGTTAATACTTAGTATTTTTTGGAAATAATAGGAATTTGAGTTTATATCAAAACAAAATCTACATGGCTATGAATTCAAATGTGCCTACCAATTGTTTGAGTAATAAATTATTATAAAGTCTATAGTTTACTCCTATGGTTTCATTTTAATTTTGGTTAAGATAACATTACAGTTTTGTGATGAGTTTTGATTATCATGATAATCTTATTTTTCCTTATGAGTTAAGAGATGAGAAATTTGAATAATAACTTTGAAACTTATAAAGTTTAGTTGTATATTAAGCAAATATAACAAGCTATAACAGAAGTTAAAAGAATACGCTTCACCTTAAAAATATATTAATCAAACACACAAAAAATCATAGAATGATATATTTGTAAAGTTGAAAAAAAAAAATTAAAAAAGTACTTATAGAAATCTTAAAAAAAAAAAAAAGACAATACTTGAAGTAATTATTGCTTTTTATATATTACATCTTAGTACATAATATTTATATATTCTCATATATTGTGTGGGTCTTTGACTAGTAATATCTAAAAGTTGAAGTGCGACATTAATTTTTGTTACACTCCTTGTAAGCCACATCATCAGCATAGTATTTTGGTCCATTCAATCTAATTTGGTCACTTTTGGTCCAGTTCTGTCTAGTTCAATCCATTCAATCCATTTGGTCTCTTTTGGTCCACTTCAATTTTATTCAGTCCACTTCGATCTTGGTCCATTTTGGTGTTGGTTCCTTGCTAGTGGTGTCATCGGATGACAATGGTGGTAGTGGGCTTTCAAATCAATTTCAAATCTACCTTAACTTGGTGGTCGTGACTGGAGTCAATGGCGACAACAAACTCATGTCAATGACATTACGCTGAGGTTGGTCGTTAAGGATGGGGGGTTGAATATGCAGTGGATTTTTTTTTCTTTTTTAAATTTATTTTAAGTAAGTTAAATAAAATAACAAAAATTAGGAATTACTGGACATGCGGCATATTTTGATTTGTGGAGCATGGAGTGAGATGGGAGAGTGCGATAGATGATTTTGATTCACTTTACAGCCCTTCATGCATACAATGCAATCTTATTTCTTAAATCACCTATCAAAAAAAAAAAAAAAAACACTTAAAACAGAATGTGGCGAATTGCAGACTTGCAATACTAAAATCTTTAATGGGCAACATATCACTTGGAACATTACCACCAATGGGCCAAGAATGTATTGACCCCTTGGGTAAATTAACCAATTAATTAGCCAAGTGAATTAATTAAGTCAATTTAACATGCAATAAGCATGGTTGCACAAACAAATCACCAAATAACTAAATGCAATGGAAAATAAATTTGACACGGGTGATTTGTTTACGAATGGGAAAATTACCAAAGCAAAACCCCACCGGGTGAATTTAAGATCACCACTCTCGAAAATCCACTATTATCAAAACAAGCGATTACAAGTAAAGAAATCCCAATGCTTTATACCAACCTACAGTTGAACTCTTACCCCAATACACAGTTGGACTTGTAATGTAATGACAATCTCTCATTTCAATGCACAGCTTCAAGTACATGACTAACCAAATGATGCACGGATCCTAGTACATGACTAAAACACCAACTTGAGAAAGATGTTAGCTGCAAAATTCTTCAGTTCATCCACACAATGAAGATCAAGAAACTCCTTAGTCACAAAATCTTACGGTGTACAAACGCAGCAACTTCTTCAAAAGAAAAATGAACTAGGGAAAATTGTCTCTAATCACAATATGCAAGAATAAAACTTTTGCATCAAGTGAGACAGCCCTTAAAATAATCTTTATTTATGTCTAGAGTTGTAAGAAAAGAAAACCTAAACACATAGCTTGGATATGCATGACAAACAAATCTGGAAAACTGAATTTCGTAATTCTCGATAGATATAGCTATCGAGCTATTTGTCGAGCTTCAAATATTAAACCTCGATAGATACATTTGTCAAGCTTTAATGAATAGCACTTTTTCACTTGATTCTCGGACAAATTTGCATGGCTTCAATACTTGGACTTGAACTCTTGTTCCTAGAAGTATTAAACACATCCTAGATCTACCCAATAACAAGTAAAGTGTGTTTTGTCAAAAGATTAGCCAATTTTATATGACATATGTTCTTAACATGTTCCACATATGTCCTAACAACCACTATTGCAATTGGTTAAGTATGGATTGTGAGTGGAGTTGCATCTTCTAAGTGGTTCACATACTTTGATAAAATTGTATAGAATATGTTATAGCCAAGTCAACTCGAGACCAAATAAAGAGTATTACTGGGATTCATGCTTTATATATTGTAATGACTAACTAAGAATGGGGCAAAATGGATAAATACTTTTAATGTTAAAACTATGTTGAAAAATGTCATTCTTTTGAAACTATCTAGCGAAATTCCCCTATTTTAAAACTCAATTTTGGGAAAATTGAGTTTTGCATGGAACTTGATTTTCTTACACACAAGTTCCAAGTGTTTTGAGCCATGGTGGAGGTCGCTAACTTGGCATTTTCCTAAAATCAAGTTTTAAAAGAGAAACCTTTTTCAAAAGAATGTCTTTTCTTTTCTTTTCTTTTTTTACGTAGTTTTAAAATTAATGATATTTACTCAATTTGGCCCTAGGAATGTGCCAAACTTTTGGTTAACTTCTTGTGGCATGAGATATATGAATTCAATCAGAATGTACATTTTGTTGAAATTGATATTGAGGAAGACCCAGAAATAGTAGAAGTAGCTGGAATTATGGGTACACTACGTGTGCAGTTTTTAGAAAATAAGGAAATGCTCAGGTTGGTCACATTTTGTCCGTTCATTCTTCCTTTGTCCAGACTCTCAACCAAAAAAAATCTTCATTTGTCCCTCGGCATTTTTTTTCTTGTAATTTTCTTTTTTTTTTAATTTTGCCCTCTTATTAGCTAGACTCTTAATTCTTGCTACATGGTTATGTTTTCTTGTCTATAACTGACAAAATCAATGTGTGTTAATCAAATTTTCTCATTGAATGATTGATTCATTTCGCAACTGAGCAATCAATGTGTTAATCAATTGTTTCTCAAAAAAAAAAATGTGTTAATCAATTTTTCTTATTAGACTCTTAATTTTTCTCATTGCTACTTAACGAAATTATTTTTGAAAATCAAATAAGTAGCAAAAAAAGGCCGTCATCTAATACTAGTCACTGCTAAGGATTATGTAGATAAATAAATACATACATTTGCACCCAAAAAAAAAAAAAGATAAATAAATACATATGTGAATGGTTATGTAGAGACATCATCCATATATGTACATGCACTAAATAGATATATGCTTGTAGTGTATGTACTTATATTTTTTACAGGCTTCTCAGTGCCATAAAGGTGGGTACGTTGCTTTAAATTTTACAATAAGCTTATGACACGATATTGTTTACTGATTAATTTAACTAAAGTCCTTAAGGTAACTTTTTTTTTTTTTTAGAACGAAAAGATTCAATCATTCATTGATACGTAGAAAATCTTAGTACAAGCCATCCACCGCAGGTGGTAATGTATCTTCTAACCAATACATATCATCAACAATATTCCTAACATATTTAGCTAATGAATGAGCCACCATATTTCCTTCTCTTATCACCTAGCTGATGGAAACAACCTGCAATCCACTAATATAGCAACGGATATACTCTTAAATATGGCCTAGCAGAGAATTGTTAGCTTTTGAAGCCGAAATTGCTCTCATCACATTCAGACTATCCCCTTCGATGACTAGCTCAGAAAAACCAGCTTCCATGAAGAATTCTATAGCCTTTTGGCATGCCAGAGCTTCTACTTCCTCACTGTTGCTCACATAGAGTCCCTTAGCTGACATTCCAGCCATCACATCGCCCGTTGTATTCCTGATTATTGCTCCAAAACCAGAACATTTCAGGTCCGAGAATATTGCAGTGCCAAAGTTTAATTTATACACGTCTAGCGGTGGAGGCTACCATGCATACATTTCTACTTGGTACAGTGCCTGTAATTATAAGACTTTCTTGAGCCTTCTTATACTCCTCAAGGTACTCCGCAGCTCTTTTATTCAGCCAACGTGGATCCTTCAATTGTCCTCCGGGCACCAAAACATTTCTTGTTTTATACCATCAAGTCCTGGTGCCTTTATTGGTCTCATTTGGAACAACGCTGCCTTAATCTCATCAGCAGTAAAATCACTGAACAATATATGTTGCGTGTCTGGGGTCATCTTATGCGACACTGTGTTGAGGCATTCATCAATCTGAGAACAAGTACCTGCATTGAACAAGCTATCAAAATAATTAGTTGCCACCTCAACTATATCTTCCTTCTCTTCCACCCAATTGCCATCAATATTTTTAATTCCCTGTATGTGATTTCTCCTCCTTTGCTGTGATGCTTTAGACTGAAAAAGCTGTGTATTTTTATCCCCATACTTCAGCCAAGAAACTCTAGATCTTTGAGCCCAATAAATCTCCTGTTTCATCAAATGGTCATCCAAGGTCTTGCTCACCCCTAAGAATTCTGCTCTCAACTCCTCAGTAGTCTCCCCGGTATTCAACACGTCCAATCTTCTTTGAAGCTGCTTAATCTCTTTAGTATTTGGATTAGCTTTAGAAAATCCCCATGTCCTCAACTCCTCTCCACAATCTTGTATTTTCTGTTTTATGAGCTCAAACCCGTGCCCACCATTTTCTCTAGCATCCCATTTTTTTTAACCACCTTCTCACAATCCTCCCATAATAGTCAAGTTTCTTCAAATTTGAATCCTCTCTGACCCTATAATCTACCCTTCCCATATTGGTCTGTTTGAAGAACAATAGGAAGATGATTTGAAGCATGGGGAGATAATTGACTTTATAATATACCTTCAACCAATAAAAAATAAATAAAACAATAAAAGTAACTTTATTATAAAGTTCTTAAAACCCTATTCACATTCATAAATGGATCAGATTTAATTAGGTCGTTAAGATTTAAAAAAATATTAATTATTACCATTTTGACATCTATTTAAATTATTAATGATGTGAAAAAAATCCAATCTATTCATTTCATATTTGATGTATAAAATTTTAAGAACTCTATAATTTAGAGGATCTTAATCCAATTTAACAACATTTTTCATAATTATTAAGGAGATAATTTGTTATTGGTGTTTAGTAAAAGTGATGCCATAATTTGTGATTAGTACTGTCTCATAAAAATTATATCAATAATCACTTGTAAAAATGAAGTTGCACTAATATATTTTTTCTACTTGTGATTGATCATTAATCTAACTTGTGACATATTTTGTCTACTTGTGACCTAAGATAATTTATATATTTATATATATATATAAGATAGAAATTTAACTCTAATTTAATCTAAGTATATATATATATGACTTGTACTTTGACCTTTACCTCCCATAACTCACAAATATTTATACTTGTGAAGTGACAATTAAGCTAAAGGTGAGTGGTGATCCAAAGATAAATTATTAAACTTCCACTTAAAAAAATTTCTACTAAAATTTTTTTTCCTGAATTATTAAATAAGTTTCCCAAACGTTAAATTGTTATATCCTACATAATACCGATCATGTCCTAAAAGGATATTATTCATAAAAGGATATATTAACAAAACGTAAATAAAAATAAAACTTAATTAGTACTTATATATCTCACATAAACCACACTACCATTAAGTTTCCATCACATAACTTATAAGAACGAAAAAGAGGGATGACAAGATATTTAACTATGAGGCTAAAGCCTCCATGAACTCTGCATCCTCCAACATAGCCTGCAAGGTCTCAGGTAAGAGGCAAGATTCAAAATTCATGCTTCCTTCTTCTGCCCCAGAAAACACTGTTAAACTACCATCAAACTTGTTGCTAGGACCAGTCCGCACTGCGATAGGTCTTCCCCAACCGAAGTCATTACCATACACATTAAACCGCGGCGAGCTCACTGCAATAAATTTATTATTACTTGTTAACCCAGGGCGTTTATATATCTTTGGGGCTTTCATCCAATGCTCTACATTCATCCTCACTTCTTTAGTTGTTTGAGAAGCAACCACCTTATTAATCGGCAAAGCCGCCCAGCCTAGTCCGTGTTTGAGAAGATTACCTGCACTAGTTGTTACATTCCCAATCAAATGTGCGTTCCCAAAGTACTTTTCTGGTATTGGTGGTTGAATTCTTTGCCTTGTTCCCATAACTAGCTGACAACGAACCTCTTGATTAGCATCGGAACGTCGGCTACGAACCACAGCTCGCCAAAGATGAGCCAAAAGAGCTTGAAGGGACGAGATGTTGTTGTTGGTGCTCATTTCAGCATTGGCTTTTGCTTTGAGTTGTGCGATTTTCTCATTTGAAAAATGAAAAACTTGTTGTTTGAGCGGTGGAGGAATGAACCTCTCATCAGGGATTTCATTGTGATGAAAAGGAATGTAAATGGGAAAATCGATAATACCAACAAAAAAACAACGTTGGAAAATTGGACCAGATTGTGATATGAGATCAATATTATCACCCTAGTGATTTCAAACCAAGTCTTGAAGAAATGCCACAATAAAGTGCCATCTACGACGCAGTGATTCATAGTGCAAGCGATGAAGATACCATCAACGAGCTCAGTTACTTGCACAGCCAACAATGGCATGAATTACCTTGATAGTTCAATACGCCATTCATCAAAAAGAAGGAATAGACAATGTCAGGAACATAGGTGGGCTCAATGATATCTGCCACGCTGATATTATCAGCCATTGCATGGACAAACTGGGCTCCATTGTTATTACAATCAAGAAAGAAAGGGCTGGTCTTGTCTTCGTCATTTTCAATCTTAACAAGAGTACCAGCAAGAGGGTAGAATATCTCTAATGTGCTAGACAATGAGGTTTTTAGGTGATCAATCACACTAGCCTCTTTTAGTTCATTTTCTTGTGAAGGTGTAGGTTTGTGGAAGAGGAGGTCCTTTTGGCTAAAATCAACTAAGAGCATCTGGAGATCCCATGGAGTTAACTCAATCCTTTGAGTTTTCTTGTTAGGACTCACTGTTGGCTGAATGGTACTTGTGGATATGAAGCGAATTTGTGTCATCTTTGCTTCAAACTAGTAATACTACTAGACGAGAGCAAAGAAACTAGCAATAAAAGGAGCTCCGTATGAGAACACAGTAGGTACCCTGTTTGGTTCTCATTCCTCAAGGCAAGGAAATGCAAATAAACGTTCCAAAATCATCATTATCAAAAGTTTTTTTTTAACTCACCATTATTGAATATCTACTGTACATGTGATTATTGAGAAACTTTACTTTCGACGTTAATTACGTGATATTATGACAACGTCTACACCGACCTCTCAATAATTCCTACCCTATTATTTCTCAAAAAAAAAAAAATCCTACCTTATTCATATACTCCGTATTATATAAGAACTAGTCGCACGCGTTGCGCGAGATAATTTTTTTAGAGTTATCTCATAAATATATAAATATATATATTATTGTTATTATTATTGTTTTACTTTTGTCTATGTAACTTATGTAAAATTCTTATATGGTAAAACTCAAAGTAGAGTTTTTAAAAATGCAAAAAATTAATAACCTAAAGCAAAGATGCAAGAAAAATAAAAAATCCAACAAAAAATTGAGAGAGAGAAATAAAATTTTTTCGTGAAGGAAAATTATGCATAGAAATATAGAATAGAAAAGATAATGAAAAATTTATAATAAGAGGATAAGAATAAGAAGAAACAAAATAAATGAAGAGAAAAGGAAAGATGAAGAGTGATATTAAGGTAGACAATAATGGGGAGATGAAAATGTGAAAGGAATGAGAAATGTTGAAGAAAGTGTAAATGTTAAAAAAAAATGAGTGCGATTTTATAAGGAAATTTTTATTTATTTGTATTTAATTAAAACATTATATGTTTAATTTAAAAAAAATTATAAAAATGAGAAAATATTAATAATTTAATGATATGGAGGATATGGGTGAATTTAAATGGTCAATTGCAGTAGTGCTATTGATGTTAACTTGATTTTTTTTTTTTTTTTTTTTTTTTTGCAACATGAAAAATGATAAAACCTATACATATAACTAAATTAAAGTTATTTTATGAGATGTTGAGTTAATAAAATGAATTGGTGGTTACCAGAAAGCTAAGCATTTTTTTTTTAGAATAAACCTAAAATCTGAACATGAATTGTCTTGTTGTATTGCTTGTCATTTGGGTGAAATTGAAGCCTCACATAAATTAATGAAGCCTCATTAGACCTATCAACCATTATAGCTCTAAATAATATCAATAGCAAAAAATTAGCATAAATTAGTACTTACCCTTTGCAAGTCAAGAGGATACACATACAAGCTAACGTACATCATTACCCAACAATGTTTCAACTCACCACACAACAAAATAATCATGCGAATGAACTTTGAAATATCCATTTCGTGTTACGATGGATGGTATGTAGCTTTCAGGAAAAAATATGTAGTAGTGGTAAATTAAATAACAATACTATTCAACTATTCAGATTTATTACGATATGAGGAGAACAAAAATACATTATGACCCCTTTGTTCCTTATGTTACAGTTGATTTTTAATTCAAATGATTTAGATGGCCTAATTAGTAGTGTATAAGCTCCACAAACTTTCAAAATATTAGAAACATTAGTTACATAGACAGACCAAACATTAGTTTCACTCACACTACTTTTAAGGAACAATGTATAACTTAGAGGAGTCGATCTCTATAAATTGTAGAATTTATTTTACTTTTATTTTATTTTTCATATTAATTGCTCAATAGAATCCATGGCCCAAACAAAATTTAAACAGTTGGAATTAAGAAGAAATAGATTTCTAAATATATAAATAGAATAGTTTTTGTTGGAAGTCAATCACTACACATGAGGAGGGAAAAAAAATCAAATGAAAAGATAGCGTATCAAGTCTAAAAGGAATTTCATAGAACAAATGTCATGTTGTACAAAAATAACATATATAGAACAACTAAATAGGTGAATTCAAAGCAACCCAAACTAAGAATTTAAAGAAAAACACATGTAATAAAATTAAAAATTAAAGAGAGAAAAAAACTTAAATCACAAAACTAAATCGCATCAACTCATTATAAAGTTATAAAGAACACAACAATTATTAACCTAAAGCAGAGATGCAAGAAAAATTTTAAAAAAAATCACCAAAAAAATGAGAGAGAGAGAGAGAGAGAGAGAGAGCCTTTTTTTGTGAGGGAAAGTGTGTAAAGAATGGAAGAGAGAATGAAAAATTTATAGTAAGAGTGTGTGAATAAGAAATGACAAAAAAGGAAGATAAAAGGAAAGATGAAGAGTGATATTAAGGTAGAGGGTAATGGGGAGATGAAAAGGTAAGGGATAAAGAAAAGTTAGAGAAAGTGTAAATATTTTTAAAAAAAAATGAGTAAATGTTAAAAAAATATATTATAGGAAAATTGGAAAAAAAAATGATAATGACATGGACGCTGCTGATGTGGCTCAATTGGAGTATAGTAACAATAAATGACATACTTCAGCTTTTAGATACAGGAAATTATTGTGTACTCCCGGAGTACCATAAATGCGTGCTCCCTCCTCTCACATGCATGGTGGGTCCCATTAATTAAATTCATGATGGGACCCACCATTCATGTGAGAGGAGGGAGCACGCATTTATGGTACTCCGGGAGTACCTAATAATTTTCCGATAGATACATATAGATATGTGATGTCGCGAAAACCTGAAGAAAAGCACACACGATACTCTCTTGATGGAACAGAAACTAAACTGTTAGTTTCTGATAGTAAACCTCGAATCCACAAGAGGTTTCCCTGAATCCATAAGGAGAATAAAACTGGAATCCACCAGAAGAAAATTTGACAAAATGTCTGTATTTATTGATATAGTTTGATTTGCCTCTAACAGCTACAAAACATATAAATAATGAGAAAAACGTCTAAAAATCTAATTCGCACTAATTATGCAATTAGGTGACAAAAATACCAAATTTTACCAAAAATGGAAAAATTGAGTTAAATGCAGAATCATAAACTACTAACTTTAAGGGTCATCCCAAAACAAACGGGACCTTATTCTGACTTTTAAACTATAAGTTATTAAGGAAAAAACAAATATTATTATAAATAGAAAAAACACTATTTTCAAGGCCTTAATGAAGGAATTAGCCTAAATTTTGGCGACTTTCATGACATCATGATTTTGGATCAAAACGTCGTTTCCCTTCAACTTGCCAAATTTCATACAATTCTAACAATGTCACCCCGATGGCTTCTATTGACACCCTCCTTTGATCTTGCGTTGTGACTTCCTGCGCCCCCGCTGCTCCAGGAAGGCATGTGTTATCTATTCTACATCAATATGATATGACACCATACAATTGATTTGAAGTTGTTTCATATCATACTCTTATAAATAAAGGAATAAAGGCTCAGACACAAAATCCATGGACGGAGGATTGACTATAGGGGGTAACGGCCCCCCTAGATTTTTTTTATAAAAAAAACATTAGTATATATATGTATTAATTTTAACAATTTTATTCTATTAAAATTACATTTTACCCCCTAACTATATCATGGATTTTTTTTTAGAGTAATGTAACAACCACAAACTTTTTTACAATATTTTTACAAATCATTGAGGTACAGATAATTACTAGTTCGCATCTGGGCCTATTACTTACATTACTTTTTTATTTACCAATAATCACTCATCATATCAACAATTTGTAAAAAAAAATAAAAAATTGTAACTCTAACATTTTCCACGTTTTAAAGGCCATTAAAAAATTTATAGATCTAAAATCTAAAATAACATATTCAAGCTTAAAAAAATTAGCGCAACAACAAAGATCACCAATAGCAAAGCTAAAAAAAAAAATTAATCCAATTAATTAATTTTACTCAAAACAAACAACCGGCCCTTTAAAAAGTGTTAAAAAAAAACTAATTTTGTCTTTTTCCAATAGCAGACACACGCATCAAAAACTCCAAAAAAAAAAAAAAAAAAAAAAACTAAGAAGCAGTAGAGCTAGAGGTCAGAGTCACCCTCCATAACTCCAAGTCCTGGCTCCATCACTGACACAATCAATCCCTCATTAAAACTATATAACCTAATATTATATTCTATATAATAATACTTGGGTCCTAGAAATCACGTGGTCTCTTTCAAATTTTGATTTATAGGACCTGAAGAGGGGGAAAATCTGAGGTGAAAAATTTACTTGGATGGATCTAACGGCGTAAAGAAGAGCTGTCAAATATTAACGGACCATGTATGAATGGAAATTAGGTGGACGGATTCATCTACAAGGACGGACTGCTTAAATGAGCCAGTAGTGGATGGAGCCTTTGTGGACAAACCTAGGGTGGACGGACCAAAAAAGCCACGTGGCGCTCGACTAATCATTATGTGGTCTCCAAGAAACCCTAAATGAAAATAACTTGTGCCTCACAATTAACTCTAGTCCATAGAGTCCCACTACGAATAGAATTCTAACACAAGGAGGATTCTGGAATATACGCACGTTAATGAAGATCTACCCTATAAGGAAAAGACTTGTTACGAAAGCATAGGAGATTGATTCTACACTACTATAAAATCCCAAAGACCCTCAGAAAATAGGTACGCATAATTCATCCCAGCTCGGCACTCTAGAGTTGTGAAAAGTTCTAACTTGACTTTCGGAGAGTATTTGGCCGACACCACAACAGTGCTCTCTGTTATGTCTTCTCTTTTTATTGTGCAAGTATTGTTTCGAGCATGAGAGGACTGTGTGGCTTACTGGTGATTTTTACAACATCATCATGACCCATTGTAGACTATTGTATTCTGGGAAAAAGGTTGTCTATTATACTTACTAAAAAAAATCATGAGTATTTTTTGGGGGATGGCTCCCCGGTAGTGGCTCTGCTATTGGGTTAGCGAAATTAGATTCATTTATACCAAATTTTCAACAAATCACACTCTGCCCCCTCTCTAAATGATCAAAATACTTGACACAATGGTACCAATTATTTTGATCATTGAAAGATCCATTTGGTTAAGGAGATAGGAAAATGAAAAGATAGAAAATTATGGAAAAATTAAAAATGTTTAGGTTTCCCTCATATGTGTTTGGTTGGTAGGATAGAAAAGTGAAGGGATGAAAAACTTTTTTGTTTAGTGGAGAAGAAAAATGAGAGGATGGAAATGTAATTTGTATAAATTTATCATCATATCCCTATTAGATAAAACAAAAATTAACACATTATATTTGTCAAAAAAATTTGTATGAATGTTCACTTCTTCTTTTTTTAATTCAAGAACCCAAAACTTTTTTGGCAAAAATACCATTTTGATCATTACATTTGGGGGTCGTAATCAATTTGGTCCCTACATTTTGATAGCAATCAATTTAGTTCTTGTTATCTTCAACTTGCAGTCAATTTGGTCCCTATCATTAACTCACTAATAGAAAATGATTATGTGGCTAATGGATTACACAGTTGACACACTAGACTCTTACATGGTACTAAAATAAATATTATTTGATATTTACAAATTCCATGTCAGCACATAAGAAAAAAAGGAAAATTTTGAAGGAAAAAAAATCTCAAATTTGGATTTTGGCTTCATTTTGAAATCCCAAATCAAACACTTCTTCTTGGTTTAGATATTGTTGAAGAAAGTAAACATGGTGGATTGTGAATCGTCATATGGGTTTGTGAATTTTTGTGAACATGAGAAACACTTGTTGCATGGTGCGCTCCTTAATGCTTTGCCATTGCCATTTTTGTCAAATCCACTCGCTCTCTGATCACCGCCCACCACTTATGTTTGCTAGTCGTCTTCTTGCCATTAACATCATCGAGGAGCATAGTCTATACAAAGACAAAACTGACCAGTCCAATCAGATGTGGTTGTGAGGTTGGTAATAATAGTCTCTTGCCTTTAGGGCCTGTTTGGATTGAGGGGGAAGGGAGGGGGAGTGAAGGGGAGTAGAGTAGAGTTAGCTGAAAATAGACTAATTTTGAGCCAACTCTACTCTTCTTTACTCCCTCTCTCTTCCCCTCAATCCAAACAAACCATTAACGTTGCCGAAAGTTGATGGTGGTGATGGACCAACGGTGGCCATTACCTTCAAAATAAGTTCAAAACCCAGAGTTTGAGAAAAACACGTATTCTTCTTCTTCTTTACGTTGCTACAATTATCTAACTTTTCCAATGGTAGAGACCTAATTGAAAATATTAGAGACCAAATTGATTACTACCAAAATGTAGGAACCAAATTGACTATAACCCCAAAATGTAAGGATTAGAATAGTGTTCTTGACTTTTTTTCCAGAGAAAAAGCAACACAGCAAATGAAATATCATAAAATGACCAAGAAGCAAATAAGACAATGTTAAAATAAAAATAAAAAATGAACAAAATGACAAAAAAAGAGGAAAGTAGCAAACTTGCTTGGGGCGTTAAAAAAATTGAACAAAACAACAACAACAAAAAAAGAGGTAAGAAGCAAATTTGCTGAGGCATAATAATGACCATTGTTGGGGGCAATTTCATCCAAAATACCCAAGAACTTTTGCTCATTGTTTTCCTTATGTTTTCTCTCCAATTTGGGGAGATTGAATTTTGGTGAGCACGGAAAGAAAACAGCCAAGCCCCACCAATTTTCTCTACCCCTCCCCCTTCCAATCAAACACCATTCCTACACATTTTCTCTCCTATCTTACTCTCCTTTTTCCATCCTCCTCAAAATCACTCCAACTAGACGTCCTTAAGTTTTACAGATGCATCTATATTGATAGGCACTTAAAGGGGAAAAATGAAATAATATCACATACATTGTTATCTTCTTATTTGGGATCAAAAGGCAAACTTTTATAAGTTTTGCATAGGGGTGGAATTCGTGTTCGCATGTCGAGTTCGTGTCATGTCAACTCATGAGTATTCGACTATATAGGTTAACATTAACCCGACATGTTTATTAAACAGGTCAAGATTCCTCAACCCTAACACGACCCATTTATTAAACGGGTCAGTCATGTCGACTTGTTTATCAGATTTTATCAAAATGAAAAAAACAATTTATGAAAAAACAAACAAATAAATATTTTTAATATAAAATTCAAACCTAACAAGTAACTGCATCACAAATAATCATTCAAAACTAAAACATATCCCAATATCAAAAATAATCAATCACAATATGTCAAAGAAAATAAATCACAACAACTAATAAGTTTATATACTTAGAATTTGAAAGATATATTGGTAAAATGACATTTAATTAAACAGGTTAAACGGGTCAAACGGGTCAAACAGGTTCTATGTGTTCAATACTAACCCAACCTGTTTATTAAACGAGTCAGTTGTGTCAACCCAAATATGACACGAACCCGTTAAGCCTCAACCCATAACCTACTAATTTCGTGTTGTGTCGTGTTGAGTTTGCGAGTCGTGTCAAATTTTGCCACCCCTAGTTTGCAGATGCATTTATATTGATAGCCACTTAAAGGGAAAAAAATGAAATAGTATTCATATACATTGTCATATTCTTACATCAATTTCATTTAAAATCTTTTACTAGTACATCATCTACTAGTAGAATGGTTGTAACAAAACGACTACATGTTTTTATGGATAAAAATGGTTACACGTGTTGTTATACACACTTTTACACACACATAAAAAAAGTAACTAAAACTATGACTTGAAATCATCATTACTTCAAATCACAATTTCAATTGTTTTTTTATGTGTTTAAATGTGTGTGTAATAAACACTACTCATGTAAGAAGGCCTACATATATATTTTTCTGTGGAAAGAGCTTCAACTTAAAATAGTTGAACTATCGTAATGTTGAACTCAAACAAATACCTAGCTATGAAAGTGCTTCAATATACATACAATTCAAGTTGTAATTAGGCATGTGCTAGTTCATAACAGTCAACACTTACCTAGATATGAAAGTGCTTCAATATACATACAAATCAAGTTGCAATTAGGCATGCGCTGGTTCATAACAGTCAACACTTACTCTCAATTTATTTCAGCATTATCGTTTTCTAGAATTTGCTCATTTTTCAGAGAACATTTTCTTGAAAACTATCTCATTTTCTAGTATTTGGTAACAACCTTGAAAATGAGCTTGAAAACGTGTTCTAGTATTTGGCATGCACAAATGTTTTTTAACATTTCTTGTATAATTTAAAACATGTATAACTTGTGTATATTGTAAACCCAACTAATGTAATCGATATAAATAAAAAATAAATAAATAAACCAACTATGAATTTGGTTTTCAAACTAAAATTTCGACAACATATACAATAAAAATTAGTTGTCCACTTATTTTACTCATATATATGGACGGTAATGTACATAAACACACACACACACACACACACACACACACAAAATCAACCATACTTCTTATAATTCAAAATAACTATAAGCTCCATTTCAAATGGTTTAGGATGCCACATAGGCTAAATAGTTCAACCTGCAAAATAATCTAATACAAATATTTTGATAAATACCAAAATTCCAAATTGTCCAAATAAACACGTCCAAATTCTAACAAAACGCACCTATATAAACAAAATTGGCTTAAATAGTTGTTAAAGAAGTTCTACCGCCATTATCTATGGAGCTTGTCATTTTTCAACATGAATGACCTGGCTTGCTTTTGATTCCCATTCAAATGGTCTGTTAGGACATATGTGAATCCTGTTAGGAACATATGTCAATATTTTATGTAATTGGTTAATCCTTTGACAAAACACATTTTACTTGTAATTTGGTAGATCTAGGATATGTTTAATACTTCAAGGAACAAGGGTTCAAGATTAAGTGTTAAAGCCATGTAAATCTATCCAAAAAACAAGTAAAGAAGTGCTAAATTTTAAAACTCAACAACTAGTATCTATCGAGGTTTAAAATATTGTTCTAGCCCGATGCTCGATAGCTTCTCGATAGATAAGCTATTTGTTGAGATTTATGAAAAACAAATTTTCAATTCTGATTTTCATCCAATCCGTGAGAACATGTTTAGGCTTTCTTTTCTCACAACCCTAAACATATATAAGGATTATTTTAAGGGCCATCAAAGGTTGTGCGAGTGTGAAGCAAAGTTGTGTTCATGCAAATTGTGACCAGAGACAAAATTTGCCTTAATTCATCTTTCTCTTGAAGAAGCTGTTGTGTTTGTACACCGTAGGGTTTTGTAACCAAGGAGCTTTGTGATCTTCATCGTGTGATGAACTGAAGAATTTTGCAGCCAACATCTTTCTCAAGTTGGTGAGTAAGCCGCATACTGGGATCCACGCATCAAATTGGTTAGTCACGTATTGAGAGCCGTGCATTACAAAGAGAGATTGTCACTACAGAACAAGTCCAATTTGGTATTGGGGTAAGGGTTCAACTGTAAGTTAGTATAAGATACTGGAATTCCTTTACTTGTAACCACTTATTTTGATAATAATGGATTCTTAGATATTGTGACCTTAAATTCACCCAGTAGAGTTTTGCCTCAATGGTTTTCCCCATTCGTAAACAAATCATCTGTGTCAAATTTATTTTCCGCTACATTTAACTTATTTGGTGATTTGTTTGTACTACCACACGTATTGCATATTAATTGAATTAATTGATTAACTTGACTAATTTGATAAATTCATCACAAGGAATCAATACATTCTTGGCCTATCATGGTCAAATGTGGACACAAGCATAGTTTCTTCAACCCCGTCCATCTTCATAACTCGTCCTTCTTCAAACCTATCCATCTTCATAACCCATCCATCCTCAACCTTACCAAGTTTTGTAGGCAAATCTTGGTAAACAGCAACTCCAATCATAGTAGCATGACTTCATTTCCTGTGAGACTTTGTTTCATTTATGGCAACATGTGAGGGATCAACTTGCTTCTTTTTGGATAAGCCATCAACATCACTGTCAACATCAGCTATCCAATGCTTCTACACCTATATCACCAACTCCCTCAGAAAAAGCTATTGTAGTCATATACTTACCCCACAACCAAACTCATCTCATCAAACATCTCAATTTTCTTCTTCAAAAATTGTGCATGACTGGGATGTGCCTATGTTAAGGAGGGGGAAATAAACAATAAATAAAATAGAGTCAAAAACTAATACGAGAGCAATAAGAATAGTGAAAAGATTTAAACTTAATTTACAATGATACAAACTAAAAGTTTCTACCAAAAAAAAAAATTAAAAAAAAAAAAAACAATGAAGTTTATTACCACAACTTCTTCATCATACACTGTCCTATCACAAGTGATCATTTTCAAATCATCACTCCATCTAAACCATAAGCGGAGCGAAGGGGCTCGAGAGGGGGCAATCCCACCCCCCACACCCCCCCCCCCCCCGCGCGCGCGACTCATCCTTCTTTTTTGTTATACCTAACACACTTTTTGACCCCATTCATGCCACTTTTTTTTACTTATCTAAAAAAAAAAAAAATTCACTCACATTGGGACTCAAATTCTATACAATATATGAACAAAAATACATATCTTGTACAACTAAACTTGTCTTCCTTTTACCTACTCTCCTCATGCCACTTTTTTTTTTTTAATTTCACTTATTTTGACTCTTTTTTTTTTTTTTTTTCTGTCACTGAATCTTAGTCAGTGTGACTCAAATTCTAAGCAAAACAATAATAAAATTTACAAGCTTGTGAGGCACCAAAACCTTACCCAACCATTATATTTTTTTGTCTCCTCTATCTCTTACTTTTTCACAGTTTCAAAGTATGAATTTTTGCTATATCCAAAATTTTAATACCTAGAAGAATAGAGAAAAGAAATGTTGAAAAGGAAGCAAAGATGTAATTTTCTAAGTATATTTATACCCTTAACACTCCTAGATTGAATTATTTTCATAAGTTATTTTGAACAATCAAATTAGATGTTTAAACTTTTGATCTTTTGATTAATCTCTTATTTTGATTGTGAGTAATTATGGATGGGTTAATTTTGTTTCTTTGTTTTAATAATTAATATATGAAATAAATATTTGTAGTTAATTAAAATTGTGGAGAATCCTAAATGTAATAAGGAGTATGGGGAATTCTAAACAAACTCATATCAAGATAGATTTTGCAATTTTCATTCAGATCCTTCTTTAAGAAGAAATTTTTTTTAATTACTATCCTAATGATAGAGATCAAGTTTGAAGAACATATCTATAATGTGGACCTTGTCAACTAGTTGACCATACTTTTCCACAAAGAGAATTTGAAAAAATAAAGTGTTGATTTAATTCAACATCTTTTTTTTTTTTTTTTTTTTTGCTAAATTGATTTAATTCAACATGGTTCAATGAATATGAGGATCAAATTTTTTATTATTTTCTTTTAATGTTGCCCCCCTAAGCTGAAATCTTGGCTCTGCCATTGATCTAAACCCGCTTTTTCTATTACAAAGTTCTACAATAATAGTCCAATTTTTTTTGTGTTTTCAAGCAATGTTCTACATGCTTTGGTGTACATTCAATGACAAATTTCTCACTAATTGCTTTAGCTACTTTAGCATATGATGCATTTTTAAATGTGTTGAATTTCTTATTTCCATGAATAGCCTCATCTACAAGTATCTCAAGTAACAAATTCTACATGGGTGTGACCACCTAAAGTTGGTCTTGGCATCCTTGTCCTTCTCTGAGTTTTTTTTTTTTTTTTTTGTTTCCCATTGCTATTCTAGTACAATGATATTCGCAAGAAAACTGAGACAAAATCACCTCATTGAATTATTTATGACATTCAAGCAATTAACTCTTACATAGACAACACTACCATTAAGTTTTGCATCACATATTTTTCAAGAAAATTGAAGATCACCAACAACATCTAGAGGCTTGTACTTTCAAATTGCATTTCCAACATTTCCGTGTAAAAGAAGGTTCATAACAAAGTTTAATTATGAGGCTAAAGCCTCCATGAACTCTTTATCATCTGCCATAGCCTGCAATGTCTCTGGTGAAAGACAAGCTTCAAAATCCATGCTTCCTTCTTCTATCCCAGGAAACACTGTGAACTTTCCATCATACTTATTGCCAACACCACTTCGCACAGCAATAGGGCTTCCCCAGCCAAAGTCATTACCATACACATTGAATCGCGGCGAGCTTCCAGTGATCATTGCATTACTTGTTACGGCACTAAATTTAAATATCTTTGGGGAGTTCACCCAATCCTCTATATACTTCTTCACTTCTTCTGCTGTTTGAGAAGCAATTGTCTTATTTATTTGCCAAGCCACCCAGCCTAGTCCATGCTCAAGAAGATTGTCTACTGTAGTTGTTAAGTTCCCATATAAAACTGCATTTCCTTCGTACTCAGCTGGCAATGGTGGTTGTATTCTTTGCCTCACTCCCACAAGTAAACGGTAATGAACCTCTTGACTGTCCTTGTAATGCCGGCTGCAAACCACAGCTTGCCAAAGATGACCCATTACTGCTTGAAGGGACGAGATGGGGGTGGTGCCCATTTCAGCATTGGCTTTTGCTTTTGAGTTGTGCGATTTTCTCCTTGGAAAAATGAAAAAAATTTTGTTTGAGAGGTGTAGGAAAGGACCTCTCATCAGAGATTTCATTCTGATGGAAAGGAATATGAAGTGGGAAATCGATAATACCATCAAAATAACAACGTTGGAAAATTGGAGGAGATTGTGACGTGGGATCAATATTATTTCCTCTAGATATTTCAGACCAAGTGTTAAAGAAATGCCAAAATGGACTACCATCGACTACACAATGGTTTAAAGTGCAGCCGATGAAAAATACCATCAACAAGCTCAGCTACCTGCACAGCTAACAATGGCTTGGAAATGCCTTGGTAGTACAATACGCCATTCATCAGAAAGAAGGAGTTGACAATGTCTGGAACATATATGGGATCAAGGATATCTGCCACAGTAACATCATCAGTCACCGCATGAACAAATTGGGCTCCAAGGTTATTGCAATCAACAAAGAAAGCGGTGGTCTTGTCTTCATCGTTTTCAACCATGACAAGGCGACCAGCAAGAGGGTAGAATATATCTAATGTGCGGGACAGAGAGTTTTTTAGGTGATCAATCACACTGCTAGCTTGTAGTTCTTTTTCTTGTGAAGGTGTAGGTTTGAAGAAAAGGAGACCCTTTTGGATATGATCAACTAAGAGCAGCTGGAGATTCCATGGAGTTAAGTCAATCCTTCGAGTTAACTCTTTGGGTCTCGCTGCTGCCTGAATGGTACTGGTGGATATGAAGCGAATCTGTGTCATCTCTGCTTCAAACTACTGCTACTAGATGAGTGCAAGGAGCTTTATGATACTGTATGAAAAATATCTGTGAAATAGACATGGTTCAAAATATGCGTGTGAAATAAATATTACTCTAACCGTATGTTATGTTTAATTCTCCCAGCAAAGAAAGAAAAAGGACAATTATGCACGGCCTATTACACACAATATACACAAATTTCAATTTTTATACGGAAATCATGTTTAGTCTTTTTGCTCTCATATTTTTTGCATGTACGTTTGTTACCTTGTTTGCCTGAATTACTGTCTTCCATCTTTTCTTTTTGATAAATTTCATTAACTTACCTTGATATTTGAGATACTGCCAATTAGGTTTAGATCATTTCAAAATTGATCAATTTGGTCTTTATAACCAATTTAGTTTCTAAGACAGAGAACAAAAAAAATTCACATATTAAACATTTAATTTTTTTTTTTTCAATTACCTCACAATCATTAGGCTAACAGTCGGGATGTCATAATTATTGCCAAATAATTTTGGAACTCCACGTTAGGTAGAATCGCAGTCGCAACAATATGGCTAAGGGTGTGTTTGGTTGAAGGTAGAATAGGATAGATGAAAAATATGAGAGAAAATATGAGTAAATATTGTTTAGTAAAAAGGAATAGAGAAAAAGTTTTGAGTAGTATTCAAGCATTTTCCACCCAAACCCACAAAAGTCTGGCTCTCCGAAATGAAGAGGAAACAAGCTTTTTCATGCCTATTGTTGGTGAATGACAAAAGTGCCATCACCAACTTTTTGTCTTCTTATTTCTACTTTTCCCCTTTTTTTTTCTTCCATTTCTTATAAACAAAACGTTGGTTTTGGGCCATCTTTTTTTCTTTTTTCTTTTTTGGTTGCTTATCTCACTTTTTTTTCTTTTTCTTTTTCTTTTTTTTTTTCCCTTTATCTCTGGTTTTTTTTTTTTTTTTGGCATTTGCTTATTTTATAAATTAAAAAATATATATTAAAGTGTCCCTATAAAATTTTTTGATTAAAAAATGTGTTACTTTTTGTTTATATATTTAGTAAAGATATAATGATAAATTTATACCAACTTCATTTTTTATTCTCTTATTTTTCATCTCAACCAAACAAAAAAAAATTTCATCCCTCCACTTTTCCACCTCTCCAATCAAACACAAATGAAAGAAGTCTAAATCTTTTCTATCCAATCACAATTTTCTATCCCCTCACTTTTTTATCTCCCCAACCAAACAGACCCTTAAAGTATTAGCATCAACTCTTCTAAAAAATTTAGCATTTGACACATTAAAAAGCTACTGTATCTACTAACACACCATTTTTACAATTAACTCTATGTCACACCTCTTAATTTTCACTTCTATTCCTTCTTTTTTATCCTCTCTCTCTCTCTCTCTCTCTCTCTCTCTCTCTCTCTCTCTCTCTCTCTCCACAACAGCAACAACCGCATCCCCACAACCCTCCACCACCATATACCCACAAACCACCATGACCACCGTAAAACCCAAATCCAACACCAATAGAAATCCACCACCACCACCAAAATTGCAACTCACCACATCCAAACCCTCAAACCAAATCAAGGAACCCAAACTCACGGACCTAAAATAAACCCCCAAAAATTCATTCTTTTCAAACCCTAAACAACCACACCCATTCCAACAAATCCCCAAACCCACAATCAATGGGAAAAGGAGATTTTTAGCCAAAAACAAATCTAAAAAATAAGAGAAACGGGATATATGAGGGATATAGAGAGAGGGGATAACAACCACCTCGGTGATGGTGTTGGCCATATGGCTTAGGCCATGGCTGGGCTTGTGCAAGAAGAGAGAGAAGCCAATGAGGGATAGAGTCTTAAAGGCCCATTCACAGTGGTCATTGTGGTGGAGCCGTGGAGGTTTGATAGATGGAGAATCACAACCGTGATAGTGGTGGTGTTTGGTGGTCTGTGGTGACCATTGGTGATGGTCGATGTCAGGCCGAGCTTTTGGAACTCATCCACGGAAGCTTCGGCTATGGAGTATCAAGAGAAGAAAGAGAGAGAGTCAGTACTCAATAGAGAGGAGAGAAATGAAGGCCTATGCTACACAAAGTCCTCTAGAATTGAATAAGCAATTTTGTAAGCAAGAATGACAATTGCGGTTCTTTATTCTGTTCGAAAAACTACATTCTGGTCTAACTTAGGCTGTAATATTAGGTCATCCCATGAATCAAGTTTTAGAATCAAATGTAAAGTAATGTAAAGATTCACAAAATATCTGGCCATTTATTTGTTTTTCATTTATAAATAACCATGGTCACTCATAAAACCAATGGAAGTCGCTCCAGCCTACAAACGCAAGATACATATACCATTTTCAGCATTCTCAATCTCTCATTATCATACAAGTATAACCAATTGAAGAAAATGGAAATGACAGATTGTACACAGGTTCTAGTTTTTTTTTTTTTTTTTGTTGGGGGTGGGGGGGCGGCTAAAGAAACAGGTTCTAGTTAGCAAAAAGAAAGTGCTCATAAATTTATCATTAACGCATCTAAAAATTTTCTACTAATATCTTACCACATTGGTTAGTATAGTAAGACTGCCTATCTTGATGGCTTTTTTTTTTACAGAAAAGCTACATACTTGATACCTCAACACAACATAACCCCGTTACATTTGCGCAGCCAGATGAGGCATCTCAATCTGACATCTGTTGTATGCTTCACAAGCTTCGGGCAACCTTTTCGTACAAATCGCGAGGCCAATTCCTTTTCAAGTTATTAGCAATAAAGCTTGCAATCTGCAAAGACAAAAAGATAACATCAAGTATACCTCAATAATTTTCTTTCAACTTTTATAATACCAAGTTGATATGACAATCCTATCAACTTTGTATTATAAAAGTTGAAAGCAAATGGGATGCTGAAGTATTTATTTAGGTATACTTGACGACGTGATCACATCAAGAATACCTAAATAATTACTTCAGCATCCCATTTGCTTTCAACTTTATAATGCTTGAGTGTCAAATTTTAAGCTATGCAGAGACTATAAGAAAAAAATAGTTGCAGATCATGACTGAGAGAATAATGGAAGGAAAACAGAAGAATTTTAGTAACTTATTTTAAAATACCTTAGCCCTCAAGGCACGAAGTGATCCATCAGAATCCGTTACATTGTCCAGGCAAGTAAGAGCAACCTTCAGAAGGTCTGGAACACAATCTTGAACATGAGGTGATAAATTCTGGAACACATCAATGGTAGCATCCGGTGCTCGTGGATCTAATGGAAGAAATGGAAGTTTAGCAACCTCCCTCAAAGCATCTAGATGATGGCCCAATCTTGCCAACTTGTGGATTGACAATATTGCCTCAAGTTGTCTTAACACAGTTTGTTGCGCCAAAACATGCTCTCTCTCTTGAGGACTGCACAGTTAACTCAAGTATCTTTAGGGAATAAGTTACACAGAATGGAGAGCATGTAAAATGTAAAACATATTATAAATACATTATGGAAATCATTGACAACGGCAGTTAACAGCCCAAGAGGACCATGACCATAGTTAAAGATTCACAATCATTGGTTGTCAATTTTGAATTTTGAAAACAACAACAAATGTCCCAGTAATTAAGCACTGCCCGATTGAAGTAAAAACAAAAAAAAAAAGCCTTGTAATTAGTTGCTACAGCGCATGCGCACAGGGGGAGGGGGTGGGTTGTGTGTTGTGCAAAGAAGCCAGCAGCAGCAACATAAGTCACCAATAGTTTCCAACATACATTCTAAACAAAATTGTGTGGAATAACTTAAGCGGAGTTATTAAAAATTAAAACAGAACAACTTTGTCAGAAAATTGTAAACTCCAAGGTATTTCAAAGAAGATTAAGAATGTAATTTCAAAATTCACTGTGATGATGAATAATTCGCTAACTATAAATTTATACCAGATAAACTGAGTTATGCCAAATTAAACTCAACTAAGCATGAATCCCAATTACTTTGGGCCAGCTTGAGTTTTGATATTCATTTGCTTATAAATTAAACCAGGATGTTGTTAATGACTCTACTATAATGACTTGAAAAAAAATTTCATAATTTTAGGAATACTAAAATTCACACATACTCCAGAATATGAGCTTTTCAATTAAAGCCTCAATGTGTCAGAAGGTTCGTCTTACTTGAAATTTTCTTCTACTAACGTTTATGATTGAACTTAGGTTACAATAATAGAAGAACTACGGCCAAAACTAGCTAAAAACATACATGAAAAGTACATTTTGAAAATGCTGAGTATTGGAATAACCTGACTTCAGGATAATATCTGTATGTCTCCAGTATTTCATTGCCTGAATGAATGAGGCCAGCAGTCTGGCTCTCACCATCTAATCTACCACGTGAGAGGGCACATATTGCTTCAGAGAGGCACTTATTGATAGTATCCAGTGCCATTGAAAATGCCCCAACTCTCTTCTGAATTTCTATTGACTGACGTTCAATAAAATAAAAAGGGACAAAACATAAGGTTAAACACTGAAAGAAGAAAGAAATTAGTTGAAGCAACACCATTTGAAAGAAAGAAATATCAATAGTTGAAGCTGGCAGAAAATGAATAAGACAAGAAATAAGAAGAGAGGTAAGCACAAGAAAAGAAAGTAAAGATGTTTGAAACATAAGACATGGGAAAGAAGTAGATGCCAACTCTGAATACTTCATATTGAAAAAAATCTTACACAATTTATAATCCCGAAAATATCAACATATAATCAGCACTTCAGTTTAACCCAAAAAAAAAAAAAAAAAAAAGAAGAAAAAGCTCAACTAAGGGTAGACTGTGCAGCCATGGAAGATTACTTCTTCTTCTTTTTTATAAGTAAGAATGATATATATACAAAGGGCTAATCTATGCAGGAAAAGCACATAGCAAATCAAAAAATTACAAGAAAAGGAAAAAAGAAAAAAGAAACAGAAGAAACCCAAGCAACAGATTAATTACAAAAGAGAAGAGAGCTAAGAAAAGAAGGGAGAGAATCACTAGTCGTAATCCCCAAGTCCGAGACCAATCAAATAGAGTTCTACTAAAAGAATCAATCTCCGAAACTATCCAATTCCTCAAAAGCCCGCCGATTCTGCTCCTTCCAAAGACACTATAGTAAGCACAATGGAACTAAATTCCAAATATGAGACGAATACTTCCCCAACCAATTCCATCAGCCAAAGAGCAAATCTGGAATTGATCTAGGTATGACCCACAAAAATCCAAAAGTTGTAAAAACAAAGCTCCCCAACCGATAAGCCATCTCACAATGAAATAGTAAGTGATCCAAACATGGAAGATTACTATTTCGCAAATTCATCTAGTCAAGATTTATTTTATGGGTCCCACATGTGCTATCAATCATATTTCTTTAAAAGTCTAGTTATACTAGTTCTGGGTTAACACTGATTATAATTTGGGTTTTTGCTTTAAAAGTTATGGTAACCTCTGTATTCATGGGCAAAACTGTAATTTCCTCAACTCATATGGAATTAGGATTATTTTGGAAATTTCGCTGAGTCTAGAACTTCTGGGAGATCCTAGGTATCATAGTTGTATTTTTTGAGTTCAAGTTATTTCTTTTATTGCCTTATTAGGATTTTAGTTCACTTGTCTAACTAGGAGTTCATTTGCTAGTCAAAATAGGAGTCCTAATTCTATTATAAAAATTTAAAAAATTAAAAAATCTTATAATAATAATTTAAATAATAAAAAATAAAAAAATTTATAGTCTATATAAGCATGTCAATGTACTCAAATAGGAGAGAGTTGACTAATAAAAATAGTGAGTATTTTCAGTACTAAGGCATGCAAGCCTAATTGTTCTTTTTGTTCTTCTCTCTTCTATCTTTGTTCTTTTCTTTATTAGGTACCGTTTCATGCAGCGCCCTTGAAGACCATTAGTTTCTCTCTTTTCCTTCTTCCTTACAACCCCTAACAAAGTCTTCCTGTGACTTATCAAAACCCTAAAACCCCACCTACTTTCCCTACCAAATAACCATCAAATAAACTCATTAACCACCCTTTGTTTCTAAATACAATCAGATTTTCTAACAACTTGTTTGCTTCGAGAAATAGTACTCTTTTTCTTTTTCCCCATCTTATCAAACTCTAGTCAATTTTGAACCTTAACCCTTCTTTCCAAAAGTTGTACATCAGGATCCCAAATTCTCCAAACCCTAGACCTACCACAAGAACACAGACAGATTTCCCCAAATTTTACTACGTTAGTCCCACTCCCAAAACGTATTACGCAGTTGAAAAGATATGGCTGATAAGGCCCACCAACACCAATGAGTAGAATACGAAATGATGGTTTTTTTGCTCGACATTTTATTTACTTATAATATAATAAAAAAAATGAATTTTTCTTTTGCAGCTAGTGAAAAGCATGTAATATGGAACAATAAAGTGAATTTAATATGAACATGCAAAAGGACACAAGTCACAATTTCTCCATGCTAAACTCCAAAGGTATCAAAATAAGGCAAGAAAATTACTTTGTCATAAAGCCCAGCTTCCTGACACTGACAAGCAGCTTCAAGCAGAAACTGATGTCTTGCTTTCGCATCAGTCAAAAACCTTCCTAAGTCACCTTCTTCTCCAGTACCTCTTGAACCAAGTAAAAGATAGATCCCACCATCCCGTAACAGCAGCTCAGTAAGGAGTTGCTTTAACATCAAGCTTCTCTGTCTTTGCTGATCCACATTACCTCTTCCAGTCCATGACAACTGTCCACCACCCACAGCAGCAGCAGCTTGTGCATAATATTCTAATGCTGTTGATAGATCACCACTTCGTAAGTACATAGATCCATACTGCCTAATCATGCTAGATGCCTCTGCATAAGCATCCATCACTCCCAGTTTTTGCCCAGCACCAATACCTTCAGAAAGGACCCCATGGTCTGCTAACACAATTGACATGTGGGCAGCATCAATGTTATATCCTCCCCCTCCTGTTTCCTTAGACAAGTATAAGACAGCTGGTAGCAACTGGATGCTTAAAAGCAAAACATAAGGGTATACCAGAGGGTCCTTTCCATTTTTTGTATAATATGATGGATCAAATTTGTTCAGGTAGACCTGCAAATCATCCAAACTGTATGGTACCAACCCCTCATTCAGAACAACAGATGAGCCCCCACTCGGGCAGTCCCGTACAGCAGACAGTTTGAACCATAAGAAATCCTCTATAGTATTGAACAAATTTGGTAGATCTCTAAGCAGGCGGTCAATTTGCCTGCGAGAACCAGATATCATAGCATAGAGCAACAACTTTTTCTTGTCATATGCAGCTCGGCCCACCCTATCACCCATTCTTAACATTTTTTCGCATTCTTCCGAGGCGGCAGCTGCAGTCTCAGTGGGCACCATACCTCTAGTATTTACCCACTCTGTAAGCTGTCAAAAAGGAACAATGACTACAACCGAATAAAACATAGTCTTATTAATAACCAGTGAACAGTCTGTACCAGGGTAGCAAATTGGTGTGAAGCACGGGATGACAGAGCAACCTTTCTTGCTTCATCATAATACCCAGTTCTCAAGCAAAAATAGATCTGTTACACAAAAGTATGATTTAGTATGGAACATAATTATTTGAAGAGGGGAAAAGGAATTATTACTTCTTATCCATATAAATTTAACATCTTGTATATCAATCAAATGTATCAAAAGAAGTTTCGAGAAAAGGGAATTGTTACTTCTTTTCTACATCCATTTGTGCTTTCAGAAAGTTCTACACTTGATTATGACTTCAAAAGTGAGAAATCAAGACAAATCAAAAGCAAGTCCATATCTTCCCTAAATTACATCTAAGAATGTGCCGCACAAGGCCCAAACCGCCTATGTTGGACAAAGAGGAAAAAATAAAGCACACAAAATACTTCAACAATTGAGATGCATCTGAATCTAACTCAATTAGTACTACCCTTCAAAGCAAGATTAGAGATCAAAAGTTTCAAAAAATAGATATAAAATACAGAACAGAAAAATGCTGTTTGATATTACTTGAAAGGAAGGAGCTAAAGGAGGACCCAAGGACAAAATATGTAAGAGACATGTTATGTGAAGTTTGTGGGATCATACATATTACATGCACAAACTACCAGTACAGACACTTGATTTTTTTGTGTATATTGCTTATATCTTGAATTGTTGCTATTCACCCATTACACAGTACTAGGACGTGTTACTTTCAAACAGTTTTTGAATTATAAAGGAAAATGCTTAACAGCATAAACATGACCAGCTTTAGCAGTCATACAATGGAATTACTTGAAAATTTGGCATCAGTCATGGATTGGAACTTGTGAGTTGCATTATGTATTAGAAACTAATCAGCTGTAGACGCAACTTGAAGTTCAACATAATTTGAGAAAACAAGATAAAATCATAAGGGAAAAAGGAAGCAAACTTGCTTGCATATCATAAATGAAAACAAGAAGTAGATTGATTAATGAAATGCAAGCTAAAACTACAAAATACAGATGGAAGTATCCAAGACCTGCTGCCAGGTGGTATCAACAGGAGGTTGTCTACGAGCATCGCCTGCATCAAAATCCAGAACTCCATAATCCCTTAAACGAATCTGCAAAAATGAATAAATAAATAAAACTAAGGAAACATAATAAATCTTTGAGAGGGTAATGAAATCCATCACAACATGAAACTCCTGAAAAGTTGAACAGAAACATGTTATCAAACCCGAAGAAAGGCGCGAACTCTTTCCAAATTTCCGACCACCCCACCAAGAGCAGCCTACATGAGATCAAAAGATGTAAATTAAGACATAATCGTTGAAACAACCAGTGCCAAATAGGTGTTTTGAAGCAAGCAGTTCCAACTGATATTGTACTTTATGTTTTCACACATAGCTAAACAGCAAGATCCTTACACACACATATATATATATAGGAAAAGCGAAACTCTTTAGTCATTACCAGCAACAGAAGTTTACATGAACATGATATAATTGATTGAGGAAGAATTCAAACAACAAAGGTAGAACACTAGAAGCGATAACCAAATAAAGCAATATGTTCATACTGTTAATGAAAATAAGAGAAAATATGAAAGGAGGAACTATTTTCTAAATCATCCCTCAGCCAATCCATTCCATATATATATAGGAGAAGCATTTAAAAATATGACATAGAACATTCTGACAGTGACAGCTGATAGGGAGACCTCACTGATGGTATCTTCTAAATACAGCATAACATTTTATCTCTAACGCATACAAAGGAAAGGAGGAACTATTTTCTAAATCAGCCCTCAGCCAATCCATTCCATGTATATATATATATATAGGAGAAGCATTTAAAAATATGACATAGAACATTCTGACGGTGACAGCTCATAGGGACACCTCACTGATGGTATCTTCTAGATACAGCATAACATTTTCTCTCTAACACATACAAAGGAAATAAGCATCATCAACAAAATTCAGTTTGCAACTACCAGCATTGAGACAATATAATACTAGACAGAATTAATACCTGTGCAGGATGACTTTGTATTGTATCCATGATATACTTCTCATGCCCCCATTCCAGGTGGCGCCTTGCACCAATGACTAGTGACATCTTTTTTGATACATTGTGTTGCACAGTTGAATCTTCACCCATTAGCATCTATCCAAATATTTAAAATATGAATTACTGTATTATAAAGAAGTTTTTAGCAAGAACGAGCTCACAAACTGGATTATATTTGACAAGCCAAGCACAACCAAGAAAGTATACCTGAATGAGGTGCCATATCTTCTGCAAGTTAACAGATTTTCCACTGGATCCCTCAAGACCCAAACTTTCATAAGCACCCTTGAAAGCTGTAGCAGGCTAATCAAAAAATCAAACAGTAAATAAACTTATAAACCATACATAATGGAAAACCCAACTTTTTTACAAGTAATATATAGGAAAATTTAACATACATAAAACAAAAGTTAACTTGAGTTTAGACAGAATCTAAGACCAAAAGCACAATGAAAGAAAAAAGGTGGATATCACTGAATAATACCACATATCACAAATTAAGCATCAATATGCTTTGAACTGAATCCCTAATAACTGTTAAGATAACTTATCATGTTGAATTTGCAACTTTACCGTTAATATCAATAATTTAGCAGATTATTAAACAAACAAAAAAGTTGCAATCAGACAACTCAAGCTTATATTCCTTTTAAATGTGATGTGGGAATAATTTAAATGGAAATAACTACATTTACCTTAAATGGTAAGCCACACTCCCTTGCATTATTTAAATTCTTCACAACTACAGCATAGACTGATGCCTTTTTCTCAATAATAGGCTTGTTAGCTAGAGGTACTAGGTCCATGCTAGATGGACCAGATGAACGTTGAGGGCTAGATGCAATGGACACCATTTGACCTGGATGAGTAGCCCCAGTGCTGGTATCGATCATGTTAGTCCTGGGTAACGTTGAAATTCGGCTTAAACTCTGTA
This sequence comes from Quercus parvula, assembly GCA_030820535.1. Lineage (NCBI taxonomy): Eukaryota > Viridiplantae > Streptophyta > Magnoliopsida > Fagales > Fagaceae > Quercus > Quercus parvula. The sequence goes on along the minus strand of JAUAME010000011.1, from coordinate 42,499,189 downwards.
GAAAATCACGTTTTTCTTTTTGCCAATCCTCCTGTTATAAAGAAAATTATATGCCAGAGTCAAGGTTCAAAGCACAATAAGTAAAGAGATCAACTCACAATCAGGGTTAAAAAGCTCGATGTGGAGGATTTTATTATTGATGGTCCTGAATGGACACTATAAGGTAACACAGCCTAGATGGTTCTCCATAAAATCATCCTTGCCAACCATGTAATGAAAATTGGAATAAACCGATTGCCCTATCCCACTGTGCTAGCCCTTAATGACGGGGTCTCCTTTACCACATTCTCAGACATGCATGGCAGTCGACATAAGGTGCAGGAGTGTGGTCTAGCAGCAAAGTTCTAACACGTAGCCATTATCAATCTTCTTAACCAATAGAAATCTCTGTATGTTAATTGGAAGGAATTCTATAACATGTGTGATCATTCTATTCGCAAAGCTTCCACAAACGGTATTATCAGAACCAACATCCTTATCAATCTTATATTAGGGCATTTTCACTATTAAACTTAATTTTCAGCTTCAAAAATCTACAACACAATTTACAATACCCTTTAATCTCATTTGAAAAGGAAGAACAAAAGAAAATCAAGTACAGTAAAACAAACTTTAAAAAATTAAACAATAGGGATATTAATCAAAGAACTGCTTTATCAGTTAACAAGGTTTTGCTCAAAAAACAGGAAAACTAAACCCAAAGTAGCTTACATTGAGTCCAAAATTTTATTCAAATTCAACTGATAAAAAAAATGGAAGACATAAAGTTAAAATGCAGCACCAAGAAATATCTGTATATATATTTAAAAGGTTAACATGCCAAATATAAAGAAACACAACCAAAATTTTGAATAAAATAGAAAGCAAGTCATAGCAACATCCAATGAACCCAATAAGTCACACTGACCTCCAAAACTTTCAACATGTAATCATTATAGCTTCTGAGGTTATCCTTCTGAGCTTCCTGAATGGCAGAAACCATTGCCATCTCATGAACCTGAGATGAATACATTGCATGCAATATCAATAAAAGTTGCCGAATACTTTGTGAGGAACTTAAAAAAAAAGCCAATCATGAAACCAAATTATGAAAATCTTGCTCAAAATAAAGAAGCTGTAATTCAGCTGCACAATCAAACTGCATGTTTGAGTAGGGAGGAGGAAGACGCTAGGAAGTTGGAATAGGCAGAAAGAGATGGGCAGTAGCTTGGTTATCACAGTTCCACTCATTTGCAAGTAGACAGAAAGGTGAAACCACACGATAGAACAAAACAAAGTGAGAGGCCAGGGGGCAGGGAAAACTGAAAAGAGTCAAGTTGATCAGGCTTGACGACCAGGAGAAGCAAAACAAAATTAGGATTTGGCCAAAAAAGAAGCAACGCTATGGATACCATGACCAATCACCATTGATAAAGATAAAAAAAGAATCTTTCTAAATCTCTTCGGGTCAGCAGGGCCTTCAAGCATCCGAAATACGCCAGTGCTTTTTTTTTTTATAGGTAATAAGACTTTTATTGAAAAAAATTGAACATCATGTTCACGATGGTGAACACTTTGAACAATGAAACAAATACAAGAAGATCACCAGTGCTATAGCAATTTCAACCAGATATGAGTAGATAGATCAATAGAATGATATTTAACACATGTTTATGTAAAGCCGTATATTGAAAGATAGGGGAGAACTAAAAAAGCGTATTTGATAGATATTCAACCATATCTCGAATATCTCAATAGATCCTTCCATATTGCTTTACCATGTCCAAAGTGTTAATACTATAGCAAATAAAGAGATGCATGGGGCATTACAAAGTGTTAATATACACTATACAGAAAGGAGATCATTTCTGATCTTGGAAGGGATGATTTGGATATGTAAATGAAGAGTTAAAGAAGTCTTTTCAAACCAAAGATAACCCAGAACCTTTTTAACATATAAGTAAGATAACTTTATTCCACGACTCCGAATATTTTCGATTTAGACCAAGTTTATGTGACCTAGAGGGACCCTAAGTGTACATGCACATTGGCAGTGCAGATTGAATAACACTAATCGTCCTAAAGAAGAGGCATCCTTTTTTCTCATTACCAGCCATTAGCTTATGACTTCTACCACAATCTTCCTAATTTATAATGAATCTAAATTTTCCCCCATTTCAAGAAAGCAGTCCACTCTGACTCACCTAGAGATCTCATTTGCTGTTGGACTTGTAGAAGTTCATGCAGTCTCCTTGGTCCCTCATCTAGTAGCTGCTAAACATAATTTGAGTAATCTAAAAGCCTGATTATTCAGGGAATTTTGCTACCAGAGTATTAAGTCGTCTACAAATTTTGCACTTAAAGCACTCAGCTGAAATACATTTACAACTTAATATAGTTATAGTAAGCTCATCACTAACCCCAGATTTCAAAATCTTCACAGGAAACCAATTTCATTATGTATCCTAAACAAATCGGAGCACAAAGTCCTGTTAGGGGAACAATCCTTCTTCATAAGAGATTAAAATTTATTCCTTATAGTTAAATGAGAAAATTTAGGTAAACTGGTAAGGGTAGACAAGATAACTAGATGTAGTAATAATGGAAACTTAACTGTGTGGAATAAGAAGGTTATGCCCATCTCCTTTAACTAAACATTAAGTGGTAACCTACCATCTATAACAAGATTTACTTTGTCCTCATACCTAACCAACTTCCCTAATGTGATGCAGAGAAAATAAAAAGTAAATGTATAGGAACAGAACACTAACAATAAAAATTTAAAATATATATATATATAGATATAGATATGCAGATCATTAATGGAACAGGTCAAAACACCCCAACCAAACCAGCAACTATAACATTTATCAGCCAAATGGTAGATTTTCAAGAATCTCTACTAAGCCCATAATAACAAAAATTAATCTAAACTTGAACTTTGGGTTTATCTTCAGTCACTTCCAAGATTTAACACTTAGTAGAAATGATCTGTATGTTAAACCAAAGTATAGAATATAAATATCATGTTTCACTTAGCGGAGAAAGTCAAGCAAGAATGCAGATGAGCACTGACTCTTTTAAATTGGCAGCACTTGAGATTACAAAGAACTAACAGAAATCTAAGTGTACTTATGGAGGAAACGGCTACCCCAATAAGTCATTGATCTATGGACAACCAGTTAAATTCTGGTTTTTGGACCATGTTACTGAAAAATTTAAATAGATGCAAAAGAATGTGCCACAAGCACCATAACTTAGGATAGTTTTATACATTACATTCTTTCTGTAAAATTTGTACCAAATCTTTACACAACACCCAATTCATAATTTTCAAATCAGTAACAAATAATCAAATATATATTTCAGAAAAAAAAAATTTAATAAATAAATAAATATTTCAGATAATGCCACATAATTTAAAGAAAATCAACACATTGAACTATTTCAAGTAATCTAAGTTAAAGCAATAAAAACAAGATAGTAGCCCTAATGGTGATAGTGAAAATCTATGTCAGATCCTTAGTGGGCTTTTAAAGACAGAAAACTACCTGCTGCAAATACTCTTCGACACTTGTTGCCTCGGCAGGAAAAACATCCTCAAACGTTGTCTTCACATAAAAATATAACAAAAAACAATACAGAGTGAACAGTGAGCAAAGACATATCATTCATAGAAAATAAATCATGTAAAATATTGGAACAAAAACATTGTGAAAAGGTAAAGTAGACCATGAAATTAAAAATGACAGCAACTTTAGAGTAACAGCAAATTTTATAGACACTAAATCAAGAGAATGAGGGAATGATGTGCCATTAGGATATGGATTTTCTAGAGTTTCTTTGTCTATTTGGTACAGCTTATTTTTCACCTTTTTGAGAATGGTGTTGTTTCAAAAAGTTGTACCTAGAAAAAAGTGAAGTTAAAAAAGGTTGTACTTCAAAAAAGTGTGGTTTTATAACGCGCTACCATACGAGCTCTTGAAATTGAGAGTCAAAGCAAGTGAAGCATGACTTACAAAGAACATAGCACAAGGTGACAAATTTGTGGAGGAAAGCATGAGGAAGAGCAGTAACTTCAAATATATATACATATAGGAAGAGCAACAATTAAAATTTATTATTTGCATCTTAAATTATATCAGTGGTATGCACTTGAAGGGAGCATTTCGCTAACCATAATGTTTCAATCCTCTCACTTAGCACTAATATATTGGACGCAAAAGCACTAAAATTGTCAAATTCACTTGCAGAATAGTGACATTCATGTATTGACTTGGTGAAATGCATGTATGGAAGCAGGTTTTCACTATATAGTGTGGAATCTGAACATATGTTGCCTTCTGCAACAAATTATGTGTCCAAGATATTAAATATAGATTAAAAAACTATTAGAATTTAATCAAATTCAACATAAAAAATAAAAATAAATAAAGGATATTTATTTATAAATCATTCAAATTTTACATATTTTTACCTACTAGTTTTCTTTCTATTCATATTTATACAATGTGCTCAACAGCCTACATAAATTAAGTTAAGTGAGGAAGAATATATTGAAAATTTCACATCTAAAGCCATCCAAGGCACATTTAAATATAACTTAAAGCCTGCAGACAATAAGGCTAGGTTAGTATACTTTAGTAAGTAGAATGGAAATAATATTCCACCTTCAATTCAAAAGACTTCAGATCCCGTGCAAGTTGCTCCGCATTTATTCCCTCACGTGCAAGTAGCCTGTAAATATTTTTTTTTTTGATCAGTAAGAAAATATATTAAAAGAACCTCAAGAAAACAAGAGGCCAACGAAAGAGTACAGAGGGGGACACAAACAAAGAGAAAACACAAGAGAAAACAAATAGCAAATAGAGCAGAAAAAACTAAATACAATGAAGAGAACTAAGGAACATAGGGATAGAATCACTAGAGGTGAGTCCCCAAGCCCTAGACCAATCAAAAAGAGAGCCACTAAAATAAGCGAGCAATTGGTCATCGGATTTGTCCCTGTCCTCAAAAGTGCGCCAGTTTCGCTCCCTCCAAATACACCACATTAAGCACAACGGAGCAAGGTTCCAAACTCTAGAGGAGTGCTTTCCAAACCAATTCCACCAACCGAAGAGCATGTCTGCAATCGATCTTGGCAGAACCCAAGAGACTCCAAAAGATCTAAACACCAGGCTCCACAACTGAGAAGCTTTTCCACAGTGAAGAAGCAAGTGGTTCACCGACTCCCCATTACAGCGACACATAATGCACCAGTCAACAAAATCAAAGCCTCTATACCTCAGATTATCCCCTGTGAGAATCTTTTCCCAAGTTGCAGTCCAAACAAAGAAGGAGACGTGCGTAGGAGCCTTAACCTTCCAAATACCTTTCCAAGGAAAGATAATAGGCAGGGGACCTCGAAGCTTATCATAGAAAGAACGGACGTTAAAGTCCCCTTTCTTTGATAATTTCCAAATCATACGGTCACCATGCTCTGAGTGAGGTAAAGAAGAATCCAGGGTATGAAGGAATTCAACCACGACCCCCGCCTCCCAGTCATTTGGATTTCTAAGTAAAGGAACCTTCCAACTTCTCTCATTCCCCAACCGTTCAAGAGACGATGCTACAGAAGCCTCTCTACACATGGCAATCCCATACACAATCGGGAAGGAAAGGTGGAGTGGTAATTCCCCACACCACTGGTCCGTCCAAAACTTCACCCTATTCCCCACCCCAACCTCAAACCGGATGTGTTGGCTAAAAACCCCCCAACCTTTACGGATGCTTCTCCATAAACCACACCCATGAACACCCCTACCAAGTTTGGAAGACCAACCCCCCCATTCTTCCCCAAATTTCAGAGCCACAACCCTCCGCCAAAGACGAGTCACCTCTACCCCAAACCGCCACAACCATTTCCCTAGCAATGCTTTGTTAAAAGTAGTAAGCTTCCGAATACCCAAACCACCATTGCCCTTAGGAGTACACACCTTATCCCACCCCACCAAATGAGCCTTCGAATCCCCCCACAAGAAGTCCCTCTGAATCTTCTCAATCTTGTTAGCCACATGAGAAGGAATGGTAAAAAGGGATAAAAAGTAAGTAGGAAGGCTAGAAAGCGTACTCTTAAGCAGCGTCAATCTACCCCCCTTAGACAAGTACAACTTCTTCCATCCCGCCAATCTCCTCTGAATATTCTCCAAGATAGGATTCCAAATAGAAGGCGATTTATGGGAAGCCCCCAACGGCATTCCAAGATAGGTCATAGGCAAAGACCCAATCCGGTAGCCCAAAATATCTGCCAAGCCTTGAACATTATCAACCTCCCCTATAGGAACCAATTCACTCTTCGAGACATTAACCTTCAAACCTGTCACAGCCTGGAAGCAGATGAGGAGCATCCACACATGAAGGATCTGATCTACATCCGCATCACAGAATAGAATAGTGTCATCCGCAAACAGGAGATGCGAGACACATTCCCCTTCCCCCCGCCTACCAACTGCTTGAAAACCCCTGAGTAAGCCAGCATCTTCAACCTTTTTCAACATCCTACTGAAAACCTCCATCATAATCAGGAATAACAAAGGAGAAAGCGGATCCCCTTGTCTTAGACCCCTCGTGCTCCCAAAGAAGTCAGCAGGCGTCCCATTAACCAAAATGGAGAACTGGACAGTTGAGATGCAGGTGCGAATCCATCTACACCACTTCTCCCCAAATCCCATTCTCTTCAAAAGATCTATGAGAGCCTCCCAATTCACATGATCATAAGCTTTCTCAATGTCAAGCTTACAAATAACCCCCGGAATCTTACTCTTCACACGACTATCAACACACTCGTTAGCAACAAGGACAGAGTCAAGAATTTGTCTACCTCCCACAAAACTATTTTGAGGTTCTGAAATCAACTGGTCTAGAACCTGTTTCAACCGATTTGTCAAAACCTTCGACAATAACTTATACAAGCTCCCCACCAAACTGATAGGCCTAAAATCTCGGATATTAGAAGCATCGTTTTTCTTGGGAATAAGAGCTATGAAGGTGGCATTCAAAGATTTCTCAAACTTACTATGGAGATAAAACTCCTCAAACACTGCTAAAACATCACCTTCCACCACTCGCCAGCAATGGTGGAAGAAAGCCAAAGAGAAGCCATCCGGACCTGGAGCTTTATCTCCAGCCAACTCATTAAGGGCTAGAAGAATCTCCTCCTTCTCAAACCTCCTTTCAAGCCAGTCCCTTTCCGACTCATCAATCCGGTCAAACTCCAAGCCTTCCGCGAAGGGCCTCCACTCTTCAGGCTCATGGTACAAATTTTTATAAAAGTTTACTACCTGAGCAACTATCCCACTTTCCTCCTCATAGATCGCCCCATCCACCTCCAGAAAACTCAGATGGTTAAACCTTCTACGGGAATTAGCCATCTTGTGGAAAAATTTTGTATTATTATCTCCTTCCTTAATCCACAACATCCTAGATTTCTGTCTCCAAGAGATTTCCTCCAAAGAAAGGAGGTTCTCTACCTCGGATCTCGCCTCTACTCTCTCACAGGACTCTATATCAGAGAGGCCAAACTCCTCTTCCTTGGCGTCTAGACATTTCAAAGTCTCTAATAATTGAGACTTTTTGCGACCAACATGGCCAAACTCCACACGGTTCCACTGGATGATGTCTTCCTTCAAAGCCTTCAACTTTTTGGCAAAAACAAAACTAGGCGTGCCATGGAAAGAGTGACGATTCCACCAAGACTGGACTTTATCGATAAACCCATCCGTCTTGAGCCACATATTCTCAAACCTAAACGGGCTTTTCCCCCTCGCCATTCCCCCCACCTTCACTTGAATTGGGAAATGGTCTGAAACAGGGCGAGGTAAAATCCGTTGAGTCACATCCGGAAAGTGCTCCTCCCAATCATGGGACACCAGAACTCTGTCTATCCTAGACATTGAAGGCCGAGCCGACCCTCTAGACCACGTGTAGCTCCCTCCCTCCAGAGGCAAATCAATCAAATTAAGGTCCTCGATGAACTCCGAAAAAAGTTCCATAGCCGGGGTGAGACGAGGATTACCCAATCGTTCGCTAGGGAAGCGGGTTATGTTGAAGTCCCCTATACAACACCAAGGGACATTCCAAAGATGATGAACACCAACCAGCTCATCCCACATTATCCCTCTCGCTGAGTTATCAGTAGGGCCATAAACCCCCGAGCACGCCCATATGAAACCGTCCCCCACCCCTTGCCACTGAACCGACACAGAGAAAGAGCCCACCAGCACCTCCTTCCTCTCTAGGACCCTCCTATCCCACATCAAAAGGATCCCACCGGCTGTCCGGTCAGCGTCTAAAGCCACCCAGTCCACAAACGGGCAGCTCCACAAATTCCCCACCATCTGTCTATCCAAGCCTGAAAGCTTAGTTTCTTGAAGGCAAATAACATCACACTTCCACTCCCGCAACAGATTTTTCACTATTAAACATTTCCGACTGTCATTCAAACCTCTAACATTCCAAGAGATAATTTTTAAATTCATAAAGGCTGAAAAATCCCACCTAAAAGCGCAGCTCAAAAACCATCTCACTTCCTACCGTCATAATTAACCGAGGACAGCAGGTTCCTCAACTCTCTCTTCCCTTTGTCCTTAAAGATAACAACTTTTCTGTTTGGACTATCTTTCTTATTCATTGCTTTAGCATCCATCATATCCTTCTCAATCCTTTGAAGCAAATCGATGCAAAGCTTCTCGTGACGATTCAAAGACAACCCCACCAGTTTACTGAAGCTAGGGAGTCTGTTCTTCACCCATTTAGAAGTGTCCAGAACACTCTCATACCCCACTGCCTCACTACCACTATTCTCGGCTGGCAGAGATAAACCAAAGGGAATAATAGACATCAAAGGGATAGGAGAGCTCTCCTCTTCACCCAAACCTGGGTTTGAAAGCTTAAAATCTTCCTCCAGACAATTACTCACCCCAGAGGCAGCACACAGAGCCATCAAGGGGGGCTCCACTAATCTGGGTTGCACAGGTACAAAGTCAAAGAGATCACCTTCATACCTTTCCTTAGCCCCCAAAGGCAAAATCCCAGTGCTAGAATTACCCAGTTTGAAATCATTAAAGGCACCCTCACCCTTTGGCCTAGAACACACCCTTTCCAACTCACCAGAGCTAATATCAGTGGAGAAAAGCTCTTCCAAATCATCCTGAGATGCCGAGAGCTCGTCGGAGCTGATTCCGACGTCGGAAAAGCCACCGGCGCTGCCCGCGACCTCGCCGGAGCTGAGATCGGCGGCGGAGGAGCCTACCGCCTCATCCGAAGTCACCGCGAGCTCGCCTGAGGGAGCGCCGGCGCCGAGAAGGCCATCGGCCTCGCCCGTTGTCGAAGTGGGGCCGCCGGAGCTGTCGCCGTCGAGGTCTGGAACATCGGCCTCCACTAAAGCCTCTGCGCACCGGGCCGATGCTCCAGACTCAACAGCCTGGGTCTGGGCTGAGCCTTCCAAGCCATGCGAAGGGCCCTCACCCATTTCTGGAGAGCAAGGGCCTGACGGCTCTGGGTCCAGGGGGCTCAAAAGAGATTCTGTCCACACTGGGCTTGTCCCAAAGCCCAGCCCAATCTTAGTAGCCTTTCCTTTAGGAACCCATTTAAGAGATTTAGAAGTATCAGAATCACCTCCCCAAGCAACCTCCCGTGCATCAGTACTCTTGGAAACTCCACTTTTCCTGCTCTCCCAGAATACCCGCCTCCTTCCAGTCACATCTATCACCACGACAAGACCTCTCCCAGCCTCACACTCCTTCTCCTTTCCAGCCTTTTTTGAATTCAAACCAAGCCTTGGGAGGTTCATCCTAGTATCTACCAAGGAAAGCTCACCAGCTACAGCCACCTCAGCAAGATTTTTCTCCCTCCAAGTCCCTCCCACAGCCATCGTACTGCCAAGTTTCTCCACCTGATAATCTCCTCCAACTGCATCTGAGCATCTCGGATTCACCCTAGACTTCTCCTCTCCTTGCTGAGGTTTCTTCCCCTTGACTGTAACACTTAGTTGTTTTGGCTCCCTTCTAAGATGAGAGCCTTGAACAACTTCAGCATAAGACCCAAGGTGATGAAACTCCAGGTTAACCCTTTGCTGAGGAATGAACTTGGGAAGTTCAAATCCCCCCATTGCATAAAGAGAAGGATTCAGCACCTTTCTAAGTTCCAGGCCAAATCTCCTCCAGCCATTCCTCTCTTTACCAACGGGTAAAAAAACTGACCTCCTAGACCCACCAGCCTTGAGCTCAGTCAGCAGCAAGAACTGACCAAAAGAGTTTGAACTCCTTTGGAGAGTAAATGCTGTGTCACCTTCTCTAAAAGTAAAGAATTGTTTGGGGTTTACCCCAACTACTAAGTGTTCTAAGTTAGCCATCAGCCACTGAGCTGCAAGTTTGCCCAAGAAAACTGATCTCATGAAGAATTTACCCCTCTCAAAAATCTGCACCCTGTAATAACGACCCCCTTCCTCTAGAATTAACTGAAAAAATTTGGACTCAATGTAGAAACTACGAACCCCCCCCATGCCAGCTAGAGAGAAAAAAGGTGGGCAAAACCTTTGTTTGGACAAGCTTCCACTTTTGACAGTAGTTATAGAAGGGGGAGTGACACTCATATAGTCATAAGGTTCCTGTAACAAAGGGAGAAGTGTCCTACATATCACTGTAAATATAACAGAAGAGAATAAAACAAATAAAAGTAGATATCACCATATCTTTTTCTTGAAAAGAAACTGTGGATATAACTAATAATACATTCGAAATTCATAAGAAACCCGACAATAGGATTCATAGAGGTACCTTGTGGCAGCAATAGATTGAGAAGGAGCCTCAGTTCGCAGGGTTTTAGCTTTGAGCTTCTTTGATAATGCCTCTAACTGATCTAAGTTTCTCTGAAATAAACACATGATTTAACTCAGAGATAAGAAAAAGCACACCGTATAGATCCATGTGCAGCCTTAAGTTTTTTTTTTTTCCTAGGAATACCAACTAATATGTTCTCTAATGATAAGAATTCCTAATTTGTAATTTCTTTTAGAAATATCATCCTTTTTTTTTTTTCTAAAACTAATTAATTCCAAGAGCAAGAAGGAACGCTTCACTTCTGTTAAGATTAATTTAATTAAAAAAAATTTTAAAAAAAATCATAAGTAAATATAATGGTGGTAAAGAGAAATGTAGGGACAACCTCTCGCTCAAATTGCAAAGACTAGTGCAGCAGAGCAGCCATGGCGTCCCGAAATAATGTGCGCCTATCACACCATTATAAAAATAGTGCGCCACGATTTTACAAAAACCTCTCTCGTGGAAATACCACGCCACCCCTTCCTCAAGAGGGAAGCGCTCGGCCTTAGGCGTTACTAACTAATTAAATAAAAATAATTTCCTGAACTAGTTGACTGTTATACAACTATTTCACCTAGTTCATACAAAAATATGTTCATCGAACAAAACATAAGACTCAAACTTAGATTATTTATTGGTGAGTAAGTAGTCAGCTTTATCAGCAACAAACAGAGGATCATTTGTCCAATACTGACTGGTTGCCAAGAAATTTCACAAAAATAGAAACAAAGGAAGACAAATGAATCTTGATCACAATACTGACTCCTTTCTGAAAACTAATATACACAACTAGTTAAAGACAAAGAGTCCAATTTTTTTTATTCGTAAATTACATGCATAACCGATGTGTCTAGAACCCACGAACTCATCCTTCACCTTCCTCTTTTTGTTTTCTTTTTTCTTTTTATGATGAGTAAGTTTTGGCACCCAGAGGAAGAGGAATATGAGATTCAAACTAGTGACCTCCATTTCAAGTGGCGTGATCCCCAACCAACTGTACATTTGTACTACCTCTTGGGCATCACCATTGACCTTGCTTTTACAAGGGGATGAGATGAGGTGTGATTTGAACTAAAACTTATTTTCGGCTAAAAGACAAAAAGTCACATTCGGCTCGATTGATTTTTTTTTTTTTTTTTTTTTTAATCAGGGTCATAGACAGCAATAGTCAAAATTAATTCAAAATGTAATTCAGTTTCCTCTCATTACACTTTATTAGCAAAGCACCAGAGCAAAATTGGAAATGAGAGAGTAACCTAAGTACCTTGCGCTATGCTCATGTAAGCACAATTTTTTAAAAAATATACCTTCTTTAATTTACTTTTCTTCCCCTACATTTTCTCAGAAAACAAACTGAAACTGAACACCAAAATAAACTAGGTCCTAAACCTGTATTTTCAAATCTCAAAGCCATTATATAAACTTTTTCTAGGTTTCAATTACTTTAACTTTCCCTTACCATTTCTCTCACAGCAACCAAATCCATAAAGCCTCAGCCAATCACATTTTCTCAGAAAACAAAATGGAGCACTAAATAACACAAAAGAACAATTTCCCTCTTTCCTTCTTTCTTTTCTCTCTCTCTCTCTCTCTTCAAAAATCCAAACAATTCAAGAAATTATTTTACTTTATTAAAAATTTTCCTCTCATTACATTTTATTAGCAAAGCGTCTCACCAAACTTGGAAGTGAGAGATGAACCTAAGTAGTTTGCACTATATACCCACGCGAGCACAAATTTAACATATATATTCTTTAATTTTCTTTTCTTCCCCTACATTTTCTCAGAAAACAAACTGAAACTGAACACAAAAAAATAGAAATAAAAAACTAGTCCAACCTATATTCTCGAATCTCGAAGTTATTACAAAACTTTTTCTAGGTTTTGATTCCTTAAACTTTCCCTTACCAATTTCTCTCACAGAAACCAAATCTATAAAGCCACTAAATAACAGAAACAATCAAATTTCCTATTTACTTCTTTGCTTTTATCCTCGCGAAAAAAATTCACACATCTTAAAAATTTTCCAAACTTTTTTTGTTTTCTCGGAAACCAAACGGAAAATGTAGAGAGAGAGAGTAGGGTTTGGTTAGGGACCTGAAGAGGAGGGAACTGAGCGGAAGGCGCCGCTTGTTCGAGTAGCTTGGTGGAAGAGTGAAGCAGATCGGTCCAACCGCTCATGTCTTGATCGGTCGCCATTGCTTCTTCTACTTCTACTATGGCTACTGAGAGACAGAGAGAGATAGAGGGGGGGAAAGGGTTTTAGAAGCCTTTTAAAAGCCCTAATAACAATTTGAAAAAGGTGCTCCTATCCTATACTTGTATTGCTTGCTGGAGCTACTATGATGCCCGGGTCTGTTGGGTCGGGTTCGGATTCGATCTCTTGGTCAGCCCAAAGTAATTATAAAGTTAGATTAATTTGGTTTTACAACAATGATCTTGTCATTTAGGGCCATTTGGTAATATTATTCTAGTAACATTATTTAAGCGTTGAGAAAATATATATAGGTATAAAAATGTTGTGAAAATACGTATTATATTGTTTAAACAACAAAGATTATTGTTTAAATACACCTACCAAACACCCCCTTAACCATTCAAACTCGATAAAATTTGCCAAATATCATGATATTAGAAAAAATGTAGGAAAGTAGCACACGAACGAAGATAATTACTTAAGTAGACTATTTTTGGAACTTAAGTTTGTTAAACTCGAGTTTGGGCTGGAGCTCGAGTTCCAATCAATATTGGTGCATACTACTTGGAACTCGAGTTTGTCAATCTCAAATTCCAGCCCAAACTTGAGTTCAAAAAATAGGCTACTTAATTAATTAACTTTAGCCGCTTGCTATTTACCAAAAAAAATTCAAAAATGGTACTATTCAGCATCTTTTGCCATTCAAACTCAGATTTATTATTTTTAAACCTTAACAATGTTATTAATTATATTCAATTTTATTTTAAGTGGAGTTATGATGTGTCTTTGTATTAAAACTTATTTCCCTCTCTCATGTGTTTGTATGTGTTTGTTTCTCAAAAAAAAAAAAATTTTGATTTTGAATTTTTTACATCTTTCATAATAACTATTTAACATATGTACCATCTAACATGTTAGTTCATTTCCTGAAATTTATAATTTAAAAAAAAAAAATCAAGATGATTGTTACTCAAATGACATTTTTTTAATATTTCCAATGTAGAAATATATGATTTAAATCTCACTCCTAATTGTAACTACCTAATTATCTAAAAAAATTACAATAGAAAAAATATCTAATGATAAAATTGACTTGATTTTAAAAAGTAAGATTAAATTGACACAAATTTAAACTTTACCAATAATTAAATGACTAAATTAATCATTGAACTTAATTCTAATCAATACTAGCTAGCTCCCCTTGAAACGAGGGATGCATTGTAATTCGTTTTTTCGAAATAAAACTTGGCCACTTGGTCTGGATTCTCAAAAATAAAAAATTATAATCAATACTCGTTTAAATAACAACATCACAATAAAAGGTGTTCCTGTAATCATGTTGGTGGAGCTACTATTATGCTCGGGTCTATTGGGTTGGGTTCAGGTTTGAATATGAGCTCTCAACTCAAAATAATTAGTATATAAGGTTAAATTAGTTTGGTTCTCCAATTATATTTTCTCAAAAAGCTATTAATTATTTATCCCTCAACCTTCAACTCAATTTTATCCTTCGGTCTCCTTTTAGTTTAAACTTAAACAAAATTAATAATTAGACTTTGACTTTATTTTGAAATTTTGTAAACTTTTCATATTAATCTTTTAACAAATAGATCATTTTACATATTTAACTTTGTTAAAATTATAACTGAAAATAGATTTAATGATAAAATTAATTTGATTTTAAAAATTAAGAGTCTAAAATTGACACAATTAACATTTGAAAGATAACATTAAACTTTACCAATAATCAAATGACTAAATTATTCACTTAAGTTCATTCTAATCCACAAAATTTTAAATAATAATGTCATGGTAAAAATATAAATCACTTATTTAATAATAAATTATTAGGATTTTAATAATTTTATACAAAGTTATGATAAAAAAAATTATAGTAGAAGTTAATTTGGTTTTACAATCTATAATTTTACTTTTGAAGGCTATGTTAGAAATGAGCAATGGGGATAATGGATCTTGGTTTGGTGTGGTTGATGTGAGGAGGTTTGGTTTTTGTTGGTGAGGCGATTATCAAGATAAGATAGATTTGGGGCACTACCTATGGTGGCATATGGGGGGCTGGGTAATAGGTTTTATGTGTGTTTATGAGCCCATTAGTCACAAGTATTGGCAAGCTCATGGGGTGAAATTTGGGTGGTTGGATTGTGAGACTTAAGTGAATGATACTCTTTTAACCATCATGTGTGGTGGTTGTGGTTTAGTATTTGATAATTTGAATTATGATTAGGCTTTTTAACCAATCAAAAGTGTTCGTGGGAGTTGCGATTTTGGGATGTCTACCAAGGAGATCGGAGGGCTAGGGCATCGTGCATGGTAGAATAGAATGAATTGGTTTTTGGGGTTTGGTTATAGAGGGATTTTGAATGGAGTAAAATTACATGTGCCTAATGGGGATTTCCTGGTGATATTTTGGGAGTGGGTGTTTTGTTTTTGTTTCTTAAAACCCATGATCTCACTTTTGGCTGTGCAAGGTATTGAAAGGAGAGAGAGAGAGAGAGAGAGAGAGAGAGAGAGAGAGAGAGAGAGAGAGAGAGAGAGAGAGAGAGAGAGAGAGAGGAATGGAAAAGAAATAGCATAGAAAAAAGGGGAAATCATTTTTTTTTAGAAAATGGGATTTTTTTTTTTTTTTTTGAGAAGGAAAGGAGAAATGATTAATACTAATGTAAATTACATTTTATTTTCTACTGGATAAAATGATGCAATTATAGTTTATTAAAAATTATATTCATTGTGGATTTCAATTAGCTTAACTGATAACGTCTTGAATAAGAGATTTGAGATTCAAATCATGTCCACAAAAAATTAATCACTATGTTGAGCTCAAATGATAAATTTTTATTTTTTATTTCTTGAAATAAGAGATTTGAAATTCAAATATATTCCCACAAAAAATTAATCTATAAAATATACATCATATCATATCATAAAATATATAAATATATAAATACTTTTTTAGAGATGATGTAACTTGACAAATACATAGCATAGTTGGAATGGTTCATATCAAAATAATATTCAACGTTAGAGGGAAAAAATTGAAATGGTCCCAAATTTCTATAGTGTAAATTGCAAATTATTCATGAAATTATTATAGAGATTCCTAATCAAGAAAAAAAAAATACAAGGGAGCAACAAAAAGTGAGAGAGAAAATTGGATTGTTCTATTTGAGCACTTGTTGTGCTTCCACAGTTCCGCTAGAGGAAAAAGAACCTATAGAAGTAGAAGAATGCCGAGGGTGTCACCGATTTTGCGCAAAGCTCGTAAAGCTCTTCAAGATTCGGATTTGGTCAAGGCCTTGTAGTCTGAGGTCACACACGAGCTCCCCTCCACTCCCTTTCAGGCCTCTCTCTCTCTCTCTCTCTCTCTCTCTCTCTCTCTCTCTCTCTCTCTCTCTCTCTCTCTCTCTCTCTCTCTCTCTCTCTCTCTCTCTCTCCATGCCTTTCCTGTTGACATAGTCGAATATTTCTTTGTTTTGAAAATTGGAACTTAAGTTTGTTAAACTCAAGTTCCAATCAATATTGGTGCATACTACTTGGAACTCGAGTTTGTCAAACTCAAGTTCAAAAAATAGACTACTTGGTACTATTCAGCATCTTTTGCCATTCAAACTCAAATTTATCATTTTTAAACCTTAACAATGTTATTAATTATATTCAATTTTATTTTGAGTAGAGTTGTAATGTGCCTTTGTGTTAAAATTCATTTCTCTCTCTCATGTGTCTGTATGTGTTCGTTTCTAAAAAAAAAAATTGATTTTGAATTTTTTACATTTTTCATAATAACTATTTAATATATGTACGATCTAACATGTTAGTTCACTTCCTTAAATTTATAATAATAAAAAAATCTAGACGATTGTTACTTAAATGATATTTTTTTTAATATTTCCAATGTAGAAATATATGGTTTAAATCTCACTCCTAATTGTAACTACCTAATTATCTTTAAAAAAATTACAATAGAAAAAATATCTAATGATAAAATTGACTTGATTTTAAAAAATAAGATTAAATTGACACAATTAATACTCTGTATTTGAGAGACCAAATTAAACTTTACCAATAATTAAATGACTAAATTAATCGTTGAACTTAATTCTAATCTAATCAATACTAGCTCTCCTTGTAACAATGGATGCATTGTAATTCTTTTTTTCAAAATAAAACTTGGCCACTTGGTTTGGATTCTCAAAGATAAAAAATTCTAATCAATACTTGTTTAAATAACAACATCACAATAAAATGTGTTCCTATAATCATGTTGGTGGAGCTACTATCATGCTCGAGTCTGTTGGGTTGGGTTTAGGTTTGAATATGAGCCCTCAACTCAAAATAATTAGTATATAAGGTTAAATTAGTTTGGTTCTCCAATTATATTTTCTCAAAAAGCTATTAATTATTTATCCCTCAACCTTCAACTTAATTTGATCCTTCAGTCTCCTTTTATTTTAAACTTTAACAAAATTAATAATTAGACTTTGACTTTATTTTGAAATTTTGTATACTTTTTGTACTAATTTTTTAACAAATAGATCATTTTACATATTTAACTTTGTTAAAATTATAACTTAAAATAGATTTAATGATAAAATTAATTTGATTTTAAAAATTAAGACTCTAAAATTGACACGATTAACATTTGAGAGACAACATTAAACTTTACCAATAATCAAATGACTAAATTATTCACTTAAGTTCATTCTAATCCACAAAATTTTAAATAATGATGTCATGGTAAAAATATAAATCACTTATTTAATAATAAATTATTATGATTTTAATAATTTTATACAGAGTTATCATAAAAAAAAATTATAGTAGAATCTAATTTGGTTTTACAATCAATAATTTTACTTTTGAAGGCTATGTTAGAAATGAGTAATGGGGATAATGGATTTTGGTTTGGTGTGGTTGATGTGAGGAGGTTTGGTTTTAGTTGGCGAGGCGATTATCAAGGTAAGATAGATTTGAGTTTGTGGTTTGATTTGGGGCACTACATATGGTGGCATATGGGGGTTGGGTAATAGGTTTTATGTGTGTTTATGGGCTCATTAGTTACAAGTATTGGCAAGCTCATGGGGTGAAATTTGGATGGTTGGGCCATGAAGCTAAAGTGAATGATACTCTTTTAACCATCATGTATAGTGGTTGAGGTTTAGTATTTGAAATTTTGAATTTTGGTTGGGCTTTTTAACCATTCAAAAGTGGTGGTGGGAGTTGGGATTTTGGGATGTCTACCAAGGAGATTGGAGGGCTAGGCCATCGTGTGTGGTAGAATAGCATGAATTGGTTTTTGGGGTTTGGTTATAGAGAGATTTTGAATGGAGTAAAATTGCATGTGTCTAATGGGGATTTCATGTTGACTATATTGGGAGCGGGTGTTTTGTTTTTGTTTCTTAAAACCCATGATCTCACTCTTGGCTGTGCAAGGTATTGAAAGGAGAGAGAGAGAGAGAGAGAGAGAGAGAGAGAGAGAGAGAGAGAGAGAGAGAGAGAGAGAGAGAGAGAGAGAGAGAGAGAGATGAAAAAAAAAATAGCATAGAAAAAAGGGGAAATAATTTTTTTTTAGAAAAGGGGAATAATTTTTTTTCAAGAAGGAAAGGGGAAATGATTAATACTAATGTAAATTACATTTTATTTTCTACTGGATAAAATGATGCAATTATAGTTTATTAAAAATTATATTTGTTGTGGGTTTCAATCAGTGGCGGAGCCAGGAATTTAGGTTAGGGGAGGCAAGATTAAAAGTAAAAAACTAATCTAAAATAATTAATCAATATTAATAACAAAATAAATAAGCAACTATATGCTAATGTAATTGTCATATAGAATCTAACATAAAATGTAAACTTTAATTTGGCTTTTCACACCTAGCTTAATTTACTTAATTGACCTTGAGGATTTTTCATATTTTAAAACCAATGCATGATTTTTTCACACTCAATAATCTTAAATATATCTTTCTAAATAATCATTTATCCATTGATCTCTCATTTGATTGCGTAGTCGGTTTTTAATTATGTTCATCGCTGAAAAAGCTTTTTCAATAATAGTTGTTGCAACTGGTAAGATCAATGACAATGTCACTAATGAGTAAACCAATGGATATGAAATATCCTTTTTCATTTCTACCATCTTTTCAGCAAGCAATCCAATTCCTTTAAGTGCTGAATACTTTTAAAAACTCAACAAAAACTCTAAGGTAAAAATCGAAAGAGACTAGTATCAAAAGATTTTTTTTTATTTTTTTATTTTTTTAATATGAGGCATCCTTTACTCCTTTATACTCTATATATATTTATTTATAGAGTCCTATTAGTATTATTATTAGGTAGTGTAATTCCTTTGTCATTTGACAATATGATCCTCTTTTCTTTTCTTTTTTTCTTTTTTTAATCATTATTAGGTCAACCCCATTTCCCTATGATTGCTTTTTTCCTTATGTTAGCCTCATTCCCCTATGATTCCTATTTCCTTAAAGCAGTAGGATTTGCATCATCTGTACAACTACAACCTAATGTCTTTTGTGTGGTGGCATGTGCAATATATGTACCATATTAGTATTAAAAAAATTTCAAAGTTCAGGGGGGGCACCTGCCCCCCCTCGCCCCCCCCCCCCCCCCTCCCTCCGCCCCTGGTTTCAATTAACTTAACTAATAAAGGCCAGACCCTTTTGTAAGTACTAGTATTGTAAGTTTTGTCTTCTCACTCTCTCATTCCCCATTCCCTATCTTCTATCTGTCTATATTATCTTAAAAAAAAAAAAATTGATAAAGTCTTGAATAAGAGATTTGAGATTCAAATCATGTCCACAAAAAATTAATCACTATATTGAGCTCAAGAGGTAAATTTTTATTTTTTATTTCTTGAAATAAGAGATTTGAAATTCAAATATATTCCCACAAAAAATTAATCTATAAAATATACATTATATAATATCATAAAATATATATAAATATATAAATATTTTTTTAGAGATGATGTAACCTGACAAATACATGGCATAGTTGGAATGGCTCATATCAAAATAGTATTCAACATTAGAGAGAAAAAATTGAAATGGTCCCAAATTTCTATAGTGTAAATTGCAAATTATTCATGAAATTATTATAGAGAAATAGAATCCTAATCTCAAAAAAAAAAAAAAAAAAAAAAAAGAAAAAGAAAAAGAGGCAAGGGAGTAACAAAAAGTGAGAGAGAAAATTGGGATTTTTTTAGAAAATAACTATAAAATCCAAACAATTTGATTAGTTAGGAAACGTTTCAAACATATTTGGTTTTTAACAATTCAAGTTCAGAGGAGTCGATTTTTATGTTATAAAATCGAGTATATTGTACTTGACTTTCCTGTTTTGCCAGCAGCTGAGGTGGCCAGTGTGTGTCCACGTAGGCCAGAAATTGAGTTCAATGAACTCGGTTTCTGGGCTTGTAAACCAAGTTCATTGAACTCGTTTTGTAAGCCCAAAAACCGAGTTCATTGGACTCGGTTTCAAGGCTTACAAACCGAGTCCAATGAACTCGGTTTACAAGCCCAGAAACCGAGTTCATTGAACTCGGTTTCATTTGAGTCCACGTTTCCATCATCGCACGCACTCAAAAAATTCTTAAGACTCAAAAAACACTCAGTTCAAAAAACACAGTCTCTCATTCTCATTCCCTTTCACTCTCAGTCTCTCTCTCACTCTCACTCTTAGTCTCAGTCTCTCTCTCTCACTCTCACTCTCTTGCTTCGTCGCTGTTGTCGTCGCGCTCAGTCTCTCATTCCCTCTCACTCCTCTTGCTCCGTCGCCGTCACCGTAGCTGCCTTTTGCTCCCGTCATTCCGTCTCCACCTTGCTCAGTCTTTCTCCCTCAGTGGTTGGCTCCGACTACCTCACAAAAGTAAGGACTTTCTTTTTTCTGGGTTTATTGGTAATGGATGATTGGCATGCATTGATAGATTTTTTTTGAGTTTGCTGCAAATACCATATCTGATATTGTCAACATTTATAACTTTGTATAACCAAATTTATGTGAGAAAATGATTTGTTCAATTCAAGGAAAATGTAGGATTTTGACTATGGTCATCTAGCTGGCCTCAATAAAGCTTTTTTTTGAGGAAGTTACATATAGCTTGTGAGTCATTTGTTTTTCTGTTGTCTAATTCCAAGTACAATTTGGTTTACTTCAGTGTGTGGTTTTAGAGTGGATTTTTTTGTTTGTTTGTTTGTTGTTGTTGTTTCTTGGGATAAGTTAAAATGGATTTTTTGCAACCCTAATCAGTGAGGCTAGAGCACTAGCTATTTGTTTTCTTTGAATATAATGTTATTTTAAAATTCAGGATGTGAAAAAAAAAAAAAAACAAACCATAGGGATTCTTTCTATGATGGGTGTCTTAATTTCTTCACAAATGAAGAAATTATATATATGATGGGTGTCTTAATTTTGATCCCTCGTGTAATTCTAGGAATTTACATAGAGAAACTTGTCTTGTGTGATAAAATTGAGCAATGTTATTGATACAACATTTTTGACAACAAATTTCACACCTATTGAGTTTGCATATTATTATTGAATCTCATAAGAGTTCATCATTAAATACTATTTTATTATCCACTATTAACAACTTGCCACCTTAGATAGTTATATTTTTGTTCTGCTTATATTTTAAACAAAATAAACCAATAGAAATAAATTAAATTATACTAAATTACCACTTAAAAATAAACCAATTCGACACTATTAAATCCCAAAGAATTAAGATTATCCCAAGTCAACTCAAAGTTACATTTTCTTTTTTCTTGCCTTAAAAAAATAGGTTACATTTTGTTTTACATCCGGCCCAAAGCTTATAATGAAGAAATGTAGAAGGCTTAATTAATTAGGTCATATTGAGTTTTTGGCAGCATATTGAGTTTTTTATATGTATCTTTATTCCCTGTGGTTGATTGTCATACTTATCGTTTGTGTAAGAAATTAGGCTATACATTAAGATCCTTGCCAATTTGATCTTCAACATACCCCTTATATTACTCTTGACTCCCTAAACTTTGTACAGTATGGCTGCTGTTCCTGCTCAAATCCCTGATAAGTTTAGTCCTAGTCTCATTGAGGATTCGGTGTTAAGGTTTCTAAAAGAGCATTGATCGTGTGTTGTTTGGGAAGGCAAGGTAAAATTAAAACCGACCACCTGCTGAATATTCTCTTCTTATCCTTTTACATTATGTTGATTTTTTTTTCTTCCCATTTCTAAAATTCTAAGTTTGTCAATGGTATTACTAGCTTTGAATGCATAGTCATGCCCATTAGTTGGGTTAAGTTAGATTGGCAGACTGTTGGTTAGATTGGCAGACTGTTGGACACCTTTATATAAAGGTTACACCATTATGGCATATTGCATCTCATCACCATGGTTCTATCATGTGCAGGATCCGGGGGCACTGACATGCCGTGGTCGTAATGACGAGTTCCGAAAACGACGCCTGATAGTGGTGGATGATCGCGTCCTCGACATTGTCAAGAGAGTTGGATTAGAAGGGCTGCATAGGACCCCGTGTAGAGAGATTGATCATAATTTGATAACGGCCTTCGTTGAGCGATGGCGGCATGAAACTCATACCTTCGCATTCTCCACATGAAGTTCTCAATCAATGTGACCCCAACGTACCACATGCATGACTCATCGACGCATTTCACAGACAATCTACTTTTGGTCGACCTACTAGTTATAATGTTTCTGTTATGCTTTGCGGCATAAATTGTTAATGCACGTTTCACCGCCTCTTTATTCGCAAAAATCAACCATTTCACAAAATTCATGTCTGCATTCCAAGAAGAACCAAACGCTTCTTGAGCAACTTCAGGATCAACCATATTTTCCCAAGTATTTTCATAAAATGATGAGGCAGGAGGTTCATAAACGGGGGTCGCATTTGTAACATGCTGAACCAATAAAGTAGCGTCCACATCATCTTCATCACATTCAGCCATATCATTAACATGAGGAATGGAAGTAATTTCATGGTCATCAACACCCCTGTCAAAGTCGCTTCTCTCAATCATCTCTTCGTACTCATCTCTATCATCAAGATCTTCCCAAATACAGTCTTCATCTTCATCTTCAACTATTGAAACTGTAGAGGATTCGCCTCGATGTGTACAAAATTGATCTTCATATCTATTTCCAGGTTCGCTCTCAATTGTTGTTGGTGTCTCTTGAAAAGAGGGTGTATAGCCTCCCAATGTGGTGCATCGATCATCTAGAACTGGAAATTGTAGAGATGTAGTTGTTTGTACAATTTCCTCTACGCCGACTTCCGCACGTGGCTGCAAATTGACGTACAACTCAAAATCTGCTATATTTTCCCATTTTTGCATCTTACTAAACATGAATTTCACATGTTTGTCCTCTGTTATCACCATATATCTGTAATTAATGCATTGATTGAGAACTTCATGTGGAGAACGGAAAGTAATATGTATGTCATGCAAAGCAGGGTTCACTTGCAACTGTTCCATAATTTTTACTTTCAAATCATTCAGGGTCTTTAGCTTACGGCGTATCATCATATAGTAGCACTGGATACTCGGGCCTTGAAACATCAATCCTTCTTAAGGGTTGGCATTGCTAAGGGGTCCACCGTAGTATATATTTATATGGATTATTGTCAACCTATAGATCATCAAGTGCAATGGTGCCAGTGACAAATTTATACCGCTCAATCAACATCAATCACAAAACTTTGCATATGAAATGCCAATAATACTAATCTCAACCAAATTTGCATAGACTCACCTTAGGTCACATACAAAAATAGTCATTTCCAATTTCATATTCTTTTAAAATTCTAAATCATTCTAGGGGCATGACTTTCAAAACCCATTCAAATAAGTTCTAATGAACAAAAATATTATATACCAACCAGTTATCCATTGAAATCTCTGTTACAAATCTTAAATAAATATATCTTGAAATAATTTATGGTCAAAAGACTACAAATACTATCTTAGGTCATAATCCATTTCATATCCATGATAAAGACCTAAAAGTACTAAATATTCCTAACAATTGATCACAATATTTAGCACTAAATGTTCCCATCACAATATCCACAAGGGCCTCACAATATCCATTATAGATATTTTTTCTTAAGTAGATTCATGATCTTATATAAATGTGTCAAAATATTTAGACATTAGTTTGGCGGTAAGTAATCAAGTTCATCATTCAATTGAGCACTAATGTCAAAACTCAAATAGCACTTGTCATGATTAAATGCAAGCTATCAAAATAAAAGGATTGAACAAAACCAATTTCAAGATATGACTAGTTTTTTTGGACATAACATGAGTCATACTATGAACGTGATTACACTTTTTTATAATTAATCATAATATTTATTTCAAAAAAAAAAAAAACTAGCAAATAATCACAACATAATAACAAATAAACTAATCACAATATACTAACAAATAAATTAATCACAATATACACAAATAAACTAATCATAATATACTAACAAATAAATTAATCACTATATACTAACAAATAAATTAATCACTACAAAAAATATATTAATAGATAAACTAATCACCCTCTCAAAAAAAAAAAAAAAAAAACTAATCACAATATACTAACAAATAAATTAATCACAATATTTACACTTACAAAAAAAAAAAAAAAATTTCCTAATATGTTCTAATTTTTTCTTAAAAAAAAAAAACTAGCAAATACAATATTGTATACCTGAGATGTTGTGTGAGATGAGTGTAGTGAAGAGGAGTCTGAGAGGAGTGAGTGTACTGAGAGGATTGTAGTGAGAGTTTGAGAGTATATCTGAGATTATATAGTGAGACAGACAAAGAGGGAAAACAGGTCCCCAGCTAGGACCCACGGCAACACATGGAGGGTTGGGGACCATTTATAGAAATCGAGTCTAGTAAGCTCGATTTCCAACTCAATACCCACGTGACTGTCAAGTGAGATGGGACATGGATGAGACATGGAAATCGAGTTCAATGAACTCGATTTTCTAGTTTTGTCTATATCAGTTTCTCGGTAAATCGAGTCCACTAAACTCGAATGGTTAGAAATGAAATAAATTTGAAAAGTTGGCTAACTTATAATATAAAATGAGTTTGTAGTAATTTTTTAATGAAGGCCAGAAAACTGGATTGTTCTATTTGAGCACTTGTTGTGCTTCCATAGTTCCGCTAGAGGAAAAAGAGCCTATAAAGAAGTAGAAGAATGCCGAGGGTGACACCGATTTTGCGCAAAGCTCGTAAAGCTCTTCAAGATTCGGATTTGGTCAAGGCCTTGCAGTCTGAGATCACACACGAGCTCTCCTCCACTCCCTTTCAGGTCCTCTCTCTCTCTCTCTCTCTCTCGCCTCCATGCCTTTCCTGTTGACATAGTCGAATATTTCTTTGCTTTGAAAATTGGGATGAAACGTCATCGAAATGCATGACTTTCACCACAAATAGCTAAACCGTCACTAACCCATTTGCTCAAATCCACTAGAGACCCAAAAAAAATGTAGAAAACAAAAACATTAAAGTTTAGTGGTGGGAATGTTTTATGGGACTAGACTAGTGTGTGTGAGTGTGAAAGATTGATCAGTGGCTTCATGGCTCATCTGGGAAACAAGCTTGGTGTACAAAGTGTAAAATTACTGGGTGTAAATATTTATCCCTTCAAAAACAAAAGTGGAATGTGGAAATTTGTTAAGTTTTCAACTCAGAGTTTTGGGGTTTTTGTATAAGCTATAGATTGACAAGGTTAAGAGCTTTTTTTAATGAAATTATGACTCTTTGTCATGCCCAACTTGACAAAAATTTATTCCTTTTATTTTGGGAATTGTTATACCATCCTGTTTTGGTGTTACACCCTCTAGGAATTATGATTCATACATGCAGACCAAAGCTGGTATTAACATATAACTACATTTGACTGTAAAATTTAAACATCGTTTTCAAAAATCTATGTCACTTGTGTACGTAGTATTGTAAAAGTAAAAGGATTAGTTCCCTATTGAATTGTATGTGTATTGACATGGATATAGGATGACCAAAGTCGTTCTCTGTGGGATTTTGTGGTGGAATGGGACTCACCACAGTCCCAAGATGTGGTTTTACGAAGAAATTGTGAGTCAGGGGAGGAGGTTGCAGTCTCAGCGGTGCTTGGTCCAGTGACTTACGGAAAAGAGGGTGTGTTTCCAAGGGATGTTTTGATGAAAGTATGTTTGAAAAAGCCTGGCCTGAGCTCATTGTTACAGTTTGATTGTGGTGTTTTTGAGGGAGGTAATGAAGGGTCTCAGTTTGACATCCATAATGCCTATTATATCCAATCACCTACTTGTGTGAGCCCTTCAGACTACAGAGGCCCCTTATTCAGGTAAAATTTTACACTCATACGTTTTTCTTGAAAAAAGTTGCTCACCTTTCAATATTACTACTTTTGTCTTAATCCATCAAATAGCACATATTCCTGTCAGATTTAATCTTTGATCTAAAGTAAATAGCAGCAACAATAACCAGATATATGTAGTTTGATGTGCCCTATTTCTTATTTAAAGTGAGCCTTTCTAAAAGAGTTGCATTTCATGTTTTGCTTTGAGTTGGATTCTCTTAAGCAGGCTGCTTTACTTATACATGGACAATTGATAAGTTACACAGGGATGGTGTGTCTTTACTTCCTTAGCCATTTGAAAAGTATTCTCCCTGTGGGAGAGAAATTAAAATGGCAGCTGTAAGGTTGGTCCATGTATGTCCTTAGTTTGACTTTTAGTGTCAATTGAGCTCCTTTGGATAGAATTCCATGTATTTCCAAGAGGAAGCCTTGAGGCAAAACTTAATTTATGATCCCTCTGCTCAGGAGAAACTTGTATTTTATTTTCTTTGTATGGAAATTATGGATGTCCCCATTCTACTGAGGTTGCTCTCTAGTGTTGCTCCAAAGAACGGAGGGGTAGATGTACACGGTATCTAAACAATTACCGAATTGTTAATTTTCTTCCTTTTCTTTATTACAGATGAAATTTCCTTATCTAGGATAATTTGACTCACTGAGGTTCTGTCCCCCCCCCCCCCTCTCCCCCTTCCCCTTTTCTCCCTTCTAATTAGTAATTACACATGCACCGAATGGGTTTCAAACCCATGATCTCACCTTCCATCTTGCTCTTATATGGAAAGGAACTCATTGGCCTTCCACTCCCCTTTTCCTTACATCAATTTATTGGCTGCATTGTCAACATGGTAGTTTAGTTTTCTTTTAATCCCAAGGGGTCAGTAAATCACCTTTACTTTATTGGTTTTCATATTTAATTTTCTCTTCTTCTGCCCCTTTTATCTAACTGCATCTAGGATGTTGATATCTTCTGTTATTACTGATTGGGTATCTGGAAGGAGTGGAAGTCTTGGAGTTTTGGGAGGAGAAACATTATATACTTTTGTGCTTGATGTTGACCCTCTTAACTCTTAAAGGACAACTATAGGTATGCTAAATGGTGATTTCCTTGTGGGTGTTATCTGGAATGAGGTTGTTTCATAGTTATACTAGTCTAACTAATCTTGTTACATGTTAATAAAGGTACTAATCAGGACAGGACACAGTTTTACTTTCTTTGTGGATTTAATTATACCTCTCCCAAACCCAGCAAAAGTGGAAGCTTTGTACACTGAGCACATCCTTTTTTATCTGTAAATCATTGGCTGTCTGAGCACATCCTTTTTTATCTGTAAATCATTGGCTGTGTGATTGTGAGAGTGCTATTTTCACTGTCTATGTTGTCTGGGTACTTATCTGATGAATTTATGATCCATACTTTTTACACTATAGTGTTGCATCCTTGATAAAATCATAAAATATAATATAACCCAAAAAATAAATCAGAATCCAAAAACCTCATATTTACTCCAGCATTTAGCTTATGATATCAAAGTTTGGACTATGATGAAATGCTACTATTTACATCTTAGTTTTACTGGATATGTGAGGTTTCTCTATCCAAAAGTCATTCTTTATGTAATTGTTTTTTGTTCTTCAAACACATTAGTGCAAATGCTTGTTCCATTCATTTCATGTTCATTATGTTAATTGTTTAGATTTTTTCCCCCTGATTTGGATTCTCTAAAATCTAAACCATAATCATCTTTGTTATCGTTCTCTCTTTTACATCTGTGTACAGCTCTTTGGACCCTAAATTGCAAGATGCACTCAAGGAGTACCTAGTTGCAAGGGGAGTTGGAGAAAGCCTGACCAACTTCCTCCTCCACCACCTACATAAAAAGGAGCAAGGTCAATATGTGAACTGGTTAAAAAAACTTGAATCATCAGTGGCAAAAAGTGAGTGACAGCTGATGGTGTGTCAATCATACATGCTTCATTCTTTCGCATTAATTCCCACCTTGTCTCAATTTATCAACTGTCGTCTTTTTACTTTTACATAGTTTGAGCTCAAATGTTTATCATTTGCAAATGTTTTTTTGTTCATTTTACAGTCTGAGCACAATTAAATTGAGTAATGGATCCCATCAAAAAAATTTTCTTTTTTTTGAGTAATGGTCATGAATGATTTTTTGGATGGATTGCCAAAATCAGCTGCATTGCTAAATTGGTGACCTGATGTTGTATGCAGCAACTTTGATGGATAATCCTTTCAATTATTCATTAATGAAATGTGCCGTTCGCTAGCCTGGCCTTAAGTGCTGGGTCCAAACTTTTGCCCCTATATGGATTTGTTTAATAGGAAAGTTTACAGTAAAAGGCAGGTGTATCAACAACAAAATACCATAAATCCCTGCAGCCCTTCGATTATAGTGTGAAGATACGTCGGCCTCCAGAAGAACTTCATTGAATCAAAATTTGACTGTAGGAAAAAGGAATGCCTCTATTCAACGTTGTTGATTTTTAAGGCAACACAGATTCTAATTACTAATGGAATATCAGACAAAACCTTGGTTGCTGCATTCCATGCTAGATAGCCATGCACCCCTAAGGCGTTGAAGAGAGTCATTATCTATAGTACTCCTCTTCTTGCTATCCTTTCAGTTTTCATTATCTATGTCTGCCTTTGCAGTCCTCTGTACGCAAATCTGTCAAATTTATCATTGCCTCAAGAAATGCCATATTTATTTACTTTTAAACAAAATGCATATAGGGGGAATGCATGGTTTCAGGGTTTATATAATTCTATATGTGTTTTGATTTTAGTCAGAATTTCAAGAGTCTTGTAGGTTCCAAACACAAAGCGGGTAAAGGAAAAGCAAAACAAGAAAAATAGCATAGGGTTTGAGGAATACATATAATCTGAGTAACTATTATGTTACATAATATGATGGTCAATATGTGCAATCATCATCTCGTGCATTGGATGTCCATCTTTCTTTTCATAGAATGGCTCTTGCTTGGACTAGAGGAGCTGCAAGCTCTGATCATGGCTCACTCAGTGCGAGCCTTCCTATTCTGGTTCAAAAAACAGTAGATATAGCTTGAATGGTACCATCTTTTTCCCAGCGAGGATTAGCATAAATATGTTTGCAAGCATTTGTCTCCAACCAGATATTAGGATACACATTTTATACTTCAACTATAATTTTCTGTTACAATTTTAAAATGTTATATTTTTTTATTAGAAAAAGAAAAGCCTTTTCACAAGGATTGTATGTGTAAAGAAGCCAGTTTAAATAAAAATAAGAATACCCCCTTCACACCTTCAACAAGGGATGTCAACTTCTTGTAGAAGACACCCAACAGAATATGCAAATAAGAAATAAATAGTGAAGGGATCTAGAAGAATTTATCGGGACTGAAAATTCCATTCAAATTCATTATCTTTCTGTGGATAATGTGGAAGATTTGAAAAATGCTCTTTCAACTAAAGTGTGTTTAGAGAGGAGGAGCATTGCCACAGACAGAGAATGTTTCTTGTGCCATTCAGCATAAGAGAATTTATATCATCTTTCCTTTCCTGGTGCTTTGCCACAGCTCTATGGCTGGGGTCAGCCATAAATTTAAGATCTGTGCTATTTCTGGTTAAAGTATTGGTTGCAAGATATTGAAAATTGCAGGCACCTTAACCCTCCTTTGTAAGCACCATTGCTCTTATTTATGGGCCATCTGGAAAAGCAGGAATCAAGCCAAGATTCATTACTAATGTGTAATAAATTGATGTACAGGTAATCGTAATTCAAAGCTTTAAACAATGAAGAAACCAAGCAGCAAAGCAAGAAAAATATAAAGGAAAGCCTCAATTGGCAAATGTTTGTCCTAAAGATAGGGAGGGAAATAAATTATTTAAAGGAAGCTGCTCAATTGCATAAACAGAGGGGTTACAGACAACATTACTGGCAGCAAGAGAAGCAGTGTTTCAAGTTAAAATGAGTGGCTTTTGGTTATGCAAAATGAATTACCATTTTTTCCATTAGCCATGGGAATGCTCTTACAAATACTGCACTGATAGATTAGGCAATTAGCCATCGAAGTTTTTGTATCATTTTGGGGCCAGTGTTAGACTGGGCTAAAGAGGTCTTTAGCATTGCTGTCGGGTATGGCAGCTGGGCCGATCTGCCAAGCACCAATCGAGCCTTTAGACTGCGAGACTAGTACCCATGTAGACATTAGAACCTTTTACATGAATTGCTTTGTATCTTTATCTTTTGTTCATTTGTTGTAACAAAAAAAGAAAAAAAAAAAAGGTTAACCGATTTCTTAAAGTCATTTAATAGTGAACCATTTTTAAAAAAATTTATGAAAAAAAAAATTAATATTTTGAAAAGTTTTTCTATTTCTCATAAAAGTGACATTAGAACTTTTTAAAAATAGTTTGTTAAGGATGCCCGTTAATAAAAACCAAAAAAGAGAATAATTCAGGAGAAAAAATATATATAATGATAATCACAGTGAATTAGGAATTAGTATTACAAGGCACACGAAAAGCTATAAATTTTTTTCATATACCAAAAGAAGCTATAATTAAATGACTATTACTATTCATATATTTGGTGACAACATATGAATAGAAAAAGTCCAATTTATAAATTTATCCTTTATAAATTCATATTTACATTTTTTTTTTTATAGCTCTAGCATAACAACGTAGAAGTTATCAATTACATATTGGGGGAAAAGGTTATATTATTACTTATTAGTAGCCAAGAGTTGCTAGAACAATTAGGGGAGGAAAAGTTG
Source organism: Quercus parvula (assembly GCA_030820535.1). Lineage (NCBI taxonomy): Eukaryota > Viridiplantae > Streptophyta > Magnoliopsida > Fagales > Fagaceae > Quercus > Quercus parvula. The sequence goes on along the minus strand of JAUAME010000011.1, from coordinate 42,467,971 downwards.
TTAAATACCCAAAATTGTTAAGGCACAATACAGATAGTTAACCATCGTTCATATTTTGACAAACGTATGGAAGATCTTGGATGCTAGCTAGGGCCTGTTTGGTAGCAATAGTATTGGATTTTTGTTTTCAAAAGAGTGTGATTTTTTTTTTTTTTTTTTTTTTTTGAAGTGTACTGAAAATATGTGTTTAGAGTACTCATAAGTCATAATGCAACCAAAAAAAAATTGTGTTTAGAGCCATGTTTTCAAAACATTTTTTTAAACTAAATACACACAATTGGGTGTTTGATATGTGTAGCAATTAAGAATTTTCTAATAAAAAATTAAGAAGTTTTAATGGAGAGAGAGAAATTCCTGCAATATTATCAATGGCACCAATCCCTCTGTTCTTCCCATTTCTTCTCCTCCATGTCAAAGATTAGCTTAATCGCACATGGCTTATATATGTGGAACATTCTCTATGCCAAGGTGGCTGTCTCTTGAATTTCTCCCTAACATTACCATAATATGTTCTGTGCATTACAAACACACTACAGGTAGCTTCTTCATTCATAGAAACTGCCTAGTACTTTGGTCTAGTAATGCTAAAGGTCAAAAGTTTTTTATTAGTTTTTTTGCTTTTTGTCTTAATTTTTTTTTTCAAATAATTTAGTTTTTAGTTTTTTAAAAATGAATTAGCTTTGATTTATAAGTTGTGTTAATACCTAACCTTATGTCAGAATTTTTATCAATTACCTAGTTTTATGTCAATAATTTGTCAGTTTTATAGACTTTAAAATCAGTTTTATACCATTTATCCTATTTATTCAATTTTTTTATTAAATGAAATTTACATTATTTTAACCTAAGCATCACACAATACTCGTTAACATTTGTCAATTTATAAATACTTTGCAAATGAGCAATATGAAATCACCAAACTATCCAAAGGATCTTTATTCCTTAAACCAATCCAACGATGGAAACTATGATAACTGTCCCTCGTATAAATGTTTAGTAGGTTTCAGTCTCAGAATCCATAGCTTTTTCGTGGAAGCGACAGGAGACAGTGGGGGTTTCAAGTCAAAAGTGTGCTCATGATATATAATACATTTATCATATATGGACCACTTTTAATTTTATCATAAAAAATAAGAAGAATATATGTGGACCCTAACGTGGGAGAAAGTACAGGATTATTACAACTCTCATGCTGTTCCCTACCGATAATCATTTTTTTTTTTAACGAGGATATTTAAACCTCTTTTGAATGTTTATTCCTTCCATAATAGGAATTTCCCGTTCTACATACAAAGATAAGAATTTTTTTGGAGTGATCTCAAAATGTTAGTAAATTGTTGTAAATTCAAGATTTTATAAATTTTATGAGATCTGAATCACTGAATCATACCCAATTCCTCCAATTATTATCTTTAATTACTCAATAAACGTTGACATTCTCTCTCAGTTACCATGTGTAAATTTTACAGTTATGGTGTTTAAATAGTTTTCGTTGTTTAAAAACAAAGTTTCTCTCCAAACTAGTTTAGAGAGAAACTCTACAAACTTAACATATATATTTATATTGAGTGTGAATTTTGAAAATCTAACCGTTAGATTACATGTTCTTATTACATCTTTAATGCTTACAAAATTTCAAGAAAATCAAAGATTAATTACTATGTCATCAAATAAATGTTATAATTTCAAATTTTTGTAATTTAAAGTTGTATATAAAAAATAAGTTAATTGGTCAAATAATAAATAATATCTGATTTGAGCGAAATTTGATATGCATGTTAAAAACATAAGGAACATGAAATTCAACGGTTAAATTTTCAAAAATCACACTTAAAAAAGAAATATATAAGAAGTTTGAAGAGTTTTTCTCTAAACTAGTTTTAAAAAAAAACTTTGTTAGTTGTTTAAATACCATTACTAAATAAGGCCTGAACCATATGAATAAAAAAAACATTTAACTTAAATAATTTTAAAGAGCTGAATGCACAAAGTCAAGCAGATTCCCTTAACAGTTAACACTTTTTGGTCTCTCGAACTAATAAAACACCCAACCATATTGGACAATTAGTCCTTGTTTTTTTTTGGTCAAAACGATTGATCAAATAATCTTGCTAATCTTTATTTCCAATACCCTCTTTTATCCTACCTTTATTTAAATGATACTTTCAAGCCGCCTCCAACGAATTGTCCATCATCATGTAAAAAAAAAAAAAAAAAAAAAACTAATAAGCTAAAAAATATATATCATGACAAAAAATTAAACCAAAATAAGAAGTGAACAGTAATAATAAAAAATGCCGCATGGTACTCTTTAAAATTTTATAATAATAAAAAAGAAGCCATCCAGAAAAGAGGATTAAAAAGATTTTCGAGGTAAATAAAATTAGATGAAGTGAACAGTAAAATAGAGGATTACTTACAAATGCCATATAGTACTACTACAGAAGATTGGGCTGCATCGTATTATTATAAATTATATATAACAAATGGAGCAAATTGCTTTACATTACTTTACTGCCTCCAGTGGTTCCCAAATTCTTCCACACGCCATCAATCTCTAATAGTTTTTCTTTTTTGGGAAGAGTAAGAAAAAACTAAAAAGTAAAAAACCTTTTTATCTGTTCACATCATATTTAAAAAATAGGTCATACTAACGAGTATCCTTAAGTTAATGGTTAACAATTCATTTTAAAAAAGTTTTGACACCACTTTTATGAAAAATAAAAAATGTTGTCAAAACATTAATTGCATTTTTTTTCCTTTTCCCATACGAACTTTTTTTAAATAGATGGTTAACTATTGCATTTGTGAGTATTTCCCTTAAAAAATTAGTAATCTTATTCCTTTCACATGCCAAAAAAAATCCTATTTATATAAATATATCAAAATTTTAAGTTTTTTTTTTGGGGGGGGTTGTTGGGGGGGGGGGGGGGGTGGGGGGGGGTGGGAAGGGAGCCTACATTCTTTAAAAAAAAAAAGATAACTCATATATTTGAGTATACATACTTGAAATTTTTTGGAGATCCAGCCCAAATGTCACTCCGCCATTGTTCATATTACAATATGGTACCTTAGTAATGGTTGAAAAACAATGTCGTAGTGGGTTTTGATAAAAATATACAGTAATAATAAGAAAATTGCTACGTTTACAATATTTTAATAACAAATCATAAGTAGTAAATTATTGCTGATTCTAATATGAATATACCACTGAAATTATATTTTTGCCCATCAATAATAGCTAGTAATTAGTAAATGTATAATGTTCCTAAAAAAAAAAATGTATAATAACATAAGGGATAAATTTTGCACATCTAACTTAAAAAATCACTCACATCAATCCATGTAAACTTGTGTTAATTTAGATTGTTGTTATAGTAATCATGTAAATATACAAGGATCAATTGCTATAACAACCATGTAAAAATAAAAGGGTACTATTCACATGCAAATGTATTTTTTAATACTTATTTACTCATATACACAAAGAGAGAGGGGATGATTTAAGAGAGTAATAAAAAATTGATAAATAAATAATATTTTAATAAATATACTGTTCAGGGACGGAACTACATACAGACCGAGGGGGGTTGTGGCCCACCCCAAATTTTTTTTTAAATATTAAATAATAGGTATATATTTAAGATTTTAGAAAATAAGCCCAAGAAAAATTATATTTGCCTCCCTTAAGAAAATTATATTTGCCCCCCTCGACTTTGAATCCTAGTTCTGTCACTAATACTGTTTGATCTGAATGTTTTTGAAAAATAGTTGTGTAAAATAGAAAGGTGGATTAAAAGTTTTGTCTAAGCTTATGCAAATCGTGTACGAATAATTTCTCTAATAATAATAAGCATGATGGGTTTATGTGAATAATTCCAAGGTCCCCACTATACGCCATGGGTTTTTGGACGGTACTGCAAGACTATAACAGCAATAGAGAAACTTTTGTGAACTTTCGTTTTATAATAATGTCAATAATCAATATGAAATATTTTTTGATTCTCAGCGAAAAATAATCAATGTGAATATTGTGTGGTAGACAATATTGCTAGAGCTCGGGAAAAGTTGCAGGGGCAATAAGCACTTTCCCCAAGAGCATCCACATGAAGTGTTTTTAAAAAAAATTATTTTCGCATATCAAAACTTACTTTTGCTACTTTAATATAGCATTTGACAATGCACTTTGCTCTATAATGTGATTAAATATATGTATGTTTGTGGGTGTATGGAAATATAAAGTATGTTAGTTATAAATTTTGTCTTCTCTAAAGTTAAATCTTGATTTCATTGATGATTCCATAGATATAGAAGTTAGAACACATTTTCTTGACCATCATTTTCTTATATATATATGATCACACGCCTCTTTTTGCATGCAAGCCTTATCACCCTCTTTTTCTAATTGCTCCCCTCTTCAATGTTCCACTCCATTGTCTTATTGGCTTATTGGCTTGGCATTTACATGTTGTACACTTGTACTTTTATTAATTTTAATTTTTAAGAAAGTAAAATTATTTATTGTTGAATACAAATAAAAAAAGAGAGTACATAAGTCATTAAAACCTTTGCTTAGGTGGAAGGTTGAATTAGGAGAAGATTAAATGGATAAATTCATTTAAAGTTTTGATTAAGTGGAAGGTGAAAAAGTGACACATGGTAATTAGAAGATGATGAGGTGAAAAACTGAATGACAAAGTTCTCTTAGCATGCATCACACAGCAACATCTCACACTCTCACACATGAGATTTATGCTTTTATATATATATATATATATATATATATATATATATATATGAAGAAGAGATTTCATTAGAAAACAAGATTAACACAGAAAACTTTAGGCTTTCTTGACCTATCAAATTGATTCAGTAACTCTTAAATGATAACTTATGGCCAATAAGGCTATAATAACTCTTCACAATTTTGAGTCTTTGGCGACATAGAGAATGAAATTTAAAAGTTGGAGAAGATACAATAACAACTTCTCAATAAATATAAAAATAAATCAAACAATTTAAGCATTCGCAAATGATGGCAGTGAGTGATTCTCTTTGAATTGCATTTTAATTTCAATAAAAGTAGTGATTATTGCATATAAATATATAAATTTACACGTGTAAAAAATTAAAATCACGAGTTAAAGATACTATTTTAAATCATGTCTTCGTCTCACATTTAAGTTGTTATACACTAACATGCATCAATAATGAATGTTGGTTTGGATTTGTAGAAATTATTACTTGGCAGCTCTTTTTTTTTGGGGGAATGGGTAAGGAACTTGGCATGGCAGCTTCATAAGATATTGGATACACCAGCAGTCATTACGTGAGAGACTTTAGAATTTAAAAATCTTATTATTGTGTAAATATACACATTTACTACAGTAACCATGCAAATATGCATGGTTATTGTAGATGTGTAAATTACTATTTTATTAATTTTTTCTCTCACCTATGCGCTCTTCAATCTCTCTCGTCTACTCTCTTCAATCTCTCTTCCCTCACATACTCTCAACATTGCTTAACCACCACTCAATCGCCACCACCACAACCCATCATAACCCATGATATTCCAATCACAAAATCAACCAAAAACAAAGAAAAATCAAACCAAAAATCAATCCAAACCCAAAATCAAACCTTCAATGGAAAACTCAACAACTTAGAACCCAAAATCAAATTTCAACAAAAAACCCATCAACCCAAACCCAAACTCAAATCGAAGCTACTGTCACCATTGCATGGAGAGCTTGTTGCTTTCTTTGCTCGTGGAGAGCTTGCTGCTACCATTAGAGAAGAGAGAAACAAGTGCTTGAGGGCTAAGACAAATTAAGGAAAAGATCCAAAAAAAAAAAAAAATGAAGAGAAAAGACCATGGAAGTAGAGAGAAGATGTGATTTTGTGAGATAAAAAAGGAAAAAATAAAAAAGAGGGTAAGATGTTTTAGTGGTGGGGGTTAAAAGTGAGGGGAAAGGGAGCTTCCTTGAAGCTTCATTACTTGTAAATATCTCTACAATATAATTTAATTATAAAAGAATTATAATTGAGCTTTTTTTTTTTTTTTTTTTTTTTTTTTTTTTCAAACAAAGCATGATTCTATTTGGAATTTTATTAAAGTCTATATTAAAATTTTTAATTCAAATCAGTGCCTTCTTTTAAAACTTAAATCATACTAATAGTAAATAATATATATATCTCTCTCTCTTCAATGCGTAACCCTGAAACGACACACCGAAATATTTCATTGATGGCAGAATGATGGTCAAAGACACTGATCTATCGGTTGTCCTCAAAGCCACTATTTTGGTGGTCTGGCCACCAATGCTGGTGGCACGGTGGGTGGAGACACCAATCTAGCGACAGTCGCCAGAAACACTATTTTGATAGTTCGACCATTGGACCTCCGCCATAAGCGACTCCATCAGTGTTGGTAGTTTACTTAAAATATAAGTTTAAATTAAAAAAAGTATGACCATTGGGAAAATAATAAAAAATTGATGAAGAATGAATATTTTATTGAAATATCTTGTAAAATAATAAACTGATGTAAGTGTTTTGTAAAAGTGACGGTGTAAAATAAAAAAAGTAGTTTTTTTTTTTTGTAAAATAAATAGAATCTTTTAAAAAAGCTGATGCGGTTAACTTTCTCTTGTAAAATAATAAACTGATGTTCATTGTGATCACTATTTAATTGTTCTTGTTTAGTTAAGTCATGCTTTATTGCTTTAATTTTTACTACTTGATCGCATTGTGCTTGCTCCATATGCATTTCAAGATTTTTGCTTACAATGATCATCTTGTGTTACTGTTTTCAGGAAAAACTTGTTCATATGGTTCAAGAGCTTCACAGTTTCTAGAGTTAGGTGTGAGTGAGTTTTGGCAATTATTCCTAACTTACATGTTAAGTCTAGAGTCTGTTTTATTTTTTTGTCACAGAATAGCCAAATGGTGAGATTGTAAGGTTGAATTTATTCAATCATGTGTTGGCTTTATTCCGTGCCAAATTTGCTTGTAATTTAGCAATTAGATACCCTGTATTTATGTATGAATTATGTAAGGGTAGTGTGTGAGAGAGTGTAAAAAAAGCTCAAGATGTGTGCACTCAAGAAGAGCCTCATGACTGTCAAATCGCTAGAATAGCACACATGTGAAGTATGCAAGGGGAGCTAAAGGGTCACGACAGCTGGAGCATTACATGATAAACTTCCAATTTGGCCAAATAGTTAGCTCGCGACTTAAACTCTTGACTCGTTCCAGTCGCGAGCTCGAGTTGCCAGAATGCCTTGTTTGGTTGTAACTGACTCTTCGCATTCCTCATACACCTTACTATAAATACTGTTATGCCCACGAAATGTAGAGAGCTTCCAGAAAGAATTTTGAGAGAGAAACCCTAAAGAAAAACAAGATTAACTCATCCACAATTTTCATAATTTGATTGTCCAAATTCCTCTACTCTCACCCTCTCCATTAACATATATTTGAGAGGTACATTTAGCCAAATCCTATCTCACCATACCCATATCAGTGAGGAGGTAATTTGGTGCTTGGGAAGTAGTTCAGAAGGGACCAATTCATTTTGGTTGATGCAATGGGCGATTGCGAGATCTGGTAAGCTAGAGAAAACAAGGTTCGGTATAACCCTATTGGAGCAAGAAGCTTGGAAGGCTTAGGTGCATTGGGTATATTAGGCTTAGAGGGTCTTCTACTATTCACATATCCCAACTTCATTCTCTAGTGGATTATTGACTGTTTGGAGGGTGGCGGAGAGATTTTTCGTCGAGTATTTCGGTTTCTTCTTCGATAATACATCGCCGTATTATCTTTGTGTTTACATATCTCTTCCTTTACTCTTTACCTTTTAATTACTGCTGTGATTGTATTTAATTATGGTTTAGAGTGTGTTACCAATTTGGTTATAACTTATATTTCATATTCCGCACATATATTGTTTGATTATAAGTTTGTATTGGTATTTTTGTATTTGGGGGTCTAAACGTTCATAGGTGTTTTACATATTATTTAAACTTTCAGGATTTAACATAAAAGATAATGGAATTAGGTATTATAATTTAGATACTGTTCCATACTTTGAATTATCTATATTGTTATTACTATGAGAAAGTCATATTACTACTCAAATTTGAAATTTGGTGTGTCTTCCTCATATCATGGTATTTGTTTATATATTTGCAGTTTATATTAGTTTCGAGTGTGTATGTGTATATATAACTATTTGGAGTTTCGCTTTATTAATTTAAGAACTGTAAATTACTTTGTAGGTTTCGGTAACTATGCACTTGCAACTCAATAACGTTCAATCTTAGACAACACTTTTAAATTATGGAAAAGTTGTAGAAATTAAATATTTTTTTATTGTTATTTTTAAAAATACTATCTAGCAAAATGTCTATTTACTCATTATTGGATTTTTTTTAAAAGTCAATAGTTTTTTTATGCATCACACGGGTTAATGACTAGTTATTATTATTATTATTATTTATTTATTGATGATTTGTTTATTAATTTAGCTTTGTGTGCCTTGTTTTAGCAAGCCCATATATATGCAAAAATATATCTATTACAGGGTATAACTTCTCCCATATATATAAATTACTTCTATTAAAAAGGGAAAATTATTAGGTATTCCCGGAGTACCATAAATACGTGCTCCCTCCTCTCACATGAATGGTGGGTCCCACCATGAATTTAATTAGTGGGACCCATCATTCATGTGAGAAGAGGGAGCATGCATTTATGGTACTCCGGGAGTACACAATAATTTCCTACTAAAAAGTATGACAAAACTTACCTTAGGTACTATTCCTTAGGTTTCTCTTTTAGAATTCAGCTATGTGTCTACTTAACTAAAAAATGTACTTCCATCCCATGAGAAAAAATTCATACAACAAAATTTTAAGAGAGAAACCTAAGGAACAATATTTAAATACTATACCTAAGTCCTACTCTAAAAAGTATTACAAGTAGTTAGCTGTCGTTTTATGAAGTAACCTTATCGAGTATAATGACTACGTTGCTTTTAAACAATGATTGTGTTTCAGTTCCTATCTATTATCTTAAATAATAATAATAATAATAAAAAAAAAAAAAGATTGGTGAATGGCACACGGTTCGTACGCGGCTTGTCTTTTAACCATAAGAACCCATACTTCGTCATGTTGGCGTGTGATATTGAATTTATTTGCTCTAGTTCTTTCTTTAAAATAAAAACAATTAAAAAAAAAAAACCTTTTTACAAAAAATATAATAATTAAAAAAATTTGCTAGATACAAACAAAATTTCGTAACTTCTTCCAAACTAACGGATATTGACACTCACTGTTCCCAAGCTCCCGCTTCTGCTAGCAAATGCAGACTTTGTTTACGTCAAATTCTGCAGATCAAACATTCTGAGAGAGAGAGAGAGAGAGAGAGAGAGAGAGAATTGTTGAACACAACATATCAGTATAAAAATGGAGTTGTTACTGAAGGAATTCGAAGTGGAGCACAAGAACTCGTCGAAGGAGGCTTTGCGAAGATGGAGATACGCCGTCTCCGTCGTCACAAATCCCGGCCGCTGTTTCCGCTTTGTCGCCGATCTCGTCAAACGCTCTGAGGCTGAGAAAAAAAGCCGCAAAGTCCAGGTTCTCATTTTGCTCTTTTTTTCTTTTGCTTATATTTTAGTTCAGTGCTCTGCTTGTTGTTCATAAAAAACACAACGCAAAAAGAAGAAGAAGAAAGTGTCGTTAAATTACTTTTCTGTAAGATATGATGAACTGTGCTTGTTCTGTTAGGGGTTTCATTTTTTACCCACAAAAGAAGAGCTCATCTTAAAGTTCTTGAGATAAATTTACAAACAAATGTATGAGAATTTATGATAGCTTTGGATGTATGAGGACGATGTGTAGTTATTTGAAATAGTTATGAATTCCGGCCGTTACATTTTAGGCCGGACTTTTCTATTCAAATTAGTTAACCGGTACGAATCACCCTTCTATTCCATTTTGTTTTAAATTCCGGTCCATTTCATCAAAACCCACCTGGTATGGTGATTTCGGTCCGTATGTAAACGAATCATTACTTTTTTCCTGAGACCATTTTTTTTTAATTACTGTACTCATGTATGATATTTATTATGTTCTGTTCCAATGGACAAACCAAAACGGGTCTGAAAGGTATTCAAAAGATTATAATTTGAATTGCATTACATATCACTATGAAGGTCACTGATGACTCTTTCTGTCATGACTTTTTAAATTCAATCAACCTCATTTTTTGTTTTCCCCAGGAAACGATACAAGCTGCTCTTTACTGTCAAAAAGAAGCATTGCAGTTCATTGCCGGTATGAAATTCTAGTTTCTACTTTTAACAAAAGCCTCTTTTTCATTGTTAGAGCTCTTTCATTCATGCTCTGATCGATCATTTTATGTTGTTCTGCAGCTGGTGGTCAACCTGAATACAAGTTACTTGGAGAGGATACAGAAGAAAGTTTAGGCATTCGCCCAGATGAACTTGCATCAATTGTTGATGACCAAGATATTGAGATCTTGAAAACCCATGGTGGAGTTGAGGGGATTGCGAGGAAAATCCATGTCTCATTGAATGGAGGTGTCAACACTAAGGATTTACCTACTAGGCAAAAGAATTATGGATTCAACTGTTTTACAGAGAAACCTTCCAAAAAATTTTTGATGCTCGTGCGGAAATCATTACAGGACTGTCCACTTATCATCCCTGTGCTCAGTGCCATGGTTTCTATAGGTTTAGGAATTCCCACTGAAGGGTGGCCTAAAGGAATATATGATGGTTTGGGTGGCATTCTTGGTATGTTCCTAGTAATCATGGTTACAGCCATCTGTGAGTACAAGCAGTCCTTGCAGTTCATGGATTTAGATAGGCAGAAGAAAAAGATTTTTATCCAGGTAACTAGGGATGGGAAGAGAGAAAAAGTTAGTATATATGATTTAGTTGTTGGAGATATTGTTCACTTGTCAATTGGTGATCAAGTTCCAGCAGATGGGATTTATATATCAGGATACAGTTTGTTGATTGATAAATCAAGCGTGTCAGGTGAGAACGAGCCAACAAAGGTAAATGAGGAGAACCCCTTTCTTCTTTCAGGAAGTAAAGTGCAAGATGGTTTAGGAAAGATGTTGGTGACAACAGTTGGGATGAGAACCAAATGGGGAAAATTGATGGAAACTCTAAATGAGGGAGGAGAAGACAAGACCCCACTGCAGGTAAAGCTAAACAGTGTTGCTTCAATTATCGGTAAAATTGGCCAGACTTTTTCTGTGCTGACATTTTTGGTACTTATAGTGAGATATCTGGTTGTAAAAGCTCTTAACTATGAGTTCACAGAGTGGTCGTCAAGTGATGCACTGACAATTGTGATTTACTTTGCTACTGCAGTAAGCATTCTGGACGTTGCAATCCCTGAAGCATTTCCGTTAGCAGTAACTTTGAGCCTTGATTTTGCAATGAGGAAATTAAAGGAAGAAAGGGCACTTGTGAGGCATCTCTCTGCATGTGAGACAATGGGCTCTGCTAGTTGCATATGCACGGATAAGACGGGGACATTGACCACAAACGATATGGTAGTGGACAAAGTATGGATATCCAAAAAATCTATAGATGTAAAAGGTAATGCAAGTGAGGTGTTGAGATTAGAAATATCTGAAAGAGTTTTAGGTATCCTATTGCAGGCTATATTTCAAAATACTGGCTCCGAAGTTGTTAACGATGATAATGGAAAGAACTCCATTTTGGGAACACCAACAGAATCAGCGTTGTTAAAATTTGGCTTGCTTTTGGGTGATGATTTTGATGCCCAGCATAGAGAGTTCAAGATTCTTAAGGTTAAGCCTTTTAATTCAGTTAGAAAGATGATGTCTGTGCTTGCAGCTCTTCCTGATGGAAGGGTACGTGCATTTTGCAAAGGTGCATCTGAAATTATATTAAGAATGTGTGACAAAATTGTTGATTGCAATGGAGAGCCTGTTTTAATTCCTGAAGAACAGGTAAAGAAGATCACAGATGTTATAAATGGCTTTGCATCTGGAGCTCTGAGAACTCTTTGCTTGGCTTTTAAAGATGTTGCTGACACTTCCATTGAGAACAGCATCCCTGATAGTGGCTATACATTGATAGCAGTTGTTGGAATCAAGGATCCTGTGCGCCCTGGGGTCAAGGATGCAGTTTTAACTTGTTTAGCTGCTGGAATTACTGTTCGTATGGTCACTGGTGACAATATATATACTGCTAAGGCCATTGCTGGAGAATGTGGTATCCTCACGGCGGATGGAGTGGCCATAGAAGGATCAGAATTTCGTAGTATGTCCCCAGAGCAGATGAGGGACATTATACCAAAAATTCAGGCTCTTAAATTTTTGCTTTGGAATGTTTTGACCTTCAACTATCTATGTTGGAAGATGCTGCATTCATTTTTGTAATTGTGTATAATGGATTCAGGTAATGGCTAGGTCTTTGCCGTCAGACAAACATACCTTGGTGACCCATTTGAGGAAGACGTTTGGTGAGGCTGTTGCAGTAGTTAATGATGCTCCTGCTTTTCATGAGTCAGACATTGCACTTGCTATGGACATAGCAGGAACACAGGTTTGTGACTCTGCTTTCAAAGTTTCAATTTTATGTACTTATGTTTCTTTTTCCTTCCCTTGTGTGATATTGATGATTAGGACTGGCTTAGCCAGGTAGGCTTCTTGTCTCAGTTTTTTGTTCCCCTATCAAACTTTCTCATATGAAATGAAGCAACATGAAGCATGTGTGTGTGTCTATTCCACATTGTCATTCATGGATCATTTTCTTCTACCATTTGATGGAAGAAAATATGAACTAGTTTTGTGGTAATCAGTGTTTGACCCTATTTGGAATTTTATGCATAGGTTTCAAAATTTTCTTTTCAACTATGTGGTCTCAAACGTTTATTGCTTACTGTCTTACTTATCTCACTGCAATATACATTTTAATAAACACGCTTAAAATCATTTCACTCAACAGTCCCTATGAGTGAGAATCTTGATCAGCCAAATTATTAACCAGCATCTAATTTCTGACCGAATATCCAATTCAACAAGAATTATCTGTATGTTACTCCAGTATGAAACCTCTTCCTTGGGTTAGCTCACCTTTATTATGTTCTACTTTATGTTTCACATTCACCTTTTATGTTGCAGCTTTTGAGAAATCAACTTATTATCTATGTTGGAAAAATTAGAAATAGATATATAGGCTAATGGTTCTTGGATCAAATGCAATCCACCCCCTCCCCCCTTGTTCTAAGTAGCTTCAAAGGTTAAGCCACGGATTCAATCCTGTTGAGATATAGAGTTGTATTTTTGGTTAATTGCCGAAAACCACCGTAAGGTATTGGGTATTTGCACATTGCATCTCAAATTTTAAAACTTGCAATCAAAACCCCAATTTTAAGACACACACATCCATAATTCCCCTTCCCTTCATTCTTTTTTCTATTGGGTTTCACAAGCTTGGAATCATATAGTGTTTTTATTCTCTAATCCTCACTCATGTTAGGACACATGAACACCAACCCAAATCTGTAAGATGCGAACAATAAAGATAGAAACAGAAGAAGAGTTCAAGGCGCGCACACAAGAATTCCAGATTTATATGGTTCACTGAAAATAAGGTTACATTCACAGGGTTGCCACATTTTTTATATAAGGACTACAAAAGAAGTTACAGTAGTCATAGGTATATATAGCAATATGGCATTGTATTCCACTATAACTAGAGCTACGTACGTGTGTGACATTACTATAGTAGCCTATGCTTAGGCAAATACCAGAAATACGTCAAATTCCTGGCATAAGAAACATAGTAGTTCTGGCTGCACATAATTGATATCAATAGTCTGTGTCTGTGTTATCTTTTAGATACAAGATCATAATATCAAATCTCTATTCTGTCATAGTAAAGTTCTTATCATCTTGATTTGTTTTTCTTTTTCCCCAATGCATCACATAATCTTTGTCATTCAGTATCATATTGATTTTGCATGGGCTTATATACTTCTGGACTTGTATCATTGCTTTTTGTTGTGCTACCTACTTCGGCTTCGTTTTATTTTTTTATTTTTTGGGGTCAATTTATTCTTTAATGATCCCTTTTCATGGATATGTTGTTCAGGTTGCAAAAGATAGTGCTGATGTCATTATATTGGATGAAAACTTTATGACTATTGTGAATGTGGTCAGATGGGGACGTGCAGTATATATAAACAATCAAAAATTTTTGCAATTCCAGCTAACCGTCATTGTTGTTGCTCTGGTGCTCCATTTTGCTTCTGCATGCATCTCTGGTATGCTGGATTATGAAGTTATGGTTTTATATTTTATTTTGGGCAATAACAGAATAATGAGAGTTTCCACATAACTTTCAGGATCTACCCCCCTAACTGCTGTGCAGTTGCTTTGGGTCAACTTTATGGACGCCGTTGGTGCACTTGCACTGGCTACAGAACCTCCAAATGATGAGCTTATGAAAAGGCCCCCAGTTCGTAGGGGTGTGAGCTTCATTACGAAGGCCATGTGGAGGAATATTATTGGTCATAGTGCATATCAACTTGCTGTCCTTGCAATTCTCAATGTTGATGGGAAGCGGCTACTAAACCTTAGTGGTTCAGATGCAAGTGATGTTCTCAACACACTGATATTTAACTCGTTTGTATTTTGCCAGGTATGTGGTACCAGTCCCGTTCTTGAAGAATGTTCTGATTTCTTACTGTCATTATTGACCTTCTCTATTAATGTTGAGTTAATTCCTTTTTTGGGTTTAATTATCATTTTGGTGTCTAACATTTACTCTACTTTATGTTTCAAATGTGTCATATTAGTTCCTAACCTTATGGAATTGTGTCAATATAGTATATTCAATATATGGTAGATAAAAAAAAACTGACAAGATTAACAGTTGTTTGAAGTATTATTTTTATGTCACCTAGGTTTCTACATGGCCTTAATAATTAAATTATTAAAAAAAATAAACTAAAATAACAAACCCAATGCCATTGGGATTCAAATCCCTCAAGTCTCGTGGCAGAGCTTTAGTGCAAATCTCATCCACGAGATCCTCTGCATGATACACAGCATCTTGAATCTCATTGAGCCACCAAAAAAAAAAAAAAACTATTGACATTTCCTATTAGTAGAAAAGAGAAAAGAATAACTCAAATAATAATATATCTGATTAACTATCTTAGTATGCAACTAAGGATCTGGAGCAGAGAAAAAAACAGCAAGTTTTGAGTGAATGGATAGACTCAGAGTCAGAGCAAGCTCAATTCTTTTTGCTTTTTGCCTAATAAGAAATGTGATTAATTTTCATTTCTGGGTGCATGGCTTGACAAGCTTCAAGATGCTGTGTATCAGGCAGAGGATAAAAATAAGATTTCTATGTCACCATGTCACGTCAGTTTTTTCTATACTCCTTAATTATAGAGACTATTTTGACACAATATCAAAAGTTTAGGGACTAAACTAACATATTTGAAACATTATGAGCCATTTTGACACATAAAATAAATGTGAGGGACCAAAATGGTAATTAAATTTTTTCTTTTTTTACAGGTTGGGATGTATGTATAAACATACAGATTTCAGTGTCTTCTGTTGTATTCCAACTAATTAAAATGATAAATCGAAGATCTTAGGCCTGTATCTTTATAACACAGTTTGCCTTTTCAAATGTGTCAAACATAATGTAGTGTGATTGTCTCTTCTGTTAGATCTTAGAGCTGTTTCTGAAATTTTCAAACTAGTAATATGTGGGATAACTAATTAATTGGGATTAAGATTTTATCAATTTGAGTTGAAAATATACGGTTATCAAAGCCGAACCAAACGGGAGGTCAAACTAGCTAGTAAAACCATTAATGGAACCTTTCTTGCTAAAGTTCCTATATGTGATTGGACCGATAAACTAATCAATATTGAACTTACTGGAAGTCATACATCATAACATATGGTATTGGTAACTATACTAGTTGATTTTTGTCATCTTGTGAAATGGTATTATTACCCAAAGCTTCTAATATAATTTTTTTCCTGATTTACTTTTATTTTTATTATTTATAAAAAGTGAATCTCTTTTTTTTGGACTAATTATTATTAAAAAAAAAGTGAAATAAAATGAAACTTTGATTTCGATATTAGTGAATCTTAGTGCAATATGTTAGTGTAAATCTGATTTCGATATTGTCTGTGCTCCTCAACTGCTTGTAGTGAACTAAAATGTCCAATATGTATTTATCACATGGTACAGCTATGGAAAAGTAAGCAAATTTTTTTTTTTTTTTTTGGGGGGTGGTGGTGTTGGGGGATTAAAAGTTATAATAGAAGGCATGGTTAAGACTTTGGAAAGTCGTAATGAGTATTGTTTCTCTTCATGTATTTATCACATGGTACAGCTATGGAAAAGTAAGCAAATTTTTTTTTTTTTTTTTGGGGGGTGGTGGTGTTGGGGGATTAAAAGTTATAATAGAAGGCATGGTTAAGACTTTGGAAAGTCGTAATGAGTATTGTTTCTCTTCAGGTGTTTAATAATATAAACAGCCGGGAAATAGAGAAGATAAACATATTCCGTGGCATGTTTGATAGCTGGATATTCCTAGGTGTCATGGTTGGCACAGTGGCTTTCCAAGTAATCATGGTCGAGTTTCTAGGCGATTTTGCAAGCACGGTGCCACTGAGCTGGCAATTATGGTTACTCAGCGTGTTACTTGGATCAGTTAGCTTGCTGGTTGCTGTCATCCTAAAATGCATCCCAGTTGAGAGATGCAGCTAAACATCATGATGTTTATGGTGATAACCTGGCTTGAGAAGGGGAAAGAGAAGGCTTTTAAAATTTTTTTCCGCCTTTTCTGAGGCAACTCTAGAGGTAAACTGACTTTCGTAAATAATTTTGGTCCTAACTTATAGAATGGCTCGTCATGGTAGAACAGAAAAGAACAGGGGTAGAATTAGAGAGAAGTTTGGTGACCTGCTTTTCTGTAGGTCATGTATTTTTTGAGCAATTATAAAATACTCCTAAAATACCATAAATATATATTCTCTTAAATTTATAATGGGACTCACAATTTATGTGGAGGGAGAGGAGAATATATTTATAATACTTCCTGAATATTCAATAATTTTCCGTATTTTTTTATTTTGTTACAGAGAAAACTTATTACAAAAGATTAGTGGGGTGAAACTATAATTACTACAAAGTACCTTTCAGACTCAATGTAGTGATCCTCTTTTTAGTAAGAGGAAGGTGTATATAATTTTTTTATTATAAACTCTATGAGCAGTTTGCTTTCACTTCTTTCATTTCTTAGACATGTGAAGAGGTAAAGTATTAATTATTAGCAGCCGCAATACAAACAGGTGACTATAACGTTTAGAAAGTAAAAAAGAAGGATTGTAAAAGTACCCAACACTATTGTTAGTGGGCACTATACATATGGCTAACCATCATTCATATTTCGACAAACGTCGGGAGATCCTTGGATCCCAGATATCCGTAGTTTTAAACCAATACCAAGTGGAAACTTGTCACCAAATGTTTCTTAGGTTTCATAATTCAGACCTTTTAGTGGAAGGGTCACAAGACAATGGTATAAGGGCCATTAGGCAAAAGTGTTCTCATATTTCGATTCCAGTCACACCACAACAACGAAGAGTGGCTCATGATATGTGTATGTGGACCCCTAGCAAATGTGGAGAGTTTTCCATCAAATCAACTTTCACTTTTGATACTCTCTTGCATATTTGTCTTGAATGTATGCGTTCTGTTTTGTAGTTAGTGAATTTTACTGCTGTGTAAGATTCAATACATTGTGAAAGGTGTCCAATAAGTGTAAAAACACAAAATATTTCATAATCTTTTTTCTTATGATAAGTTAGCATGTTAGGTACTAAAATGTGGGCCCCTAACAAATGTGTAGAGTTTTCCATCAAATTAAGTAACTTACACTTTTGAGACTTTGTCATGCCCCAATTATCTTATGCATCGAATGTATGCATTCTTTTTTATAGTGTGTGAACTTTTATTATTGTGTAGAATCAATTTACTGTAAAAGGAAAGATGCATTCTCGTCGTCAAGAGGATAGTTTTGTCTAATAAGTGTAAAAACAAAAAATATTTCCCTATCTTTTTCTTATGATAAATTAGCATGTCAAGTGCTAATATGCGGACCCCTAACAAATGTGGAGAGTTTTCCATCAAAACGTTTTACAGTTTTGAGACTCTATTGTACTCAATAATTATCTTATTTTTTGAATGTATGCATTCATTTATAGTGTGTGAACTTTAATGTTGTGTAGAATCAATATATTGTGAAAGGAAAAATGCATTAGATACCTTCTCATCACCATGAGGAAAGTTTTGTCCAATAAATCTAAAAATGACAAATTTCTCCTAATCTTTTTTTTAACCATTATATAAGTTGGCATGCAAAGTGTTAATAAAAGTGATTTCAATGATACGCTGCCATGAGAAGTGATATTTTATCATGACTTTGCCATATCAACAATTGTAATATATATATATATATATATATATATATATATATATATATATATATATATATATATATATATATATATATATATATATATATAATTCGGTTGCCCATAACAATGCTGCATGGGCTTCATCATAATTTTCTTCTCTCTCTCTATCCTGTAAGAGCTTCAGGCACATGACCCCTCTTCTTTCCTTTCTTCAATGACATTATCAAATCCAAAAAAAGAAAGGTTCATGAATCATGCATAAAATTGGGATGTTTTGGGGAGCGTTTCACGTTACACATTTTAACTTCTTTAATGCAGGACCATAATGTGTTGTCGTGCTTCTTTGAATAGGTAAATGCAGAGACATCATAGAATAAGTGTTATATAGGAATAATTACTTATCTTGCTTCCTTGAGATTCTGGCAAGTATATAATATTAATGATAATCAGACAAAAATTTCCAGAGAGGACCATTTATATTTGTTGAGGTCATTATTATTATTTTTTTATTAGATCTCATGGTTTGTTTAGTTGTTTTACCCAAAAAAGTCACCTCGAGTTCATTGTTTATTTACATATGCTTGTAGGGAAAAAAAAAAAGAAAAAAACAAAAACCGAGAAAGAACAAAATATATAAATTTAATCGGTATTCACAAATCTAGCTTGGTCTTATTGATTGCCTTAATAAACTTTGTAGAGCAAATGATCCAGATTTTCTTCACAGAGTCAGTCAAGACGGAATTTTTTAAATGAAGCATGTATGCTATTGTTTATACTTTATAGAATGCCATTCATGCTGGGTTAGAATAAGGTTTATTTATTGGTAAAGCCTAAAATAACTATTTATAAGTTATAACAACAAATCGCAATTTCCAAACAATTCGTAATTTCCCAACCTCATTGCGGAGAAAATGACATCTACTGCAACCTTTGTAGTAGCACTAGCTAGTAATCTCTACAATTCTACATGCCTCAATGGCTCAATTCTCATTGATCAATCGAGAGCTGACATGCACAAAGATTATGATAGTCTTTAGACTTGCAACTAATTAAGTTTATGTTTTTAGGTTGGGATTGTATTTAGTCCATTAGTAGCACTGAACATGTAAAGATGTGGATACACGTCTATATCTTAACGTGTCTAATGCACTTAGGCATTGGAAGGCATTGGACACAAACCATCTCCTATGTTTTTTCTTGGTTGAACATGTGGCTAGGATTTAATGTTTTTTTTTAATAGTAGATTTTTTTTTAAAGTAAACATCAAAGCTATTAATAGTGAATACCTAATTTGTCGTCTAGGCTACACATGTAGGTGAGTTTTACCTAATTTATTATTATTATTATTTTTTTGATAGAAGGGCTTTACCTAATTTAGGTTACACATAAGAGCTCCATTGATAGCAATATGGTCATTTTCTTCCTTCCTTAGTTCTGTAGGCCATGCTCTCATACCTAGGGAGTTCCCTAGGTATGATGACATGTTAATTGGTATTAACTTTTTTCTTAGATGACATATTTACTAAAACAAATTGTTTTCCCACTAAAAATTTCACATAAATTTGGATTTGAGCCTATTTTTAAAGAGTGATTATTATGTATTCTTAGAGTAGAATCTCATAATACTTACTCCTTAGCAATAAAAGCAAGCCATCTCATACAAAATTTAAACTTTTTATATACATTTTTAAGCTTATGTAGTTATGTTGAATACTTATATTAAATGATTTATTTTTATTGGGGCATAATACCACATTGTACTTATTTTATGAATATCTTATAATTTTTCATTTTGTGATTTTATGCTCCTAAATGATCTTTTTATAAATGTTTTACTATTTGGGGTCTGTTTTTATGAATGTGCCTTTTTGTTTATATAATTACAATAAAGATTAATGATGTTCTTGTGAGCAAGTTAAGAAAAATACTACGGACTCATTGGGATCGCAACCAAACATAGTGAAAAAAAGTTATAATTTCCGAATAATATTTTTACATCTAAACAAATGGAATGTAAGGTTTACATGTGAAATCTTTAAAAATATATACTCCTATTATTTAAAAATGAATGAAAGAAAATTTTTACAAATGAAACCCATTTTTTGTCCATGTCTATTCTCTCACCTTTTCTTCTCAATTGGATAAGGAAGACAAGACTTTTGTGCATTTAAACTTTAAAGGTTAAGAGTGTGTTTGGATGCTGCTTATTTATTGAAAATTGAAAACTTATTACTGAAAAAACTATAGCAAAATAATTTTTAAAGGTATAAAGAATGCTATGGGACCCATAAAACACTGTTGCTGCGTTTGTTGGGGGTTGGCTGGTCCATGAATAGTGCCATGGGACCAGCCAAAAGAACGCAAAATGCGCGTTCATCCCTGGACAAACGCACACTTGTGCGTTTGGGTGTTGATGAAAAATGAAAATGATTTCACTATTCAGTTTATTTTTGCTACTATTTATGAGTTTCACTGCACTTTTTTATACTATTCATAGGTCATATTGTACTATTTCAACTAATTTTTACCTTTATCTACAATACTTTCAGTAATAAATTTTCAGTTTCAACAAAATAAACGGTATCCTAAAAGACTAAAATATAGAAAAAAAAAAGTTGGAAAGAAATTAGTGAAATTGAAATATGTCGAAAACATGTAATGATTGTGAGAATTCAGAACCAGAAGAAAATTGATTTTTGGATTTTTTACAGGGAAAAAATAAATAATAAAATTGCGTGAACGTAAATGTTTTTAATTGCGTGAACGTAAGTGTTTTTACCTTTTTTATTTTCCTTGAGCTCATAACTTTCTTATTTTCTTGCATAAATTGTTTAACACTTTACCTTTTATAACAGGAAATATCTATGAGATTTGATGGAGAAGTGATAGGTAGAAGATGACTGGGTTGATAATCTCCAACAATTTTTTAATCATATGTATAAACCATAATAAAATATAAGTATTATATTTATATGAAAGCACGAACTCAATTTTTATTTATTTTTTTCATTTGTAGCTTAATGAAAATTTATTAGAATAAAAAGCTTAGAATATGCATTTATAAGCGAGGTTTTTAATAGCTATTTTCACACTATATGGAAATGATATACATGTTTTCATAAAAAGCTAAAGCATAGTTATGTTGTATTTTTTTTTTTGGGGGGGGGGGGGGGGGGGGGGTGGTGGGTTTGGTAACTAAAAAAGGAAACTCACATGTGTGGTCATTGCCTTTGCCCACTCAAACCTTGTTTTGCATGACGTGGAATTGCCTGAGCAATAATTGAGCTTGTCATTACTCAAACAGAGATGCTACGTCTATAACATTTTTACAACAAATCATGAGTGGTTAGTTATTATTGGTTCAAATTTGAATTAAGCACTGAGATTACTTTTTTAACTCAACAATAACAACTAGTAACAACCTGCCACTTAGGATTTGTTGTAAAAATGTTGTAGACATATCATTTCTCTTACTCAAATCCATAACTAACATTGGGACTGTCTGGGCAGGACAATAGTGGGGTTTGCCATTACTCAAATTCATAACTCCTGAACTCGCAAGTATAATGAGTCATAAGGACTTTTTACCATTAAATCACACCATTGGGTGATAGTTATGTTATTTAGATTTTAGACAAGTTACAAATAAATTAAAACTTGTTCAAAATTCAATTGATATTTAATTTAATAGAAATTGAGAATAAAGTTTAGCAAATTTTATAATTTGTAGTGAGATGTATTTTCAATAAATATAATAATGGACAAAATTGGCCTTTGCCCCTTTCTATCAAACAATCCAGCATTTTGCCCTATTTCCCAAACTAATTAGAGAAATGTCCCTCTTTTGAAACTAGATTTTCTTAAAATTGAGTTAAGCCCCATAATGGTGTTTTAAGAAGCTTATAGTGACGTTTTAAGGAGCCTATAGTGGCGTTTTGGAATTCGAGCTCCATGAACTTGAGTTACATGTAAAAAAGAAAAAAAAAAAAAAACTTGCATGGAACTTGAGTTTATGGAACTCGAGAGTTCCAAAACGCCACTATAGGGCTCTAGAATTTTTTTTTTTTTTTTTTTTAACTCGATTTTGAGAAAATCGAGTTTCAAAAGAAGGGCATTTCCCTAATTAGTTCTGGAAAGGGAGCAAAATCCTGGATTGTTTGATAGAAAGGGACAAATGCCAATTTTGTCCATATAATCACATAAAATTTGCCATAATTGCTTTTTTTTTTTTTTTTTTTTTTTTAATGTATTGACATTTTTTTATTTATTATAATTGATACATAATAAAAAGAAGGATTGTAAAAGTACCCAAAATTATTGTTAGTGGGCACCATACATATGGCTAACCATCATTCATATTTCGACAAACGTATGGGAGATCCTTGGATCCCAGATATCCGTAGTTTTAAACCAATCCCAAGTGGAATCTTTCCCCCAAATGTTTCTTAGGTTTCATAATTCAGACCTTTTAGTGGAAGGGTCACAAGACAATGGTATAAGGGCCATTAGGCAAAAGTGTTCTCATATTTCGATTCCAGTCACACCACAACAACAAAGAGTGGCTCATGATATGTGTATGTGGACCCCTAACAAATGTGGGGAGTTTTCCATCAAAGCAACTTTCACTTTTGATACTCTGTTGCATATTTGTCTTGAATGTATGCATTCTGTTTTATAGTTAGTGAATTTTACTTCTGTGTAAGATTCAATACATTGTGAAAGGTGTCCAATAAGTGTAAAAACACAAAATATTTCATAATCTCTTTTCTTATGATAAGTTAGCATGTTAGGTACTAAAATGTGGGCCCCATACAAATGTGTAGAGTTTTTCATCAAATTAAGCAACTTACACTTTTGAGGCTTTGTCATACACCAATAATTATCTTATGCATCAGATGTATGCATTCTCTTTTATAGTGTGTGAACTTTTACTATTGTGTAGAATCAATACATTGTAAAAGGAAAGATGCATTAGATACATTCTCATCATCAAGAGGATAATTTTTTCTAATAAGTGTAAAAACACAAAATATTTCCCAATCTTTTTCTTATGATAAATTAGCATCTTAAGTACTAATATGCAGACCCCTAACAAATGTGGAGAGTTTTCCTTCAAAGCAACTTTCACTTTTGAGACTCTGTCGTACACAATAATTATCTTATTTTTTGAATGTATGCATTCATTTATAGTGTGTGAACTTTAATGTTGTGTAGAATCAATGTATTGTGAAAGGAAAAATGCATTAGATACCTTCTCATCACCAAGAGGGAAATTTTGTCCAAATAAGTCTAAAAACGCCAAATTTCTCCTGATCTTTTGCTTAACCATTATATAAGTTGGCATGGTGCTAATAAAAGTGATTTTAATGATACGCTATGAACTAATATTTTATCACGACTTTGCCATATCAAAAATTTTATATATATATATATGTATGTATAGTGTCTCTAGCATTAATCTAGTTTGTTTGTTGGGACAAACACCAAACTATTAGAGTAAATGGGGATGATGTTATAGGATGATATGACTACTCACTGCACTAGGCCCCACACAGTTGAACTTAATAATGAAAATGCCATCAAACTCAATTTTTAAAAACTGAAAATACCATTTTATCAATTCTCAATTTTTATACCCATATCTCAAAATTTTGAAAATCGAGTTTTTGAAACAAAGAATGAAAACAAAGCCAAAACAGTTTTCACTTGGTAGATCCCACAAATTTTTTTTTTTTTTTTTTTTAAATTTTTATACAAAGCTTGCCATTACAAACAGACAAGTACAGAAAAGGAAAACAATAGAACTCACAGATAAGAACAACAGGCGCTAATGAGTACAATCAACTTGAACAATATCTTGCACTACCCTAGGAAGAACTCCTCTCCACACCTGCATTTCTTCACTTCGTCTAGCCAAGTGAGCTAACTCATGAGCAACTCTGTTATAATCCCGATTCACATGATTGACCTTCCAACTAGTAAAAGAGCTTAGCAAGGCAAGGATGCCTTGAAACAGATGGCCAATGCTCCCTTCCATAAAATTCTCATTAATACTATTAACAATGGAAATAGCGTCAAATTCAACAATAATCTGAGTAAGCTTCATATCTCGGGCAAGCAGAATCCCAGCTTCCATGGCAAGAGCTTCCACTTCCTCAACTGAAAACTAACCTTGCAGGAATTTACCATAAGCCGCAAGAATTGTACCACAAGAGTCACGAATAACAGCCCCAGCACTAGAGTTTCGTCCATCCTCCGACGTCGCCCCATCAACATTGATCTTGAAGACTCAAGGCGATGGAGGAGTCCACCTACTATTTTCCTTGGCTGGATTCTTGTTCAAAGCAAACATAGCACCTATATAATCTTGTAGAAAACTCCTAGCAAACCTCCAAATTTGACCCAGCAATTGGCACTTTGATTCAAAAACAACTTGATTCCTATTACACCAAACAGACCAAGCAACCCCAAAAAACACCTCCAAATCACAATTAGTGCCATTCTTCAAGATATCCAAAGCTACATCAAAGATGTCCACAACCCCTACTAGTTTTCCACACTACTATCCTCCCAATTATCCCAAACTCTTCTTGCTACTTCACACTTAATAATTGAGTGAAAAAGAGTCTCTGACTCAAAGCCACAACAAGGACATAAGTCATTAACCCCAATACCTCTTTTTTGCAAATTCACCATTGTTGGAAGGGCATTCACACATGCCCTCCAAGCAAAGATTTTAATCTTTGATGGAATATGTAAGTGCCATAACTTCCTCCACACTAGTTCTCTCGGGTCATTATAAGAACATTCTCCCTCCTCGAGTGATTCCATTAAGCTAAGTGCAACATAATACGCACTTTTAACAGTAAAAGCACCTCTATTGTTGCCAACCCAAATAATTTTATCATTCGGAAGATTATAACTAATTGGGATATTAACAATAGTCCTTGCTTCAAATGGCAAGAATAGAGACTTCACTAGGTCCACTTTCCATCTTCTAGAATCAAAATCAATAAGAGTTGAGACCATGGGAAAATTATCAAAATTTTAAGGAGGAGGAGAAATAACCTTGTACGTTGTGGGATTGGGCAACCACTTATCATCCCAAATATGAATCAATTTGCCGTTGCCAACTCTCCAACGTGTTTTTTTTCCTCATAACTTCGAGCCTTTGCATTATGCTTCTCCAAGTAAAGGATGGGCTAGACCCCAAACTAGCTTTAAGAACATCACCATGGGGATAATACTTAGCTCTATACATACGAGCTACTAATGAGTTTGGGTTCTCAAGGAGCCTTCAACCTTGCTTTGCAAGCATGGCAAGATTGAACGCTTGGAGATTTCTGAACCCCATACCACCTTTAAGCTTTGACTTGCATAACTTCTTCCAACTCACCCAAGCAACCTTAGACTCCTGACCCCACAAAAACCTCTTCATCATGCTTTCAATCTCATCACACAACCCCTTAGGAAGCTGAAAACAGCTCATAGTGTGCGTAGGGATAGCTTGGGCCACCACTTTGATCAAAACCTCTCTACCACCTATAGAAAGAATTTTTTCCTTCCATCCAAACAGTTTCCTTCCCAACCTTTCTTTGATCTCCACAAAAACTTCAATCTTTGATTTACCAATGATTGAAGGAAGACCAAGATACTTACTATGGCGAGAGTCCTGCATTGGCCCAAGAATATCCAAGGTGTCAATTTTCTTCTCTTCAGGGGTATTGGCACTAAAGAACACCGATGATTTGTCTGTATTGATTTTCTGACCCAAAGCAGCCTCATATAGACGAAGAATATCAATTAGATGCTGGCATTCTTGGCTACTGACTTTGCAAAAAAGCAAACTGTCATCCATAAAAAAGAGGTGTGATATCGTAGGGTAGCCCCTACAAATTGAAAGTCCACTCAAAATGTGACTTCTTACAGCCTTATTAATAAGTGAAGAAAAACCATCGGTACCTAGAAGAAACAGATAAGATGACAGAGGATCCCCTTGATGGAGTCCCCTAGAGGGCACAATATTACCATGAGCTACCCCATTTATAAGTACAGAATATGAGATAGTTGTTATGCATCTCATTATCAAGCCAATCCACCTTTCATGAAAACCCAATTTTCTCGTAACTTGCTCTATGAAGCCCCATTCCACCCTATCATAAGCCTTACTCATGTCCAATTTAATTGCCATATAACAATCCTTATCCTCTTTCTTATGTTCTAAGTAATGCATCATCTCAAAAGCAATAAGAACATTATCTGTTATAAGCCTCCCAGTAGTAAAAGCACTTTGATTTTCCGATATTATATGGGGGAGGATCAATTTAAGTTGATTAGCTAAGACCTTAGCAATAAGTTTATAAATAACATTGCTTAGGCTAATAGGTCTAAACTCTGTTATTCTAGAAGGATTGTTATTTGTTAGAACAAGAGTAATATAAGTTTTATTAATATCAGCCATGGACATATCATAATTCAAGACATTAAGAACCATATTCACAACATCGTTACTCACAATATCCCATAATTTTTGATAAAAGACAGCAGACATACCATCTAGGCTGGGGGATTTGGTCGAGTGCATCTATTTTAGGGCTACTACAACTTCTTCTTTAGTGAATTGCTTAATAAGATCTTGATTCATCTCAACAGACACCTTTGATTCCATAGTGTCAATAACTTCCTGAATTCTGTTCGGATGAGATGTAGTATAGTTTCTCAAAATAAGACACAACAATTTCTGCCACGCCTAAAGTAAACTTTCTCCAGACCCCCATATCATCCAGTAGTCTGGTGATTGTGTTTTTCTTTTTCCTCCCGGAAGCCTTAGAATGGAAGTATTTTGTATTGTGATCTCCAACACATAACTTCCTCACAGTCCAGTAACTCATTAATCTCCTTTCTAATCTTATTTATCTCCCTACCATTCCTTCCATTCTGATCCCTTAAGAACAAATCATTTAAAACATTCCTCTTCTTTTGAATCTGTCTTGGAACATGGCTAAACACTAATAAGTTCCATTTTGAAAGATCACTTGCACATTTTTTAAGACTAGCCACTATATCACTAGGGTTATTAGCTCTTACACTTCCAGTCCAAGCTTCTTTAATAACATCTCTACAATCTTCTCTTGTTGTCCACATAGCTTCAAACTGAAACCTTCTCTTCCGAGGGGCTTTGCGGAACAAACGAATTAGTGATCAAGAGCGCACAATGGTCACTAGCAGATTCCATAAGATGGTGCACTTTCATATCCCTAAAATTATCAATCCATTCCTGTGTAACTAAAGCACGATCCAACCGAAGATACATTATGTGCCTTCCCTTTTGCATATTGCACCAAGTGAACTCTGAACCACAGAACCCAAGGTCCATGAATCTACAACAGTTAATTGCTTCACTAAACTCATCCATCTGCTTTTGAGATCTTCGAGCTCCCCCCATTTTCTCCGCAGCGGAAACAATTTCATTAAAATCCCCAAAACACGGCCAAGAAAGCTGAAATTTTCTATTAAGAACCCTTAATAACTCCCATGACTCCTTCCTTCTATGGAGCTCAGGACTTCCATAGAACCCGGTAATCCACCATTTAAACCCTGAACCTTCAGTAACAATGGCATCAATATGCCTGTCTGAATAACTCTAAACATCAACACTAATATCCTTCCTCCACATAAGAGCCAAACCTCCACTTCTTCCATGACTAGGAACAACTAACCCATTAATAAAACCAACACTCACCTTCTTTTTATCCATACTATTCTTTTTCAGTTTTGTTTCTGATAAGAAAACAAAATCGGGATCCCATTGTTGCACTAGACCGTGCAACACTCAAATTGACCAAGGGCTCCCAAGCCCTCGGCAGTTCCATCCCAAAACCCTCATTAAAATATATATGGAAAAGATTAAAAAGATACAGGGGTACAAGCAGAGCATCAAGCAAACCCAATACAAAGGGAAAGTCCCAAAATCAACCTCTGATAATCACATAAAAGAAATACCAAAATCATATAAAAACACACTGATTGCTTGGACAGCACCTTGGCCAAATCACACCAAGTCTAGGAATACCCCCACTTGCCGAAGATTCATCCCACAGAATTACCTTTAGCGACATCAACACCCACACCTTCAGCACAAGATCTTCACAGAGATTGCAAAGGGCGAAGAATTACCGTTGGGAACCGACCAGCTACAAAACTATACCCACATAGAACAATCGGACCCACTCCAGATACTAAGAAAAACCTTGGTAAAATGGGAAAGACCCACAAAGGGGTATTGGAGGACTAATGATGGAACCTGAGCTCACAAGCGAGCCAAGATGAGCTCGTGCATACACTATCGGAAACCAAAAATGTGCGCTGAGAGAGAGGGCTGGAACATCACAGTCCAGAGAGAAGAGAGAGAGACAGAGCTCTCTAGAAAATACGGGAACCTTTCGGTCTAGAGAGAACAAGCTCCTACTTGGGAGAGAATGTCATAGATTTTAGGTTTTGAGTTATATAACTCAAAACACTTCAATCCAAACACCCTCTTAGTCTTTCAATGTTAGTAGCTCAAGTGTTAGGTCTCTAATTCGGTTGCCAATAACAATGTTGTATGGGCTTCATCATAATTTTGTGGGATCCATCCCATCTCCAATCTTCTCCTCTCTCTCTCTCTCTCTCTCTCTCTCTCTCTCTCTCTCTCTCTCTCTCTCTCTCTCTCTCTCTCTCTCTCTCTCTCTCTCTCCTGTAACAGCTTCAGGCACATTCCTCTTCTTTCCTTTCTTCAATGACATTATCCAATCCAAAAAAAGAAAGGTTCATGCATAAAATTGGGATGGTTTATAAGATCTCATGGTTTGTTTAGTTGTTTTACCCAAAAAAGTCACCTCGAGTTCATTGTTTATCTACATATGCTTGTAGGGGGAAAAAAAAAGAAAAACAAAAACCAATAACAAAATATATAAATTTAATCGGTATTCACAAATCTAGCTTTTGAAAATGGTCTTATTGATTGCCTTAATAAACTTTTTAGCAAATGATCTAGATTTTCTTCACAGAGTTAGTCAAGGTGGAATTTTTTTAATGATTGGGAAAATGTTAAATTTTGTATTAGATGGTTTGCGAGTGTAATGTGATTCTACCCTAAAAATACCTAATAATCACTCTTAAAAATATGCACAAATCCAAATTAATGTGAAATTTTGAGTGGGAAAATGATTTGTTCAGGTAAAAATGCCAGGGGGAAAATGGGTATTTGATCCTAATTTATAAACTATGTAGCAAAATGCCTCTGTTTTGAAATTATTTAGTAAAACATCCCTGTTTTTGTAACTCAATTTTAACAAAATCGAGTTATGTGTAAAACTTGATATTCTCAAAATCGAGTTTTATGTATATTTTTAAGTGGAATTTGACATTAGCAATGTCGAGTTCCACTTAAATTTCCAAAAAAAATTAAGTAGCAAAATATGTATAGCACTTGACATTGCTAATGTCGAATTTTACCTTTAACTCGATTTTGTTAAAATCAAGTTTTAAAAACAATGACATTTTATTAAATTATTTCAAAACAGAAGTATTTTGCTGCATAATCTATATATATATAATAATAGGTGAAGCAGAGAGAGACTCAAATTGCAATTTCAAATTAGAACTCTAATTTTGTGCTATGTGTCCAGATTGCAATTCCAAATTAAAACTCTAATTTTGTGCCATGTGTCTTTCCCATTTGTCTAAAATTAAGTGGGATCAGATTACGCTGTGCTCTTTTTTTTTTTTTTTAGGGTAAATAAAACATTCTACTCTTCACACCCGCTTATTTTCAGCTTCACCTCCCCTTCTACAATAATCAAAACCCAAAATCCTTCCTCTCCTTCAATGTACAGCTCCCCTCTTCTTCAATTAAAGCTATGGAATTTCAAAAGAATATCTCGGTATCAATGATGCATGCCTTTGGGTATTTCTGTATCTTATATAGGAAGAGGTTCTCCATCTATTCCGATTGTACTTTTCTTCATTCTTCCTAAGGTTTGATTACTCATTTCTTTCATTTGCATATGCTTTCCTTTGTTTTCGTGAATAAGCAAATTAAAACACCCCCAAAAAAACAAAAAACAAAATATCAGAGAGATGTACATAAATTTAAAGGGGGGAAAATCATATTCCCAAATAGAGAAAAAGATAGATGAAAAAGGAAGAAAATATACCTGAGAGTCTTGAGACTAAGAAGCTGATTTGTCAGCATGAGAAGCCTTAACCCATGGTGGACAGTGAGGCGAAGCCGTGAGTGTGGTGATAAGGTGGCGGCGGTAACAGCCAGGGTTTGGATTGTGGACAGTATGTCAGTCAGTGAAGGGTTGAGACTTGAGACTTGAGACTAGAGAGACTTGAGATTGGGAGTAGAGAGAACGGAGACTTCTGAGATTGAGAGTGAGATTTTGATTTAATATTGAGAAGTGAGAACAGATATGAGATGGGATTGAACTCATCAAAGATTGAGGCTTGCATGTGGATTCTGTGGAATAGTGTTTGAGATGAGATTTCCATTTAAATTTTAGCAGTTCTGAGCTACTGTCTTCTGCTGATTTGATCTTTGCTTTTGCTGATTTGATTTTTGCTTTTGCAAAGAAGACTTTAGAGGCATGTAGGTGTAGTTCTCAATTTACGGGTGCAAGATAAAAATAAAAAAATATAGTACAAGATAAATTCCAATTAGTCTTCGTCCAGTTGTACCATGTTTGACTCCCTTCAATCATGGTCTATAAGTGAACAGTAATTAATAATATTATATATATATATATATATATATATAATAAACAATAAAACTTAACTTTGTAACAACTGGACGGGAGTGAATCAGGTAGAATTTCACTTCTTTATTTTGTCTTCATGAATTGTCCTTATTTGGTGTGGTTTTTTCCCTCAACGGGAGATTGTCATAAAATTGGGAAACTCTATTGCCGATGAACTAAGACTTTTTAGCTACTTATTTTCTTATCAAAGGTCAGCTCTCTTATTTTCTTATTTTCTAGCCTGAGATGTCTCTCTATCTTCCCCACATGAGATGTTTTTGATACTTTTTTAAGTGAATTTCCATACATGTCATGGTAAGCAGAAATAATAGCAGCCAATTGTGCCATGCTTCGTTCACTGAATATATGGATAAAGGTCTTCTTATCAGTTCCCAATTTCTTTTCCCCTGCTTTAAAAACAGCTTTTGAATCCTTCACAACTATCTCTCTCTCAAATTCCAGGCCTTCATAACGGGGTGTGCTTACATATGCTACCAAAAGCTACATCAAATATTTTGCATTAAGATATTGATGACTTCATTTCCTCTCATATCCTAAAAAGGGATATTTTAAATTCGAAAATATCAAGCCACCCCTCATATACCAGATATTACATATATAGTTATATACTACTATACTATAAGTCGGTAATGCTGTTATAATGCGCCTAGCACTCCTAAAGCATGAAGTGCAAAACCCCAAAGCCAAGGAGCATTCAATGAAGCGCACATCAAGTGTGCACTTTTGCCCCTTTTTGGAAAATCCCAAAGCCCATAAAGTGTGCTTTTATTTCTTTCTTTCATATTTTTCCCATAAACCCTTTCAATTAGTCACTACATTTTCGTATTTTAGTACTTCATGATCTCTGACTTTTGGTCATATTTTGGTTAAGCCATGTACTTCATTTCGATCATTGCTATAATAGCTGTCCAAATTTTGTAAAACACAGACAATTTCCTAAAATGTTGCCTTTAAATTGTATATGATTAATTGATTATCATGTTCTCCATTGATTATTTTTTTTCAAATTTACTATATACAAAATATAAGAAATTGAAATAGCCATTGTTTGATTTAAAATTTGAAGTGACAACCTTTGTGCAATTGCACCACTCCAATGATTTGATCTAATAGCCTACATATTACTATTTTAAATTTTAAAACTTATTTTGATTGTATATTATAAACATTACTCCGTATTAGAAAAAAACTTTAAATACTTCAAAAATGTACTTCCAACATCGCTATGCTTGCACTTTCTGTGTAGAATCTGAAATGATTGTCATGTAATAATCATGTTTTAATATGTGTTTATAGTCATGGCAAAAGCTATGAGGATACAGGAAATATACAAATGAAAAGCCCTAGCTTTTCAACGCATGATGTCTCATATAGCTTTTCAACATGAGGTTCAATTAAGATTCAATGTTTTACATTTATTTTCATTTTGGTTAATTCATTGAACTGGTTTGTCTTACATTCTTGGGATCCGAATGGTTGAGCACTTTCTAGTACTTCAATTGTTAGGGGACTGAAACAGGAGTTCAATGGACTTAATTAACCACTAACATTAACTGTAAACTATTAATATTAACAGATAGAAACAATTAAATTCATTAACAACCAATTGCAATACAACATTCTATATGAATTTAACAACTTCACCATCAAATTCATGTATAATCATCTCAAAATTCTTAAACACATTATTATTATGTATTGTTATTAAATATGATACTATGAACCTTAAAAAAATCATTTGCTTATAAATAGTAAATCAAATGTTAACACAATATTTCAAACCAAAAAAAAAAATAAAAAAAATGAATACTTAAAAAAATCTTCCTAATGACATATTGGTTGAAATCTTTTCAAAAGTGGGCAAAGAATCCGCAACACTCCTAGGAAACATTAAGGTATAAAAAACTTTTTTACCAATTTGTATATACTTATTTATTTCCCTCTATTTAATTATGCAATCTATTAACTTAATTTTTCCCTATTTCTTAATTAGTTGCAAACACTTCAACAAGCTAACGGAAAACAAGTTAGTTCTCCAACAAATTAAACTGACTTCATATTTCAACCACCTAGCTCTACTACATGACAAAGAAAAAATCCTAATTTTTTCATGTTATGAAGCTGAAAATCCCAATGCGCTACTGATAGTGGGAAGCTACAAATACTTTTTGAATGAACAAGTCGATGAAGGAAAAAATTTAATTGAAAAAACTCTTCCATGTCCCAATTTTATTGCAATTTATATTCATGGAATCATGCTACTTTGTGAGTCAAATACTGAAGGTGTTGATAACCTTTTGGAAATTTTAAATGATGAACATGGGAAGCATTGGCTTTCTAAAATTCCGAAAAATGCTTCGACTACTTGTTGTGGGAACCACCCTGTATAAAATTCCAAACTTTCAAGCATGCCACAAAATTGGAATGGGACATTGGAACCGAGATGAACCTTATCCTTACGGTTATGAAGAATTTATGGTTACATGCAAAAAATGCTCAATCGACCTCGAAATGTTTAAGTTGGTGCATAGGCTTCTTTAATTCTCTTTTATTTTATTTTTTTTCCCCTCATTGTAGCATCACTTAAATTATAAGATGCAATATTCTGTTTTTTTATTAATTGTTTGTTAAGCTTGGCAAAAGTTTTACAATTATGATTTCCTTGATGGTTTGTAAAAAGGAATGCTTATCGATTGTGGAAAATTCAAAGTGTGATGAATCTTATCTTTCTGATTACCATCATAAAAAATTTGTCGTTACGTATCATTGAATATAAAAACCAAAAAAAATATTCATTTTTAAGATTCCATTCCCGTGCAGTAACACGGGTTACATACTAGTTTATAAATAAATGATAGATGATCATTTTCGTCAAAAATGGTACCTCAGAAAAAAGTTAACAGTTGGTTAATACCCAATTACTAAAGTGGTGTCTAATCATAAGTAGTTGGTGGGATTTAGTGTTTTGTCTTTTGTTTTTTTTTTTTTAATAAAATTTTTATAAATGTGTTATTGTCTCATTTGGACCAAGTAAAGCTTCGGTAGAACTGAAGAAGTACCATATAAATATGTTAAAAATATATGTAACAAAACAAAAGACAAAACACTAAATCCCACTAACTCAAACGTTGTCAGTACAATTGGGTATTAACCAACTGTTAACTTTTTTCTTAAGTGAAAATTTTGACCAAAATGGTTATTAGTCAATAATTTACAAATTATGTAGTAAAATGCTACTATTTTGAAATAATTTTAACAAAATGTTATTGTTTTCAAAATTCGATTTTAACAAAATCGAGTTACAAGTAGAACTCGACATTAGCGATATCGAGTTTTATGCATATTTTACTATTTAAATTTTTTTGAAAATTTAAGTGGAACTCGACATTGCTAATGTCAAATTCTACTTAAAAATATACATTGCTAAATAATTTCAAAACATAGATATTTTGCTATATAGTTTGTAAATTAGGAACAAATACCCATTTTTTCTTGACATTTTTACCTGAACAAATCATTTTCCCACTCAAAATTTCATATTAATTTGGATTTGCGCATATTTTAAGAGTGATTTTTAGGTATTTTTAGGGTAGAATCACATGATACTCGCAAACCATCTAATACAAAATTTAACATTTTTATTTACTTTTATAATATAAGCTTATGTCATATATTAATTTTAAATTATTTATATTTATTAGTGTGTAATACCATATTATACGTATTTAATGTATATCTAATAATTAGTGATTTTATGCTCTAAATGATCTTTAAAAAAATGTTTTATTATTTGGGGTCCGTTTTTATGAATGTACCTTTTGTTTATATAATTATTCTAAATTACGATAAAGATTAATGATTTTCTTATGAGCAAGTTAAGAAAAATAAGGGCCTGTTTGGTCAGCTTGTTCAAATAACAATTTTCACATTTCAAACACACTTACATACATTTCTATACACTTTTTCACTCACACGTATTTCAAAAAATTCCAAGAAACTTCAAGCAACAATTCTCAAACTCACTTACCAAACAGACCCTTAATATTTTCAGACTCATTGGGATCGCAACCAAACGTATAGTGAAAAAGTTATAATTTCCAAATAATATTTTTATATCAAAACAAATGGAATGTAAGGTTTACCCGTGGGATCTTAATTTTTTTTTTTTTAAATGAATGAAATAAATTTTTAACCAATTGAACCCATTTTTTCTCATGTCTATTCTCTCACCTTTTCTTTTCGATTGGATTAAGAAGACAAGACTTTTGTGCGTTTAAAGGCTACGCCAAAAGGACTAATAAAAGATAGAAAGAAAAAGTTAGAAAGAAATTGGTGAAGTTGAAATATGTCGGAAAATGATTTTTAGGAAAAAATAAAAAGTTGAGTGAACGTGTGTTTTTGCCCTTTTTTTTTCTTGCATAACGTGTTTAACACTTTTAACTTTTATAGCAGGAAATGTCTATGAGATTTGATGGAAACGTGATAGGTAGAAGATGACTGAGTTGATAATCCCCAACAATTATTTAATCAATTGTATCATCCATAATAAAATATAAGTATTATATTTACATAAAAACCTGAACTCAATTTTATTTTATTTTTCATTTGTGGTTTAGTGAAAATTAATAAAATTTATTAGAATAAAAAACTTAGAATATGCATTTATAAGTGAAGCTTTCAATTTTTTGAGGAAAAAAGAGAGAATAAACCGAACAAGGCGTTTCACAATCCAAAAAATAAGATAAATGGTATAACAAGTTGTAAATTTGTTTAATACTAAACTTGTTTTTGATAGCTATTTTCACACTATATGGAAATGATATACATGTTTATTAAAAGCTAAAGCATAGTTATGTTGTATTTTTATTTTTGGTAACTAAAAAAAGGATGCTCACGTGTGCTCATTGCCTTTGTCCACTCAAACCTTGTCTTGCATGGTGTGGAATTGCCTGAGTAATAATGAAATTTGTTATTACTCAAATCCACAACTAATAAGGCATGAGATTGTTTGGGCAATAATTGAGTTTGTTACTGTTTAAATCCATAACTCCTAGACTCAAAAGTATGATGAGTTATAAAAACTTCCTACGATTAAGTCACACCATTGGGTGATAGTCATATTGTTTAGATTTTAGACAAGTTACAAATAAATTAAAAATTATTCAAATTTCAATTGATATGTAATTTAATAGAAATTGAGAATAATGTTTAGGAAATCTTATAATTTGTAGTGAGATGTATTTTCAATAAATATAATAACATAAAATTTGCCATAATTGCTTTTTTTATTTATTTATTTATTTTACATATTGATATTTTTATTATAATTATTTATAGAAAATTTTTATTATAATTGATACATAATAAAATTGATACTATCAAATACTATACTATATAATAAAAGTTATAAGTTGAAGTTGCGCCAAATGATTGTATAAAAGTTATAAAATGATGACTTAATTATTCTTATTAATAATTTTAACGTGAACTTAATTGTTCTTATCTATCAACTTTTTGTTTTTTGTTTTAATTTTTATCAACTTTTTTTTTAAAAAATGAAAATGTTAAATGTTCTCCAACAACGTTCAACTTTTTATTATTAATTGCATTTATATAAAATTATGCGTATGAAAACGAAATAAGAAAAAAAGAGTCAATATTTATCTCCAATATAACAGTCACTTTGGAATTTAGATTAGATAAGAATTTTTTTTTTTTTGAGAATCGATTAGATAAGAATTAAGAAGATATAACTTTACATTAGATAAGAAGAGATATATGTTGTCCTGCTTCTTTGAATAGGCAAATGCAGACTTCATGGAATAAGTGTGATATAGGAATAATTACTTATCATGCTTCCTTGAAATTCTGGCAAGCATATAATATTAATGATAATCAGACAAAAATTTCCAAAGAGGACCATTTATTTTTGGACATTAGTGTTCAGTGTTTAAATACTGAACGCTAGTGTTTAAAATGGTTGACCAAACGGCCTCTTAGGTGTTTGTTGAGGTCCTTTTTATATATTTTTTTAGTTTATAAGATCTCATGGTTTGTTTAGTTGTTTTATCCAAAAAAGTTACCTCGAGTTCATTTTTTATTTACATATGCTTGTAGGGGGAAAAAATGAAAAAACAAAAACCAAGAACAAAATATATAAATTTAATCGGTATTCACAAATCTAGCTTTTGAGCATGGTCTTATTGATTGCCTTAATAAACTTTTTAGAGCAAATGATCCAGATTTTTAAAATAAAGCATGTATGTTATTGTTTATACTTTATAGAATGCCATTCATGCTGGGTTTGAATAAGATTTATTTATTGGTAAAGCCTAAAACAACTATTTAGGGTCTGTTTGGATACCGTTTATTTTGCTGAAAACTGAAAATTTATTACTGAAAATACTATAGCAAAATAATTTTTAAAATGCAAAACACTGTAGCAAACTTATTGCTGCGTTTTTTAGTACTTGACTAGCCTGTAAACAGTGCCGTGGGACTCAGGAAAAAAAAACGCAAAATGCAAAATCATTGCTTGGCAAACGCACACTTAATTTATAACAACAAATCGCAATTTCCAAACAATTCGTAATTTTCCCAACCTCATTGCAGAGAAAATGACATCTGCTGCAACCTTGTAGTAGCACTAGCTAGTAATCAAGAGCTGACATGTACAAAGATTATGATAGTTTTTAGACTTACAACTAATTAAGTTTATGTTTTTAGGTTGGGATTGTGTCTAGTCAATTAGTAGTATTGAATATATATCTGTATCTTAATGTGTTCAATGCACCTATGCATTGGATACAAGCCATTTCCTTTGTTTTTTTTTTTTGGTTGAGTCTATGGCTAGGATTTAGTATTTTTTTGTTTTGTTTTAATAGTAGATTTTTTCTTAACGTAAACATCAAAGCTATTAATAGTGAATACCTAATTTGTCGTCTAGGCTACACATGTAGGTGAGTTTTTCGTAATTTACTATTATTATTTTGATAATAGGGCTTTACATGACAGCTCCATTGATATCAATATGGTCATGTTCTTCCTTAGGTCTGTAGGCCATGCTCTCATACGGTCATACCTAGGGATGGAGGCCATGCTCTCATACCTAGGGAGTTCCCTAGATATGATGACATGTTAATTGGTATTAACTTTTTTCTTAGATGACATCTTTACTCAAAAAAATTGTTTTCTCACTCAAAATTTCACATAAATTTGGATTTGAGCCTATTTTTAAAGAGTGATTATTATGTATTCTCCGAGTAGAATCAATACTCCCAAGCAATAAAAGCAAACCATCTCATACAAAATTTAAACTTTTCATATACCTTTTTAAGCTTATGTTGTATACTTATATTAAATGATTTATTTTTATTGGTACATAATACCACATTATACTTATTTTATGCATATCTAATAGTTTTTCATTTTGTGATTTTGTTCTCCTAAATGATCTTTTCAAAAAATGTTTTATTATTTGGGGTCTGTTTTTATGAATGTGCCTTTTTGTTTATATAATTATTCTAAATTAGAATAAAGATTAATGATTTTCTTGTGAGCAAGTTAAGAAAAATAAATATTTTCAGACTTATTGGGATCGCAGCCAAACATAGTGAAAAAAGTTATAATTTCTGAATAATATTTTTACATCTAAACAAATGGAATGTAAGGTTTACATGTGAAATCTTTAAAAAAAATATATTATTTAAAAATGAATGAAATAAATTTTAATACAAATGAAACCCATTTTTCTCCATGTCTATTCTCTCACCTTTTCTATTCGATTGGATAAAGAAGACAAGACTTTTGTGCATTTAAACTTTAAAAGGCTAAGAACATCTCTAGCAGTTTATCTAAATTTTTATATTGTTTGGATAATGAATAGTGATATTTAGTTTTTATCTACTTACTTTTTCAAATATATTTTCCAACAGATTCTCTATTATTTTCTCCATCTTATTTAAATATTATTTCTTCATTCATTCATTACTCTTTTTTTAATCATCATTTATTCTTCCTATGTTCATTCCCAACAACTATATTTTTAAATTTTTTAACAACTATATTTAAAAAATAAAAATAAAAACTTCTTCAAAATTTTCAATAATCAGATTTCTCAAATGGTAATATTTCTTAAGGAATTTTTATTTTTATGAATAGTGCTATAATCACAAATTATTTTACAACATTTTTATAAACTGTTAATGATGTCAGCTTTTTATTGGTTTTCATCTAAACCTACCATTAACACCACATTTTTATTTACCAATAACAACTCTCTATTTCATTAAAATATTATTTCTTTATTCTTTTTTTAATATTTCTTAATTCATCTATATTTTTCAAATTCCAAACAACATTAACAATTATATTTTTTTAATGAGAAATGTTGTGTCTATAACATTTTTTCGCAATACTTTCACAACAAAATCTTATATGGTAAGTTGTTACTAGTTCTAATTTGAACCCGCCATTTAAATTTTTTTTTTTACTCACCAATATCAACTAGTAACAATCTGCCACTTAAAATTTATTATGAAAATATCGTAGTAATGTTACTCAATCTTGACCTCTTATTTCTTATATTATTTTTCATTTCTTCCTTTAGTTTTTTTTTTCATCCATACGTTTTTTCTTTCTTTTTTTTCTCTTATTTTTTCTCCTCCACAGACACCTACCCCTATATCTATCTTCACTCTTTTTTTGACTTTTTGTTTTTCTAGTTCTTGAGCTCCAAACTCTAGACCATATCTCCACTTCTTCCTCTCTCTTTCTTTCTCTTTCTCTTACACACACACACACACACAAAAATTTCTCTCCCTCTATCTCACACAAACAAATTCTCTCTCATACAAATATAGATCACTGGCAGAGAAGTGGAGATCGGCGTTCTACATGTTTTTTTTTTTTTGGTTCGTGGTTTGATTAGTTTTATTTTATTGTTCAAATTTCATTAGGCTTATGAGAAAGATTGTTTTTGTGTTTCAAATCTTTCGATTGGGTTTTGTGTTTTTGTTTTGATTGTGGTATGTTTTAGTTTGTAACCGTTGAGATAGAGAAGCACGAGAGAGTGAAGAACAAAAGAGAAAAGGAATGAGAGAGAAAGAATTTTTTTTTTATTCAATTGGGTATTATTTTAAGGGAGAATATTGTTTAGAGTTTTCTATATCTAAAGAAGTACTGTAGCAACTTTAAAAAATATTTGGAAAATTTTTGCATTTAGAGAATCTGTTAAAGTGTGAACAGTGGGGTTTTTTTCTTAAAAAATAGATATAGATAAGCTATTGGTGATGCTCTAAGTCAAAAAGACTAAAAGATAGAAAGAAAAATTTGGAAAGAAATTAGTGAAATTGAAATATGTTGAAAACATATAGGGCTTGTTTGGTATTGAAGTTTCTATTAAAGTGTGAATAGTAGGGTTTTTCTTTAAAAATAGATATAGATAAGCTATTGGTGATGCTCTAAGTCAAAAAAGACTAAAAGATAGAAAGAAAAAGTTGGAAAGAAATTAATAAAATTGAAATATGTTGAAAACATGTAGGGCCTGTTTGGTAGAGGAGTTTAAGTAATATTGTTTGTATTTTTTTAAAATACGTGTGGGTAAAAAATATGTAAAAATATGTGTAATATTGTTTAAAAACTAAAAATATGTGTTTAAGTTGCTCTTACCTTATTTATTTTCTTGCATAAATTGTTTAACACTTCAACTTTTATAACAAGAAATATTTATGAGATTTGATGGAGACGTGATAGGTATTAGATGACTGATTTGATAATCTCCAACAAATTTTTAAGGCGTAAATACTCTTTTCGTCCCTATATTTTGGGATCATTTCTATTTTGGTCCATACATTTCTATTTTACCACTTTTAGTTCCTAATCCAATTAACGCTTATTATTTTAGTCCTTTCCGTCACTCAACTAATAGAAAAAGTTGACGTGACAAACGAAGTGCATTGTTGACACAGTAAATGCTGACGTGACGAATAAAATAATAATAAAAAAATTATTTATTATTTAATAAATGCCAAATTAGCATAAAATAATAATAAAATAATAATAAATGCCATGTCAATTTAGAATTTTAAATTTTAATTGATCAATTTAAAAAAAAATAGAATTAAAAATAAAAAACACATGAATTTAGATCTAACATCTTCTTCATCAAGAACACATAAGAACATAACCCAGAAAAAATCATATAAACCCAGAAAATCAAACCAAATAGAATTTTAAGAGATCTAAAACCCTCGTAAAAGACCGATCTTGAAGAAACAATCTTAACAATTTTAGCCAAAAACAACTGAAATAAAATTCTAGATCATTTCCAAAAAATAATTTTAATTTATTCTATCAAATCTTCTTCTTAATTATATAAAACCCACCAGAATCTCAGATCGAACCCATCAAAACCTGAACTTTGAACAAACACAACTTAACCCAAAAAAAGGCAAAAAGTAACGAAATTCAGAGTGAAAATCAGATTAACAAAAACAAATGAAGATCCATTTGACTCATCAAAATATCTAACAAAAAAAATTTTAATTTTGAAATCGTATAGAAGTTTGGCAGTTGAATTGCACGTACATTTACAAGTTTCTCTATCATTTTCCCATGTTTTCTTAGCAACCAAACACCCAATTCAAGAAAAACCCCACCTTTACAATAAAACCCATATAAAAACACAACCTTTAGACCAATCCATGCATGAAAGGCCCAAGGAAAAAAAAATATCCGCATACTCACCTCCATGCAACAATTCTTCTTGCAAAGTTCGAAACTTTTTCCGTAGAAAACCAAAATTTCGGCGAAACTATTAAGAATTTTCGCCGGGAGTGGAAGTGAAAGTGAAAGGGCTACCTCAAGGCCCTCAGCGAACATAGCTGGCTCGAAGTGGAGTTGACGAGGCACATGAAAATTCACCGGAGACCCTCGCCAGTATGGTTGGATTGGAGATCTTTCCGACTTGAAGGAGGAGCTCAAATGATTTTTGGCTGAGAAATAGATTGGTTACAACTTTTTTCTTTGAAGAAAGGTTATGGCTTGCTTTGGGAGGTGGAAAATGAATGGAAATGTTAAATTTTCTTGTGTTGTTTGTGTTTGATTTTTTGGGTTTATATGATTTTTTCTGGGTTGCGTTCTTCTGTGTTCTTGATGAAGAGGATGTTAGATCTAAATTCATGTGTTTTTTATTTTTAATTCTGTTTTTTATTTTTTTAAATTGATCAATTAAAATTTAAAATTCTAAATTGACATGGCATTTATTATTATTTTATGCTGATTTGGCATTTATTAAATAATAAATAATTTTTTTTTATTATTTTATTCGCCACGTCAGCATTTACTGTGTCAACAGTACACTCCATTTGTCACGTCAGCTTTTTCTGTTAGTTGAGTGACGGAAAGGACTAAAATAACAAGCGTAAATTAGATTAGAGATTAAAAGTGGTAAAATAGAAATGTAGGGACCAAAATAGAAATGACTCCAAAATATAGGGACGAAAAGAGCATTATGTCAATTTTTAATCAATTGTATCAACCATAATAAAATATTAGTATTATATTTATATAAAAACACGAACTCAAAATTTTTTTTTTTCATTTGTGGTTTAATGAAAATTTATTAGAATAAAAACCTTAGAATATGCATTAATAAGTGAGGTTTTCAATTTTTTGAGAAAAAAGAGAGAATAAACCAAATAAGGCGTTTGACAAACCAAAAAAATGAGATAAATGGTATAATAAGTTGTAAATTTGTTTAATACTAAGCTTGTTTTTAATAGCTATTTTCACACTACATGGAAATGATATACATGTTTTCATAAAAAGCTAAAGCATAGTTATGTTGTATTTTTTTTTTTTTTTGGTTTGGTAACTAAAAATGGAAACTCACATGTGTGGTCATTGCCTTTGCCCACTCAAACCTTGTTTTGCATGGTGGGGAATCGCCTGAGCAATAATACAACTTGCCATTACTCAAATCCATAACTAACATTGGGACTGTTTGGACAGGGCAATAGTAGGATTTGTCATTACTCAAATCCATAACTCCTGAACTCACAAGTATAATGAGTCATAAGGACTTCTTACGAATAAATCACACCATTGGGTGATAGTTATGTTGTTTAGATTTTAGACAAGTTACAAATAAATTAATACTTGTTCAAAATTTAATTGATATTTAATTTAATAGAAATTGAGAATAAAGTTTAGCAAATTTTATAATTTGTAGTGAGATGTATTTTCAATAATATAATATAACATAAAATTTGCCATAATTTTTTTAAAAAAACTTGTTGACATTTTTTTTATTATAATCGATACATAATAAAATAATAAAAGTGATATCATCAAATACTATACTATATAATAAAAATTGGGCTTATAAGTTGTAGTTGTGCTAAATTGTTGCACCAAATTGCAACGACCAAAATGATGACTTAATTATTCTTATCAATAATTTTAATAAGAACTTATTTGTTCTTATCTATCAACTTATTTTTTCTTATCAACTTATATTTTACTTATTTTTTCAATTTTTTTATCAACTTTTTTTAAAAAGAAAATGTTAAATGTTCTCCAAACAACGTTCAACATTTTTATATTATTTGCATTTGTATAAAATTATGTGTGTGACAATGAAATAAGAAAAAAAAGAGTCCATATTTATCTGCTATATAATAATCAGTTAGATTAGATAAGAATTAAGAAGATATAACTTTACATTAGATAAGAAGAGATACAGTTTGATGGGATTTTATAATGAGTATAGATCTGGTAAGAATAGGGTGTAAATCCCATGTTTTATACCATCTAATTAATAAGTTACCTAACTTAATATAACATTAACATCTTAATAAATTTCCAGTTGAGTTGGATTTTCTGATGGGTATTAAAATTGATTTTGTATGATTGTATCTATTTTTTAATGTGTGATATATGATGATATGACATGTTGGGATTGGAATGTGTAGAAATTCCACATCTTTATACAATTTAATTCTATTTTATAATAGAGTTTAACATTTTTAACTTGAAACTCTATTTCTCTAGTGAAAAAAAAAAAAAAAAAAAAAAAAAAAACTCTTGAAAATAACGACGTGAGAGGAAGGAGCTCTAGCAGTGGGGTGAGATGATTTTCGGTAACAGCAGTTAGATAATTTTTCCTCCAATAATTTATCAAATCCCATAGAGTCTAAAATTCATTCAGTTG
Organism: Quercus parvula; assembly: GCA_030820535.1. NCBI lineage: Eukaryota > Viridiplantae > Streptophyta > Magnoliopsida > Fagales > Fagaceae > Quercus > Quercus parvula. The sequence continues at coordinate 42,423,418 of JAUAME010000011.1, read as the reverse complement.
CATATGATTATGAATAGTTATCATCTGAATGGACAGTATTCACTATTCAATAGTTCTTGGTAAATTGCTATGATTTACCCTTCAATTTTCCATTGTTTTCCTCTCGTTATTTCTACTAATTATCTTTTATATTTTTAAGGGTTTCGATATGTTCTCCAATCTCCATTGTGAATATTTCTAGGGCTTCTGGGTGCAATTGCTTACAAAAATTAAAGAAATCATCCCTTAATTCCAGATCCTACTCTATTAATGGCTATAATAATGTCTCATAAAAAAAAAGGCTATAATAATGTGAGTAATCCATTCTTCCTCTTCCTGTTCTTCGTTTTCTTTTTCTTTTTCTTTTCGTAGAATATTCAACTATGCCATGTGATATTATAAATTATGCTCTCTAATGCTAAAGACATACTAAGATTTAGGCTAAATAAACAATTACACCCTCTAACTTTAACGTTTTAAATTCATTTAGCTATTGTTTGTTAACAACATACTGTTCATTCTATAAGTCTATCAAAACCATGCTCTTCAACTAGTGTGTGTATGTATATATATACGTATAGAAACAAACACAAAAACATAAGGAAGAAGGAACGTGATTCTAACACAATCAGTCCGTTCAAAAACCACTTAACATATATAGCCTATTTTTGTGAACTTTTCATTGAAATTCTTAATGTACATTCTTATTTTTTCATCATCATTTTTTAATGTTGATTTTTCATTCATTTTTTTTTTTTTTGGAGTAATTTGAATTTTCTTCTTAAAAACAAAAACTTTTTTTTTTTTAAATACAAGATAGAATTTCTACTCTAACTTAATTTAAGTGTATATGTGTGTGAAACTCCCTTCTAGAGACTTGAACCCTGACCCTTACCCCCACACCCTATAAGCACTTATATTTGTGAAGTGACTACTGCACCAAGGGCGTGTGATGGTTTAAAAACAAAAACTTTAACCATATCATTGTTGTATCAAAATTTAATAACTTAAAAACTCTAATTTAGTATTTAAAGCACTTGCAGCAGGCTCAACAAAGAGTCTACTAATCCAAACTTTACCGATTGTCCCTAAACACAAAGCCAAACTAGTTTTTGAATTGTTGGTAGATACTTCGGGCGAGGCTATGGTAGCTAGTTAAACCCTTTTTTTTTTTATTCTCTCTTTCTCTTATATACTCAATTGCCAGTAACATTGGGTTGATTGATTTGGCTGAGTTGGTCAATTTGATGATGGATGGGGTGTGGGTTGATTTGGTAGTGGTTATGCGACACCAATTCGTTGGTGGTTAGGCGTGGGTTTCTGTCATCTTCATCATTGGGTTGATATGTATTTGAGTTGTGATCTAGTTGGGTCGCATTTGGGTCTTGAGTTTTTTTTTTTTTTTTGAATTGGGTCTATTTTTTATTAATTTGTAGTTAGGTGCTTTGTGTTTTATGTGTTTGGGTTGGTTATTGATGTTGTGATCTTCAAATAATTTGTATGAGGTATTGTATGGGTTAGATTGTTGGTGTTGTGAACTTGTAATTTGGGTTTGATTATTGTGTTGTGATCTAAGAAAATGTTGACAGGGGGAAGCATGATTGAGAAATATATATAGATATATATATATAGGACAAAACTTAGGTACAATACCTTAGGTGCTGTTCCTTAGGTTCCCCTTTTAAGATTTAGCCATGTGGCTACTTAATTAAAAAATACACTTTCATCCCATGAGGAAAAATCCACATGGCAGAATCTTAAAAAGGGTACCTAAGGAACAGCACCTAAGTACTGTACGTAAGTCTTGCTCATATATATATATATAGGAGTGAGAAAAACTAATATTTAAATAGAGTAGTGATAGAATATTGAGGCTGATGTAGTCGTCTATAAATAATACATTAACTAAAGTAACAAAAGTTGAGTTTTTGGTGTCAAAATAGCTTAAAAAACCAATGAGGTTGATGTTAATCCTCTTATAATACTTAATTAATTTATTCTCTATCTCCTCTCAAATACCCTCAAAATCTCATTTGTTTTTGCATCTTCTTTCCATCCAAACACTTCTTATGTCCCATATCTCAAATTTGTGCCCTTTGTCTCCCTTTTCAACAAATCCACAATGATATCATAAAATAGATAGGTTAATAAAGTATAACAAAAAAAACATTTTTTATTATATAGAATTTACCTATTAAACTAACTGAAACTCATCAAAAGGTGTGTTTGATAAACCATAATATTGTGCCAAAACAAATAGTATAATAGGTTATTTGTTTGGTGTAAAGCATTTTGTAAAATTTAAAAAGTGATTTATAAGTTACTATTTTTTTCTATCAAACTTTAGTAAAAGAAAGAAAAACGGTATGCCCTTTTTTTTAGCAGTGTGTGTATGTAAATTACATGCTCATTACAAGACAATCATAATTGTTCGGGAGTGGGTTAAAATACTTAGTATTCTAAAAATAATAATTACCCATTAGAAAGCAATGAATGTTGGAAACTTGGAATAAATCTTAGTATACGTATTATTAGAAAATTATTGAATACTTCGGGAGTACCATAAATGTGTACTCCCCCCTTTCACATGAGAGAAATTATTGTGTAGTCTTGAAGTACCATAAATGTGTATTCCCTCCTCTCACATGAATGGTGGGTTCCACTAATTAAATTCATGTGAGAGAGGAGACTACGCATTTATGGTACTTCAAGAGTACCTAATAATTTTCTTTCACATGAATTGTGGGTCCCACCATAAATTTAATTAGTAGGACTCACAGTTATGTGAGAGGAGGGAGTACGTATTTATGGTACTCCCGGAGTACCCAATAATTACCTCATATTATTATCCGTGAGTTTTTTCAACAATTTTTATTATTTGAAAACAAAGAATAAACAAATGAGGCGTTTGACAAGCCACAAAATAAGTTTTAAATTTGTTTAAGTTAGCAAATATTGTAAAATACAAAGCTTGATTTTAAATTTTAATATGCTATTTTCATATTTTTGGAAACCACATAAATTTTTCAAAAAAGAAGAAGCAGCTAAACCATATTTTAGAATGGAAATCTAAGATCATATGGTGACAACTGATTTGGTTCCATGGTGCAATTCCTTAACATGCTTTTGTTGGTTGGCTAGCAATTCAGAAAATACCTTTGAAATGAGGGGTAATTGTTGATGCTAATTGTGCTATATGCAGAAAGAGAATTGAAAACAGGAAGCATTTTTTATTTGAATATCCCATATCTAAATATGTGTAGGATTATTATGGGCCGGTGTTTTATTAGGAATCAGAAATTTCAGTGTGGGAGGAAATCATTCAGGAGTTACTTTTTTTTTTTTAATTTAATTTTTTAATAGAGTTTTAACTTATGGTGCCTATTTTTATAATTTCCTGGTCAAAAGTCTAAGACCATAACATTTTTTATCTCAAAAATTTGTCACAATTCTAACTTGACAAATTGTGAATAGTGAATGTAACAACCCAAGGAAAAGCGCTAGCCATATCTGCGCTATATCTCAAAAGGACTAGTCACTATTGAGGCTCCTTGTAATTGTTAATAAAGCCCAGATCTACCCAGTAAATACCCGATGTAGGACTCATTACACACCCACACACATCACACAATCAATCAAATTGGGGTATCACAATCTCCCCCACTTAAATCCCTAACGTCCTCGTTAGGGCCCACTTTGTGGGGTAGTGTCTCTGAGCCCACACGGGATTACCAGGCCGACTCTGATACCATATGTAACGACCCAAGGAAAAGCGCTAGTCACATCTGCGCTATACCTCAAAAGAACTAGTCACAATTGAGACTCCTTGTAGTTGTTAATAAAGTCCAGTTCAACCCAGTAAATACCCGATGTGGGACTCATTACACACCCACACACATCACACAATCAATCAAATTGGGGTATCATTACACACTCACAAAGTGGGCCCTAACGAGGATGTTAGGGATTTAAGTGGGGGAGATTGTGATACCCCAATTTGATTGATTGTGTGATGTGTGTGGGTGTGTGATGAGTCCCACATCGGGTATTTACTGGGTTGAACTAGGCTTTATTAATAACTACAAGGAGCCTCAATAGTGACTAGTCCTTTTGAGGTATAGCGCAGATGTGGCTAGCGCTTTTCCTTGGATCGTTACATATGGTATCAGAGCCGGCCCGGTAACCCCGTGTGGGCTCAGAGACACTACCCCACAAAGTGGGCCCTAACGAGGACGTTAGGGATTTAAGTGGGGGAGATTGTGATACCCCAATTTGATTGATTGTGTGATGTGTGTGGGTGTGTAATGAGTCCCACATCAGGTATTTACTGGGTTGAACTGGGCTTTATTAACAACTACAAGGAGTCTCAATTGTGACTAGTTCTTTTGAGGTATAGCGCAGATGTGGCTAGCGCTTTTCCTTGGGTCGTTACAGTGAAGAAAAAATTATAAATCTATGTAAAAGTGAAAAACAAACAAAATTGTGGCAAAAAAAGTTGCGGCAAACAAAGTTATCGTCTTAAAAGGATCAATATCCCATCAGGTGCAATTAACCCCTTTCCCTCTCACAAATTTTTTTGCCACTTCACTTTTCAACTTTGTTTTTACTTTCAATCTCAGTTATTGACAATAATTAAAGGGCAAGGATTTGCTGCAAACTAAGTTTGCAGCAAATCCTACAAAATGTCACATGTCAATCTAAGGTATTGACACATGTTTAGGCTTATTTTAAATGAAACTTAGATTAACTCACTTAACACCAACGTCTCTCCCTTTTCTCATGCTTTCTCTCTATTACAGGTGGCAAACCAAATAATAAACCCGCAAGAAAATCCCTCTCTCCCTCTCACGGTATTTCAATTTTCAAAACAAAAATCTCTCTCTCTCTCTCAAAGCCCCCATCGATGTCTCTCTCTCAGTTACCCACCATCACATACTCCAGCTGCCAAATGGATAGTTAAATACCCATTGCTCCATTTTTGATAATGAATGGAGAAGCAATCCTTATATGTGATCACATATTATACGCTAATAAACAGTCCACCACATTTTTTTTTTCTTTTCTAAAATTTTATTTTATTTAATGGTTGGAATTAAAAGTTTTTTTTTTAAATTCTTATTCTAAAGCAATTGCACATGGTGTAATGGCTTAGGTAATGGAGCACCATGCACATGATCTCAATCTCTTGTACTCTCTTTTAATTTTTTATTCTTCTTCAAATATGTATTTTCCTCCAAAAGAGAGAGAATCTTTTAAAGATAATCTCAATCTGCAACTTTAAGTGTGTTTTCAATTGATTAGACCTTACTCGAATCACTGTAATTATTTAATGATCAACCATTGTCTCCTGAACGTGTTACACAACAATTGGTAATTAGAACACTAATGGTAACTTTTTATGTTGCATGTGCGCCAAAATGGCAACCGTACTTAGAGCATTCTCATCACTTCTCTCAAATGTGTCAAATGTTAAATATTTGGCATATTTGACACACCAAACACAAAAACAGACCCTCATCAGGTGTGTTAAATGTCTCAAAATTTTGAAACATGCTATTTGAGAGCGTACGGACAGAAATGCCATTTTAGTTTAGTAATTTTTTATTCTCTTTTCTCTCTCCTCAATCATCACTTTCTTCTTTTCTCTTCTTTCTCATTCTGCCTCAGAGTCTCAGACATCAAACCTCTCCAACCCACTTCAATCACTCTTTTTTCTTCTCACTCTCATTGGTTTTCTCTCTTCCTCTCAGCCTTACCGCGCCTGCTTGACTTGATGCTAATCTCTGTTGCTATGTTTTTTTTTTTTTTTTTGGCAATGATTTGATACTCGGTTCGGCAGTGGGTGGGTTGAGATAGTGATGGGCGGATTAGTGGTGGTGGGTTGCGATGGGCGGATTCAGTGGTGGTGGGTTCTGATGTGCGAATTCGGTGGTGGGAGGGTTGACCTATGGATGGGTTCCAAAGGATGGGTCGGCAGTAGGTGGGTGGGTTGGTAGCGGCAGTGGGTGAGTGTGTGGGATGCGGTGGGTCGGTGGTGGGTTGTGTTTTTTGTTTTTGTTTTGTTTTTCTGTTTTGGTGGTTGTGATTCGAGTGGTTGTAGGTTGATTTTCATGGGTTGTGATAGGATGATGTTGGTGGGTGGTGATGGTTGTGGGTTGATTTTGGTGGTTTTGTTTTTTTGTTTTTTCTAGTGTTTGTTTTTTTTGTGTCGGTGGTGGCTGTTGGTGTTGTTGCAACAGTGGTTGTTGGTGGCAGTGCTAGTTGTGCTGTTGTTTTTTGTTGTTGTTGTTGATGATGATGATGAGGAGGAGGATGATATATTATTTTAATGTATTGGAAATATTATTTTAATGTATAAAATTGAAGAATAGAACATCTGATAAACGGTATGTTGTAAAATGATATGCTAAAATAATAAAGTAGGTTTGTTTGGGGGCCTTTTTCGGATGCCTAGCCACATGTGGTCTGTTGGAGGGATGACCTTACTAGGCCCAGGTTCTTTTTGGGGAGTTGTGTCCAGCATTGGGCCATGTGATCCAACGGCTATCGATGTATTTTTAAGCCTTCAAAATCATTAAGGCCAAAATCTAAGAATCACGATAATGGTTGAGTAAATATGTAATACGTGTTTGATATGATAGCTTTGATTAGTAGTTGTAATGATAGCTTGAAATAAAGTAGTATTTACTTAGAGGTAAAGTAATCATGTACTCAATGATGTAAACTTAAAGATATGCAAGCAAAGTCACTTATCTTTGTATGGTTTGTAGCCCAGCTGTATAGCATCAGTGGGCTGATAGGATTCCAGTAGAATGCCAGCGGTAAAGGCCAGTTTATCATGCATTTAAATAAGTTTAAGCCTTGGTTAGTAGTTGTAATAGTAATTGGAATAATGTAATATGTATTTAAATGTGAAGTAATCATATACTTAATGATGTAAATTTAAAGATAAGGAAACAAAGTCACTTATCTTTGTATAGTTTGTAGCCCAGCTGTGTAGCATCAATGGATTGATAGGATTCCAGCAGAATACCAGCGGTAGATGCTAGTTTATCATGCATTTAAATGAGTTTAAGCCTTGGTTAATAGTTGTGATAGCAGTTGGAATAAAGTAATATGTATTTAAATGTGAAGTAATCATATACTCAATAATGTAAATTTAAAGATAAGGAAGCAAAGTCACTTATCTTTGTATGATTTGTAGCCCCAGTTGTACAGCTTCTGTGAGCTGATAATATCCCAGCAGAGTAACTCCAGCGGTAGTGGGGCAGTTTGTCACGATAACTTCAAGATTGAAGGGGAAAAATGGGTGCAACTGGAGGGAGAGATAGTATGTCCAGCTGTGTGTAGAGGTTGGTTAAGCTTGCCCTTCTTATCATGCACTTAAATGAGTTTCTCCTTTGAAAATGCTTTTTTAATTGTTGTGAAGTTATGAATAGAGTTGCCTTCCATGAGAAGAGCATTTGTATGAAGTATATGTGCCTTCTTAGAGAAGGGCTTTATGTAAGAAGTAGTTATACCTTCTAAGAGAAGGGCTTTTATAAAAAATAGTTGTGCCTTATAAGAGAAGAGTTTTGATATAAGATCTTGGTGCTTTCTAGGAGAAGGGCTTTTAGTATGAGTGTTTGGCATCTCTTGAGAAGTGTGGAGATTGTAAAGACATAGATGTTTTGTAGGATGTAGTATTTGTAATGTGTATGATGTATGGAAGTATGAGAGGCATGATGGTTAAAGATAGTAAAAATATAAGATTATAACTGTTGGATGAGTTGTAGAGACTGCTTTCCAATAGGAAAAATTTTGTAAGAGAAGAGTATGGAAATGTGTTTAGGCATTTGGAGATAGAAGCAGTAAGATAGATGTAGAATTTCAGAATTTCAGAGTGAGAGAGCATGAGAGTGGAGCTTAGAAGAGTTGTGGTGTGTTATATGTAATGGTGTAGTAAGTGTGTATAAGGTTTGTGTAAGAGAAATGAAGAAAGAGATGTTTAGAGATATATGCAGCAAGATATATGTATTTTCAGAATATGGAGAGTGAGATAATGAGTATAAGAAAGTAATAGTATTATAGTGTGTTTAGCAAAGCTGCTGGGATTGTATGAAGGCTAATGAAGGGCATCTATGAGTTAAGGGCTGAAGAGTTTAGTTCCTAATTTAGAAACTAAAAAATTTAGAAGCTCAGAACTTCATTGAGAGCTTAGAAAGATCATTCAAGGGAGAAAGAAAAGGGAAGCTTATGAGAGAGTTCTTCTCCATTAGTGTCTCTCCTTAAAGTGTTCATGAAGGGTCCCTTTTAGAACTGAGTTTAAAGGGGTATTTTAGCAAAGAATATTAGTCAAAATCTATCCTAAATAGTAATGAATTTTCAGAGAATCCATCTTAAAATTTGGCCAAAAGTTGTATGTTTAGTTTTAAGGTATTTTTTCTATTTTGGGTAAAAGTTACTGGGGAAAAAGTAGCAAAATAGGAAAATATTTTAGCAAGAGAAAGGTAGTTATAATAGTTGGTTTTGGTTTTAGCTAAATGTGGAAAAAATCAGTAATGCTCAGGCTATTGGGTCAGTTATCACAGCTGTTCTAAAAAGGCTGTCCCAGCTGTCAGAAAAAGCTGTCCTAGCTGTCATAAGACAGTTGTTTGCTTTGGGTAGAATACAATGAGGTTAGATGGGTGATTTTAGACTGCTAGAGAGGACATTCAGCATTTATTGGATGGATTTGGCTGAAAATGGTAAGATCTCTTTGAAGGGTATCTTGCTATTTTGGGTATAACAGCTGGTTGCTGGGATTTCAGCATTAAATGGCTGATGATATCACTTCTAGTCAGGTGTTAAATGCTGAGTACACTGTTGGGGTTCAACTGGAAATGTTTCCTTTTTGGGTGTTTGTGTTTTTGGTGTAAGATTCCATTACAACACATTTCTAGCAAGTAATAGAAGGATTGGTTGAAGGCTAACAAAGTTTTAGAGATTTGGTCAAGGTCTCACTAAGTTGTGACATAATCTTGGTGAGCAAGAAGAGTATTTAATGCTCTGTTGTGGCAGCTGGCAGAGAAATATATGGTCAGATTGTGGTAGACAGCAATTGAATATCAAAGATATCATGAATATTTTGTATATAGTTGGAGATAAAAGATAGTTAATCAGATTAGGTCATGTGCTTGAGTTAGATTTTAGCTGAAAGAAGTATTGTAGATTATGTAGAATAATATAATGAAGTTTCTAAATATGTATAGCAACAGTTGGAGATTGAATGAACAGTTATATTCCCAGCAATTAGATGGCTGGAGATATTGAGTATTTGTCATATAATGAATATTAAGATTTAGGAAAAGAGCAATGGGGAATTTTATCATTTAAAGTGCTATGTGATTAGAGATGCATACCATATGTTACCCGTTGTGGGGACCAGTTATCTCTGGAGTACTGTTGAGGCTGTATGGAATGGGCCTATGGCCCAATGACCGAATCCGAGGAGGCTAACATGTTCGAGGATAGTTAACTGAGATGGTAAGGGAAATAGCGCTGAGGGAAGGACTGAAAATCATTTATGGTAATTCTAAATCTATTCGAGGTAAAAAGTCACATCAGAAGCATTTATCCAAGGTGGTTTAAAACCATCCTATACTCCTGAATACTACTTAAAAGTGGCCACATGACAGAAAGTCGAACATTGGATAAGGGATAATGGATGAGGATAACAGATAAGGATAACAAATATCTGTGGGAACTGTTACATCCACATTAAATGCTTCCCAGTTAACTCTCTGGCCACATTAATGTGAAAGTGATACCTAAACAGTGAATAAGCAGCCTTACAGCTGGTGGTAGAAAGTTCAGGGAGGTGTGAGATGGGACAGGGAGAAGCTCCCAGAACCAAATTCACACGTGTATGGTAAGGATGATACTAAAATCATAGTATATAACGTGAGAAAGTGGCCAAGGAAAGAGAAATCGAAATACCTAGAGCAAAAAAGATTAAGAAATACATTACCAAAAGAAGAACTCTGGACTCGTGATTAAATTACTCTGGTTATGCCGAGGAGGATTTTTATATCTTATACTCTTACTTTTTCTTCCAATCCACCCACGATTGTTATTTCCCTTCTAAAATTAGACTAGTTCTTTTTCCCACCCTCTACAAATTCATTGTTTGGGCTTATTAGGCCAAAACCCAATCCTGTTTAGGATTCAAGTTAAAACTAGTCCTTACAATTGGCGCCGTCTGTGGGAAGAACTTGATCTGATCTGAGGAGATTTCGGTTTAACGTTAGAGATGGAAGGGTCAGGTTCACACCAATTAACGATTGGTCCACATCAGGATGATGCTAATCTGCATCAGATAGAATCAGGCGGATCTCAACATAATAATTCAGTTGCAAACCCTCAGCAAAGGGGAGACTATGAAGGAAGTATGCATATAACGCATACTAGCAAGAGTCATTCACGAGGTAAAAGCCATGTTTCCCATGCAAAGAGTGAAAAGGACATGCAACATGAAATTGATGAATTGAAGAAAAAGTTGCGTCGCGTACGGTGAAGGCACTTATCACCTGACTCTAAGCTGTCATCCGAGGATACAGATGATGTTATGTATAAACGAAGATCCAGAACTCCACCCAGTGAGACTTTCTCTGGCGACGAGGAATATCGCCATAAGCGTAAGAATAAGAGCCCAGCCCATAAAGGCCTCGGGAATAATGCCATGAACGAAGCCCTGAGTCAAGTCGCTAGGTCCCCCTTCACTCGAGGCATAGAGGGTGCGAGTCTTCCTCGGCGATTTCATCAACCCACCTTCTCCCTTTATAATGGCCGAACGGATCCAGTCAAGCACGTCAGTCATTTTAGTCAGAAAATGGCCGTCCATTCTAAGGATGAGCCCTTGATGTGTAAGATTTTTCCATCCAGTCTGGGTCCGATGGCAATGAGATGGTTTAATAACTTGAAAGCAAACTCCATTGATTTCTTTAAAAAGCTTACCCAGTCTTTTGGTGCTCGATTTATCACATGTAGCAGGGTTCCACTGCCTTTAGGATCTTTGTTATCTATGTCCATGCATGAAGGGGAAACTTTGAAGGCTTATTCAGATAGATATTGGGAGATGTTTAACGAGATAGATGGGAGTTACGATGATGTGGCTATCAGTACTTTTAAGGCTGGCCTACCAACCGAGCATGATTTGAGAAAATCTCTCACCGGCAAGCCTATCACCAGTGTGCGTCTGCTGATGGATAGGATTGATAAGTATAGGAGAATCGAGGAGGATTAGATACAGGGAAAAGGAAAGGCGAAGGTGATCCCTTAAGAGAGGAGGGATTCCAGGTCGGATCGGACTCAGAATAATCGACCTCGGAGGGACTTTACAGGGCAGTCTGGATCAACCAACACTCAAGCAGTTAACGCTGTGTTTCGAGAACCAGTGCAATAGGTTTTGGAAAAGGTTAAGAACAAGCCGTTCTTCAGATGGCCGAATAAGATAGCAGGAGATCCTGTGAATCATAATCAAAACCTTTACTGCCAATATTATTAGGATCATGAACATACTACCGAGGATTGTAGAAATCTATAGGATCATTTGGAATAATTGGTTCGAGAGGAGAAGTTGAAACACCTCTTACATCATTCTAGTGGCCAAGGAGGCCCAACGAATTCGACGTTTCGGGGAAATGCTGTTCCGAAACCTCCTCTGGGCACCATAAATGTCATATTTGCTGCCTCAGGGAGAACTGGATCCTGTCCCTCCAAGATAATGTCAGTGTTTTATTGCTCAGGAGAAGATTCTGGCCCAATGCCGAAGAGAGTTAAGATGAATGTCCCATTGGTGTTAAGCTTTTCAGATGCAGACAAACTGGGAACCATACAACCATACGATGATGCCTTGGTAGTCACGCTTAGAATTGGTGGGTACGATGTGAAGAGGGTTATGATTAACCAGATTAGTGCAGCTGAGATTTTGTATCCTGACCTCTATAAGGGGTTAGGTTTAAAACTTGAGAATCTAACAACATATAGGTCTCCTTTAGTGAGTTTTGAGGGCAAAATGGTTGTTTCTAAGGGGCAGATTAGATTACCTGTTCAGGTTGGTACAGATGTGGTTGAGGTGGACTTTATTGTGGTGGATGCTTTCTCTCCTTACACAGCCATTATGGGCAGACCTTGGCTTCACATCTTAGGCGTTGTTTCCTCCACTCTTTATCAGAAGGTGAAATATCCCTCTGGGGACTAAGTGCTTGAGATAGTAGGAAGCCAATCTGTGGCTAGGCAATGCTTGGTAGCAACTATTCAGTACAAGCCTCAGGGTGACACCTCGGTCAATGCTAAAAACGATCAATAGCAGCTAAAAACTTCGGAATCTCTCTCTGGTGAACCAACCGATGAAATGAAGTGTGAAGATCTAGAAAAGGTGGTCGTTGAGGATGATCCGGAGAAATTCTTTCAAATTGGAGTTCAGATGCCCCTACTGGAGAAGAAGCAGTTAGTTGATCTTTTGAGGAGAAATGTAGATGTGTTTGCATGGGACACCTATGAAGCGCCTAGAGTAGATCCAAATTTCATTTGTCATCATCTGAATGTTAATCCGTCCATCACTCAGAGAAGACAACCACCTCGGCGTCCGTCCAAGGAATATGTGGAGGCTATCAAGAATGAAGTAACAAAACTCAAGCAAGCAGGGGCTATCAAAGAAGTATTTTATCCTCAGTGGTTGGCTAACATAGTAGTGGTGAAAAAGAAAATAGGAAAACGGCGTGTGTGTGTGGACTTTACAGATCTTAATAAGGCTTGTCCCAAGGACCCTTTCCTTATGCCTCAGATAGATCAGTTGGTGGATGCGACGATAGGTCATCCTCAGATGAGCTTTTTGGATGCCTTTTAAGGATACCACCAGATACCTTTGGCACTAGATGATTAGGAGAAGATAGCTTTTGTTACTCCTGTAGGGAACTATCACTACAAGGTGATACCTTTTGGTTTAAAAAATGCAGGGTCAACTTATCAACGAATGATGACCAAAATGTTTGAAGCACAGTTGGGTAAGAATGTTGAAGTCTAATCGATGACATGGTTGTGAAGAGCAAGTTGGTGTCCGAGCACGTAGGAGATCTCACAAGTATTTTTGAAGTTTTAAGGGAGCACAAGTTGTGTCTGAATGCCTCCAAGTGTTCTTTTGGAGTGGGCTCAGGAAAGTTTTTGGGGTACATGGTGATCTATAGGGGAATTGAAGTAAACCTAAACCAAATCAAAGCCATTAATAATTTGCAACCACCTTGGAATCCCAAAGAGGTACAGAAGCTCATTGGGATGATGGCTGCTTTGAATCGGTTCATATCCAGTTCAGCAGATAGGTGTAGACCTTTCTTCCTTTTGTTGCACAAATGGAAAGAGTTTAAGTGGTCCGATGAGTGTGTAGTGGCATTCCAACAACTTAAACAATATCTATCTCGCCCATCCATTATGTCCAGTCCAGTTGTGGATGAAGTTCTTTTTGTCTATATAGTAGTGGCCCTCTATGCTATAAGTTTTGTACTAATATGGGTGGATAGTGGCATACAACGGCCAGTCTATTATGTGAGCAAGTCACTTAATGAGGACGATGTGTGCTACTTGCCGCTGGAGAAGGCTATATTGGCGGTGGTACATGCTACAAGAAAATTACCCCATTACTTCCAAGCACATACTGTGATCGTGCTCACATAGCTTCCACTCAAGTCAATACTCAGAAGTGCAGATTATACTGGAAGGAGTGCCAAATGTGGCACGATTCTAAGGGTTTTTGATATAAAATACATGTCTCGTACTTCTATAAAGGGACAGGTCCTTGCCGACCTGGTGGCTGAATTTGCTAAATGTCCTGAAGAAATGAATATGGAAAAGCATGGCATGGATGAAAAATCAGTTGTCATAGTCTCTGTCCAATGTTCCACGCCTTGGGAAGTGTATGTGGATAGGGCGGCCAATCTGCGAGGATCAGGAGTGGGGCTAGTTCTGGTGTCACTCGAGAAGATTACCATTGAAAAATCTTTGAGATTGGGTTTCTCGGCTATGAATAATGAAGCAGAATACGAAGCTCAGTTGATGGGAATGATAATGGTCAAGAAGATGGGTGGAAAAATGGTGAAGGTTTATTCAGATTCAAGGCTGCTGGTGGGCCAAGTAAGAGGAGAATTGGAAGCACGAGATCCAAGAATGCAGGAGTACCTGAGCCAAGTCAGGAATATGCAAACAAAATTTGAAGTCTTTGACGTGTCGCATGTTCCTAGAGGTGGAAATACCCATGCAGACTCTTTGGCTACCCTTGCCACGTCCTCGGCGCAGGACTTGCCCAGGGTAATACTTATTGAAGACTTATACACTCCTACGTCATTGCACAAAGATATGCCTCGGATCTACTAGATCAGTCTAGATCTAAGTTGGATGGATCCCATATCATTGTATCTTGAAAGAGATATATTGCCTGAAGAGAAGTCTGAAGCAGAAAAAGTACGAAGAAAAGCTCATCGGTTTTGGCTGTCCGAGGATAGAAAGTTATACAAGTGTTCTTTCTCTGGTCCTTATTTGTTTTGTGTACACCCTGAGGCATCAGAATCACTCCTGGAAGAGCTACATGAGGGAGTTTGTGGGAGTCACACAGGGGGAAGATCCCTATCTCGTAGGGCTATTACTCAGGGATACTGGTGGCCAAGCATACAAAAGGAGGCACAGGAATATGTTAAGAAATGTGATCAGTGTCAAAGATTTGCGCCGAATATTCACCATCTTGGAGGAGTTCCCAATCCTCTTACTAGCCCTTGGTCGTTTGCTTAATGGGGCTTGGACATTGTGTGACCTTTCCCTAAAGCAGTAGGAAATAAAAAATACCTGCTAGTCTGTACAGATTATTTTACCAAGTCGGTCGAAACTAAGCCTCTAGCTAACATCAGAGATGTAGATGTCAAAAGGTTCATCTGGAAGAACATAGTTACTCGATTCGGGGTTCCCTATGCACTCATCTCGGATAATGACCTTCAATTTGATAGCAAAGCCTTCAGGAAATACTGTTCTGATTTAGGTATAAAGAATAGATATTCCACTTCGACCTACCCGCAGGGAAATGGGCAGGCTGAAGTTGTTAACAAAGTCATAGTGAACGGACTTAAAAAGAGATTGGATGACGCAAAGGGAAGGTGGATAGAGGAAATACCACATGTCCTTTGGACATATCGAACAACGCCTCGAAAATCAACAAGAGAGACCCCTTTCTTTATGGCATATGGGGCTGAGGCTATAATCCCATTGGAGAATGATTTTCCAACGATGAGAACTAGCACGTTCACCTTGGATGGTAATGATGAGCTACTGAAGAAGAGTTTGGATCTGGTTGAATAACGGAGAGAAAATGCAATGGTGTAGCTGGCCTATTACCAACACAAGTTTAAGCAAGACTATGATATGAATGTAAAGCTAAGGCCATTGGCCCCAGGAGACTTGGTATTAAGGAAGGTCTTGGGAAATACTAAAAACCCGGCTTGGGGAAAATTGGGGCCTAACTGGGAGGGACCATATTGTATCACATCAATAGCAGGAATAGGTACATATTACTTGGAGGATTTAGATGAAAAAACTGTACTCCATCCTTGGAATGTAAACAACCTAAGGAGGTACTACTATTAATAAGAACAATCGCTTTTTGATTCCTTTCTGCTTTATTCCAAGTGTGTATCATGAATCCTGTGACATCTTTTGAAATATTAAACAGAAACTAAGTTATGTCAGGTCTTCATATCACAAACTTAGTGGAAATTAATATCCCTTGACATCTTTTAAAATATTAAACAGAATTAAGTTATGTCAGGTCCTCGAATCACAAATTTAGTGGAAATTAATATCCCTTGACATCTTTTGAAATATTAAACAAAAACTAAGTTATGTCAGGTCCTCGGATCACAAACTTAGTGGAAATTAATATCCCTTGACATCTATTGAAATATTAAATAGAAACTAAGTTATGTCAGGTCCTCTGACCACAAACTTAGTGGAAATTAATATCCGTTAATATTTATTGAAATATCAAATAGAGGCTAAGTTATATTAAGATCCACAGACCACAAACCTAAAAAAAAAGAATGTGTTACTCTTTGAACTAGGTTATGATGATCCAATTTATAAGTCATACTGAACCTTATTAATATCACCTAGAAATGTTTCAAAGTTTTCATGTCTTGCCTGTTATTTGAACACTGGGGTGGTGCCTCAAATTTAGGAACTTATTAAGAGTTGATAAATTAAAAAGCACACTTTGACAATGATGTGAATTGGTGATCACAATTTACTTGGATTATAAGTTAAGGTGTATAAAACTGTGTTTTCTCTTGTTTCAACCAATTTTTATCCTTTATAACATATGTTTATGTGCAAGCAAAGAATAATCAAAGTAAAGGTCACATAAATGAAAGATGAAACGGTATTAACATATATGAATTGGAACAAGAAAGAAATATTAAAATTTGCCTTCAAATACAAAAAATGAAATTACATCAACTTTCTTTATCCTTAAAAAAAAAAAACAATTATGGCTTAAGCTTTATCTGGACTTTGGATTTAGGGGCTTTGTCAACTGCCTCAGGAGGGATTTCTTTCTCCTTTTCCTTGGAAGCCCCTCCCACGGGCAAAATAGTTGAGGCTAGCTCCTTTTCAAAGCTTTGAGAAGCTGCCCCAAGCTGGAGATCCTTAGCTACTTTGTCCAAGGAGGCGCCCTATGAAGCTTTAGTTTCTTTGGCTTGCACCTGTTGACTGGATAGGGGAGGATTCTGAGGCTGGGCATCTTCGGTTGGCTGGGTGACTGGAGGGGCTGCTTCCTTTTGATTGGGAATTTGTATGGCAGAAGGGAAGAAGATATTCTTTGGCCTCCTCAGCTCGAAAGAAGCATCAATCCCAGCTCGATTGAGGGCTTCTTCCCAGGTCTGAGTGCAATAAGCATGACATACAGCAGGGACCTCTGCCCTTAGGGCATCTTCGGTTTTAACCACGCTGACATCATAACCGTGCTGCTCGGCTTCGTCTTTTTCCCTCTCAGCTTTGGCTTTGGCCTTTTCTGCTTCAACCTTGGCTTTTTCTGCCTGATCTTTAAGCCTTTGAACTTCCTCCAGTTGTTTCTTCAGAGCCGCCAATTGCTCCTTAGAAGCAGCCAGTTGGTCATTGGCCTCACAAGCTAGCTTCCTTTGGCTTTCAGCCTGTCTCTCTGCACCCTCCAGGGCCTAGTCTGCACTCTTTCAAGCCTTCTCCTCGGCGGTTAGTTTTTTCTTTAACTCGGTATTGCTATTTTCAGCAATGACTAGAGTTTGTACAGCCGTAGCCCTTCTCTTTCTTTCCTCATCCAATTGTTGTAAATAGGAGTTGGTCATTTCCTCGAGCCTAAAAGTATTTTGGATGGCCTTAAAAAAAAAAAAAAAAAAAAAAAGGGAATTAGAACCAACACAAATAAGAAGTATGCATATATATGCATGGCAGTTATGGGTTTTACAAAGAAAAACATTCACAAGGGGTTAGCACCATACCATGCCTAAATATCTTTTGGTGTTAAGGAAGACTTCATTCTTCCTTAAGCCTCGTAGCTCTAACATATCTCTGGGCAGCAGTAGAGTCTGCTTCAGAGCTGAAACGACATGGCATCCAATGCCCCCATTGAAGTCCCTGATTGACGTGTCATCCATTAGGGGCTAACCGCTGAGCATGGGTGCTGGGAGCCAAGCTTGGGGTGCTGGGGACTAAATATCTCCCCCTTCTGCTCCTTGGCTGGGGGCGTGGCCGACTTTTTGGTGCTTTGCAGCTCGTTGAGCCTCTTCTTCGCTGGTTGGAAGAAGTCTTCCCGTTTCCACCACGTCTTTACCCTTATGCTCTCTCCTCCTCCTAGGGTCCACCTGTTCAACCCTAGAGGGAAGGGTTGGTGGAGGAGCACGAGGAGGGGACTTTGGCGGAGGAGGTGGGGGCTTGGGTTGAGCAGACTTTTCAGGCCCCCCCTTTCCTGGTTGGTTCTCTATTAACTCCAACAGGCTCTTCTGTGGCTTTCTTTGAATACCTATCTCTTTTGGTGGGCTCTTAAGAGACAGTGGCTAATTAAACACCTCGAACTCGTCCATGGACTTAGTTAAGTCCACAAAGACTTGCTCCTCCTGTTCTTCTTTTTCTTCCTCCTCTTCTTGAAGAATAGGGGGGAGATAATGATACTCATGCTGAAAGAGTTGCAACAGGAAGTGATTTAGTTGATGGCGTATGTTTGGGGAGCGGAATGCCTTCAGGAACCACAAATCCCTTGTAAGCAACGCTGATGCGGTGGAGCCGAGAATCTTTGGCTCTTATCACACACTGAGGGGCTTGGAATGCGCGGGAGATGGGTGTATATCCGAGGATTAGGTGTGCTGCTCTCAGTTGGCCGTCGGCTTCATTGACGTACACCTCGGATTGCAGGATCCTATCTAGGCTCGCCCTATTGATTAAGCGAAAAAAAGGAATGGTGGAGTTGGTATTTGCAAAACCATTAAAACCAAGAGAAATGCATTTCAGTAAGAAAAAAGAACAAGAGGAAACAAAAGAGTAGCATAAGTTAAAACATAAAAATTAGCAGTTGACCCCCCACCTGGTGTTCCCTCCTTAACTGGACAAAGTAAACCGTCATGCCACTGCCCAGAAAAAATCAAAAAATCATCCTTTAATCCTTTGTTTGATATAGGGAGGCACTGGATCAGCCTTATTTCAGGGTGCCTTGACTTGAGGTAATACCCCTGCCACTTCAAATTGTGCAGATTATATATCCAGTTTACGTCATGATGGGTAAGGTTTAGGTTCATCCTCTCATTTAAGGCCTCTATACTCTCTAACACCCTAAACATGTTTGGGGCACATTGTGTGGGAGAAAGCCTAAAAAACCTAAGGAAGTTCCTAGTGAGAGTACCCATAGGAATGGTCATCCCTCCCTCTATGAAGGCAATCATAGGGATGACCACCTCTCCTGTTTTGCTCTCATCATACCATTCCCCCTGGGCAGCATATCAAATGCCCACGTGTGGGGGGGGGGGGGGGAATGTTGTACTTAGTCCTAAAATTCTTCATCCCCTCCTTAGAGTCAACTAGGTGTTTGAATCTACCCATTTTATAAGAAGTCTGTAATGAAAACTTCGCAAGTCGGAAAGAAAACTAAAGGAGTTCAAGGAAACTTACAAGTTTGAAAAGTGGTCATCGGACAAAGTTTTTGTATTTGTAGACGCACAAGAGAGTGAGAGAGAGAGAGACAAATTCAATGTATAAGCTCTAGAATCACGTAACTGTTGAAAGTGAAAAAGAATTGATTTGAAAGGTTATTTATAGTGGCACAGAAATTGCGAGCGGGAAATTTCCCGCTCGTATATCAAGAAGACCCATCCACCGTTAGATTTCCATCCTGCTGTTGAACGTGGGGAACAAGGGAGTCGCTAGAATTAAATGAAGATGTGCTCTGAGCGCTGAGGCGTCAAAGGCGTGCCTTAAGAAGATAAAAAGGCGTTCTTAGGACTCGGCTAAACGAAACAAAATCACAGGGAGGAAGGGACGAAGATATCAAAATCTTCATTTCCTTCCAAGGAGCTGCAAAGCAAGATTTTGAGGGGCTATTGTGAGGACCAATTATCTCTGGAGTACTGTTGAGGCTGTATGGAATGGGCCTATGGCCCAATGACCTAATCCGAGGAGGCTAACATGTCCGAGGACGGTCAATTGAGATGGTAAGGGAAATAGCGCTGAGGGAAGGACTGAAAATCATTTATGGTATTTCTAAATCTATCCAAGGTGAAAAGTCACCTCAGAAGCATTTATCCGAGGTGGTTTAAAACCATCCTATACTCCTGAATGCTACTTAAAAGTGGCCACATAACAGAAAGTTGGATGTTAGATAAGGGATAATGGATGAGGATAACAAATATCTGTGGGAACTGTTACCTCCACATTAAATGCTTCCTAGCTAACTCTCTGGCCACATTAATGTGGAGGTGATACCTGAACAGTGAATAAACAGCCTTATAGCTGGTGGTAGAAAGTTCAGGGAGATGTGAGATAGGACAGGGAGAAGCTCCCAAAACCAAATTCACATGTGTATGGTAAGGATGATACTAAAATCATAGTATATAACGTGAGAAAATGGCCAAGGAAAGAGAGATCGAAATACCTAGAGCAAAAAAGATTAAGAAATACATTACCAAAAGAAGAACTCTGGACTCGTGATTAAATTACTCTGGTTATGTCGATGATGATTTTTATATTTTATACTCTTACTTTTTCTTCCAATCCACCCACGATCGTTATTTCTCTTCTAGAATCAGACTAGTTTTTTTTCTGACGCTCTATAAATTCATTGTTTGGGCTTGTTGAGCCAAAACCCAATCCTGTTTTAGGTTCAAGTCAAAACTGGTCCTTACACTCGCTACACACGGACTCATCAGAGTTTAGGGAGTTGGAGAAGACACGCAAAGCAACATGCCTCTTTTATCAACTTTAAACTGTTGGAACTTTATTGAATATACCTCTTGGCCCTTCAAACCACGACTCCCAAAGTTTCCCCAATGAGACTTATGAGCTTGGATCATAAGCCGAAGATGAGATGACGTACCTTGAGTTTTGTTGTCATTTTGTGTAAATATGGGCTCTTATTGAAGAAGCCGCTTGCCATGAGTGTAAGAGAGGTAATATGGGCCGTGAGCTTTGATTCATTGCTTAAGCTCGATCCATATGTTGATGTTGATGATATCATAGGTTATGATCCAAATTGATGAAGAGAAAGTGTGGACCATGAATCCCCCTCTTGAAGTAAGGATTTCACAGGCTATGTGAGCCCAATCCATGTAGTTGAATGAGATATAAGCTTATTTTGGGTTTTAAACAGATTTACCCAAAAAATCAATAATATGTTGATGTGGCATGGGTTGCCAATGAAGTAATGCCACGTGAGCCAAAAAAACAGTCCTCATTGGTGTGTCAAAATGACATTTTTTATAGAACAACTGATAAGAATGCACTTAGAGCATTAGTCCGAGGTTGTAAAATAATATCAATTTTACATTTTCAAATATCACTTTATCTATTTTACCAACTTATTTCATAATTCACCCCACATCTCAGTTTCTATTTTTAAATTTAACCCATTAAAATAATTTAAATCAACCAACAAATAATAATATAATAAACACTTCACACTTCTCTATCCATCGAACCCATGGCCAGCAGTCACCACTAACCCACCAAAGCCATCACCACCACTACCACTAAAAATCACAGAATCGAAAGGAAAAAAAAAAAAAAAAACACACACACACACACACACACCAACTGCTACTGTCGAACCATAACAACCCACAAATCAGCAGCCACCATCACTACAACATTAACACTTCACAAACCTAAAAATTAAAAAAAAAAAATTTATACCCACGGACCCACAAACAACCACCGAGATCCACACCCACCATCGAATCACCAGCCACCACCGCCAATCAAACATCACGAACCAAGACCAATCTTCAAAACCCAGAACAACCCAGAAACCTCGACCCATGCGAACCACGACCCATGCGAGCCACTACCCAAGGCCCAAGGCCCACAACCCATGCGAGCCACGCTGATCTGCCACTACCAAACCAAACCCAGCCACCCAACGCCCAAAGGTTGATCTGCCACCACCAAACCTGGCCATTGATTCAACTCCACCACCAAAACACCACCATTGAAACGCCACCACTGAACCACCAATCATCGATTTGGAGAGAGGGAGACCGAAAAGGGGAAAAAAGAATAGAGAAATAGAGAGAGAAGACACGGAGATGGAGAAGTGAGACAGACAGAGAGGAGTGGGAGAGAGCAAGAAAGGGAAAAAAAGAATAACGAGATGAAGGAGAGTCAGAGGAGAGAGAAAAAAGGGTTAATAAAATGATAATATTTTTTTATACAGCCTGTGAACAGTGAGATTGCATACCTTACTGTAGCTGGGTGGGAAAAAAATTTGGGTTTAGCAACTGGGATGGAGCTTGTTTTTTATGGAATTAGGATGTAAAATAGTAACTAGAGAGTGTTTACATCCTCAATGCTAGTGCTCTTATGGTGTTGTACAGTTGTATATTCTTTACAGTCTCAGTCTACCCCTCATCCAGGTGAACATTAAATTTAATCTAATTCTCGCTTACTAATTAATTAATTAATTAATCATGTTAACAAAGGTTCTTAAGACAGTTATTAATAAACCATATTTGAAAAGTTTTGACACCACTTTCATGAGAAATATAAAAAACTGTCAGTAATTTTTTTTTTTTTTGAGAAACAAAAACACACACACAAGGAAGAGGGAAATAGGTTATAAAAATAATATTTATTAATTTATCATTCTCTAAATAAAATGTTTTTAAAAATAGCTCTTAATTTGGGCATTGGTTAACATTTTCTTTAATTAATTTTAATTTTTAAAGAAGTATGGATTGTGTACTCCCTCTTTATACTTTAAAAACATTTTGTTTAAGAAATATTTACAAACAAGCTCATAAATATGAGACTAGATTTAACTATATGTAACATATAATATTATAATTTTATTGTATACATGTCTAAAAATATACTTACATAGACTTCAAATTGGCTTATATAAGTTTGTAAATAAATTTATATGATATCAAATTATTATTTGCAGTTTAATGATAATATAATCAATCTATTTGCAGTAAAAATTTATAAATTTGTGAAAGGATAAAATAAATAAACCTGAGCTTTTAATAATCAAATAAACTCAACTCGTTTATGACCTTATGCATACAAATTTTAGGTATAGTTTTATTATAGAGTGCCTTAATGACACAAATTAAACTACACACACACACACATATATATATATATATATATATATATATATATATATTTTTTTTTTTTTTTTTTAATTAATTAATTAATTAAATTGGGAAAAAATCTAATAACATATATAATCAAAATTAATTTATGCGTGAAAACCACAAACTAATAAATTATTAATAAGTGCATTTTTTTTTTATAAGCATACATTGAATCTCATAATTGGATATTTGTTATTTCTTAACAAATATATATCCTTTGCCACGCATAATTGAATATCGTAATTTGATATTTAATAGGAATCAACCCAAAATGCTACTTGTTTTAAGTATAGTTTTTTTTTTTTTTTTTTTTTTTTTTTTTTTTTTTTTTTTTTTTTCATATAGTTAATTTTCAATAAATTGGAAAAAAGTGCAACAAATAGTATAAATTTATTTGGTGTGAAAACCATGAAAGCATATATTCACACAGACAAGGTTCAAAAGTTTTCTTCTCAAAAAAATTCAGAAGTTTAAGGAAAAAAAAATCATGGTTTTTTTTTTGGTAAACAACGCATATTATAAAAGGCTAAGGGATAATAAGTCTGTTACAAATGTGGCCAGCTTTATCTAATGCTAACAGATCAACCACCACAGGCAGTGGGTTATACAAAAAAAGATAATCAGTATGGAGGTCAGCCCCCATCTTAGCTAGTCTATCAGCGCAACAGTTAGCTTCCCTATAAACATGCGTTACCAGGCAGTTATGGAATGTCTTCGTCAGGTTCCTGCAGTCAGATAGAAGTGGTTCCAAATTAAGATTGACTACAGATGGATTAGTGATAAGATATACAAGAAATGTAGCATCCAAATCAACATATAAATTATCAATGCCCAATTGTTTGGCCATCAAAAGTCCTTCCTTAAAAGCCCACAGCTCTGCAGTAATACTAGCGACATTCCCAAACTTCTTCACAAACCCAGCAACCCATTCCCTTTCACTGTTTCGAATAACTCCACCCCCGCCAGCCCTCTTTGGGTCCCCAAAAACGAAGCCATCAATATTTAGCTTCACCCATCCGGGTTAGGGTTTACACCATTTTACTTGGACTTGGATTCTACTTGGCTTGCTGGGAACGTTAGGCACTATAGCAAAGAATTCAGCACTTTTCTTGATACAAAGAGCACTCAACCCACTCTCAACATTTCTCTCTTGAAAGATGACTTTATTCCTTTGAAGCCATATATTCCAGAGAGTTTGAGGAAACAGAATTTTCCAAGGAATGCGAGGAGTAGGAAAAAAATCAGATGAGCCACAATATTTTTCTAACCAAGCAGTTAAAGAAAGATTAAAAAACTCAGCGTTTGATTCATCAATACCAAGATCTTTCCAAACACCTCTTGCCTTCTCACAATCCTGAAGAGTATGGAGTATAGATTCAGAGGCCAGGCCACATAATTCACAAGTTATGTTCAAGTTAATACCTTTTAAGCCAAGAACTTCCAGTGTAGGGATGTTGTGATGGATGCAGAGCCATAGAAAGAATTTAATTCTTGGAGTTGTATTGGATTTCCACACCCAATGGCCGAGAGAAGCTTCAAGATTCAAAGGGTTTAAACCTTTGGCTAAGAGATACACTGATTTAAGGGAGAATGATCCGTCCTTAGAGAATGCCCACACAAGAATGTCCCCTTGGTTCAGGTTGACTGCAGTTGGAGTTCCTTGAATTTCTTTAACAATATTATCAGGGAGGATAAAGGATATGCTAGTCCAATTGTCTAACAACATTTTGACAGAGATATTTTCCTCCCCTTCGGTCAATGGCCCTTCAATTTGGTGTCTGAAGGGCCCAGTGGGCAACTAGAAGTCACCCCAAGCCTTAACCATGTTCCCATTGGCAACGGACCATTTTAATCCTTTATTGAAAATAACCCCACCATCCTTGCAGGAAGCCCAGATGCGAGAGGCAGGAAGATTCCTACCACCAACACATAGTCTAATAGGGGTAAGATACTTACAAATAAGCATACGGGCCCATGATAAATCAGGACAAGAAGCAATTCTCCAACAAAGCTTGGCTAATAGAGTAGAATTACGAGCTTTTGCTTGGAAGATCCCCACACCCCCCAACTCCTTCGGGTTAGTCACTTTATTCCAACCCACTAGGTGGATTTTCTTTTTATTAGAAGTTGATCCCCAAAGGAAGTTCCTTACAAGTCTGTCAACATCCTCACATATTCTAGCAGGAAGTTTACAGCATTGCATAAAGTATTCAGGTATGGGAGAAACCGCAGCCTTTAAGAGAACAAGTCTGCCAGCAGGGGAGAGGCACTTAGACTTCCAACCCTCAAGCTTTGATTGGACTCTTTCAATCACAAACTGAAATTCATTTCTTCTCCACCCTTTATGGAGAATGGGGAACCCAAGATAATTTCCAAGATTGGAGGTTTCAGCTATGCCAAGATGACTGACAACTCTTTCCTTATCCTCCTCTGAAGTATTGGCAGAGAAAAAAATTTTGGACTTAGCAAGACTGATTTTCTGCCCGGTAAGACTACAAAATTCATCAAGAACTTCACTAACAGCCTCCGTGTTTCTCTGACTTGTGCTAGCAAATAAAAGGAGATCATCCACAAAAAACATGTGGGAGAACCCATGTCCACTCCGGGAAGCTTTAACTCTAGTCCAATCACCTTCTTCACACTTCTTATGAATCAAGGTGCTTAGGAATTCCATGCATAGGATGAAAATATACGGGGAAATGGGGTCCCCTTGCCTTAATCCTCTAAAAGGCTGGAATTCCTCCAACTGAGAGCCATTAAGGAGCAAAGACACACTGGTGGACGATATACAACTCAAAATCAGGTCAATGGTGTCTTGATGGAACCCCAAGCTAAAAAACATGCTTCTCACAAAACTCCATTCCATGCGATCAAAAGCCTTTTCTAAGTCGATTTTGATAATCATATAGCCCTAGTGCCCTTTCTTTTTCCCAAGGGTATACACAAGCTCCTGTGCCACAATCACATTATCTGTACCCCTTCGACCCGAGATGAAGGCTGTTTGGGAGGGAGAAACAAGGGTGGGCATGAGATGTTTCATTCTCTGGACAAGAATTTTGGTGACAATCTTGTAAATGGTATTACATAAACTGATGGATCGGAAGTGGTTGATTGTTTCAGGCCCAGATTGCTTAGGTATGAGAGCAATAAGAGTTTTATTAAGGTGAAGAGGAATTTTTTTGGTTCTAAACATACGCTTGACTTCAAACTTCACAGAATTCCCCACAACCAACTAGAATCACTGAAAGAACCCAGCATGGAGCCCATCAGGCCCTAGGGCTTTAAAGGGTTTCATGGAGTTAAGATCAAATAAAATCTCAGCATCAGACGGAGGGGCAGCCAAGTGAAGAGCTTCTGATTCAGAGAGACAGTTGCCCCAAACAGGAATAGTGGCAGGCTCCAGTGGGCAACAAATTTGCTCAGTATTGTAAAGAGAAGCAAAACCATTGAGAAAAATCCTTTGAACTCCTTCAGGATCTTCCACCCAATTACCAACAGAGTTTTGAATGCGGTGAATGCGGTTTCCACTTCTACGGATAAGGGTGGATAAATGAAAGAATTTTGTATTTCGTTCACCCTGAATAAGCCAATCAGACCTGGCTTTAATGCCCCAAAGTTCTTCTTCCAGGTTCAAAATGTGTTCCAATTCCTCAGACAAGGATTTGTGAAGATTAATTAATCTTTGAGAGGGTATCGGCATAAGGCCTTTTCCACACCAAGAATTCTTGCAATCAAGTTCTTTTTCTTCCAGAAAATATTTCCAAAAACATCCTTGTTCCAAATTTTCACTTTTTGAGTAAAGGAGATAATAGCATTATTAAAATTTTGGTGATTACCCTCCCAAGCATCCTTAACAATGGAGGGGAAGCCCTCATGGCTAAGCCACATGGGCTGAAAGCGGAAAGGCCGAATCCCACTACGACAAAAATTAGGGGCCAGAGAGAGAAGAAGAGGACAATGATCAGAATTAATCCTTGCTAAATGCTTGACCATTGCCTCAGGAAGATAGCCTTCCAATCCGAATTGGCCCAAACCCTGTCCAATCGTTGTTGAATTAATCCAGAAATGTCTCTTTTATTGGTCCAAGTAAAAATTGAGCCAGAAAATCCAAGGTCCAGTAAATTACAAAAATCCATACAATCAGTGTATTCAAATACTCGCCTCCTACAAATACCGTTGCCCCATTTTTTCTCCTCCTCTTTAGTGACATCATTAAAATCCCCCATAACAGCCCAAGGGAGATTGTGTCTCACAGATAAAACTCTCAGGTTGTTCCACAAAATACACATTTCTCTAAAACGAGGACTACCATAAATTGCACTTAAAAGCCAATGTTGGGAAAGAGATCTAACCTGAACAATAGCATGGATCTCCTGCTTCGTGGCAGAGAGGATGTCCAGAGAAACAGAGTCCGAACGCCAAAGAAGCCAGATTCCACCAGCAAAGCCAATAGTTTCAGTGGAGTAAGCTCCATCAAAGGGGAGCTTCCTGATAATTCCATCAGCTCTAGGCCCATCAATGCGGGTTTCAGTGATTATGAAGATAACGGGTTGATCACATTCAACCAAATCCAAGGCAATCTTAAGGAAGGTGGGCTTCATAGCCCCTCTACAGTTCCAGATGAGTATATTCATGATTGGAGAAGTGGAGTAAGAAATTATTACTACAAGAATTCTTGATTATTATTTTTTTTAAATAAAAATTTAGCCAACACCATAAATCATGGCATTACCACTACAATAGTATTTGAAACCCCATATATATGGAAATGAAATTATTTCAATATAGAGAGCAAAAAGCAACCAAAAAAAAAAATCCAAATATGAGAGATGGTGTCTTAGCCGTGGTGGTTCTTCTCATGATGGTTCCTATGGCTTCGGGTTGTGGAACTCAAGAACATCTAATCAACTAGACAAATCATCATTGCTCTCGATCCTGTGGTAGTCGATTCTATTCGGTCAAGGCAACTTTGCTCACGAGAGAGAGAGAGAGAGAGAGAGAGAGAGAGAGAGAGAGAGATAGTTTGTATTTACTTTTTAGGAGTTGGTTTAGGACCAGTGCATCTAGTGTATTGGATTTGGTAAGATGGTGAAACATGTTTAAAAATTTACACATATCATCATATCAACAGGTTCAGTACTACTGAACATTGGACTTAAGTCTAACCCTATTGTGTAAAGCTTAAACAATTGTTCACAAATAATAGTTTTCTTGGTTTAAAATCCAGACAAATAATGGGCCCAACATTTTTGTTATCTTACAAATTTTACAACTTTTTCTCACAATTTATTATTAGTATCATTATTATGAGCTAGTATCTTATGCGCTAGACGCATGAGACCTGCATCTTATAGGTAGGTGGACCTTATATGTGTGGAGCCCACCTGCTTGTGGGAGGTGAGATCCACCTACCTGGGAGAATGAACACATATCATCATATCAACAGGTTCAGTACTACTGAACACTGAACTTACGCTTAACCCTACTGTGTAAAGCTTAAACAATTGTTCACAAATAATAGTTTTCTTGATTTAAAATCCAGACAAATAAAGGGCCCCACATTTTTGTTATCTTACAAATTTTACAATTTTTTCTCACAATTTATTGTTAGTATCATTATTATGAGCTAATATCTTATGCGTTAGACACATGAGACCTGCGTCTTATAGATAGGTGGACTCTATACGTATGGAGCCCACCTACCTATGGGAGGTGAGACCCACCTATTTGGGAGAAGCAAGTCTCATAAACCTAGCATATGAGAAGTTTTTCCCATTATTATTTGGGACCACTACTATTATTACTTTATTGTTATTTGTTTTCAAATTCTTTTTTTACTTAGACTCTCTAATTTCTAAAAAGTAAAAATACATTTAAAAAAAAAAAGTTGTTTTCTTTTGACAATAAAAACTTGTTTTCAAAATCCCTATAAAAACAATGGAAAAACACCCCATTCTCTCTCTCTCTCTCTCTCTCTCTCTCTCTGTATGGGGCCGGTTTCCACAACATTCTGCCGCCACAGACTGCTCTGTATATTAGATAAATCTCCCGAATAGCCCAAATGCCATCAACTCTCTCTCAGTCTCTCACCCCACTCAACCCGCTTCTCGCCACTATCTTCAGTCCTTTTCACTGTGTCAAAATTCAGTAGAAATTTCCTTCTTTCTCTAGAGAAAGTCGCGAAATATTCATCTCTACAAAAATGGAGCAAAAACTTCTCAAGGACTTCGAACTCGACCCCAAGAACCGCTCGGAAGAGGCGTTACAACGGTGGAGATCCGCCGTGTCAATCGTCAAAAACCCCCGCCGCCGGTTCCGCCACGTCGCCGATTTAGCCAAACGCTCTGCGGCCGTGATAAAACGTCGCAAAATCCAGGTCTTCTTTCTCTTCCTTCTTCTTCTTCTTCTTCTCAATCATCGCTTTGATTTTAGTTTAATAGACAAAATGCAAAAAAAAAAAAAAAAAAAAAAAAAAAACTGTTTTGTACGTCTCAACTAACTCTTACTTACTCTAAATCACACTTAAATTGCACTGAGAATCGGTTTTTTTTTTTTTTTTTTTCCTGGAAGATAACGAGATTTGATTCACTATGCTTGTTCTGTTAGATTTTAATTTGTTAATGCGAGGCTAGGGATTTCATTTTTGGTTTTTGTCTGTGACTTGTTTGGCCGCTGAGAAAAAGTTTGGGAAATGGACGTTACGGTTACGGATGGGATGGTAAAAATGAATGAATATGACCTGTCGTACTCTAACGCTACTGTTTTTGTCTTTCCTAGAATTTGATTTCCTTTATTTTCCTCCATTTTCTCGTGAGGCTAGCAGACTTGCTATGAGCGTTTAGGCTCTGTTTGTTGTTTCTAAAAACAAAATGCAAAAAAAATTACTCACAAAACTGTGTTGTTTCCTGAAAGATTTGATTCACTGTGCTTGTTTTGTTTTAGATTCAAATATGAAAATGTGATTGTATTGCGAGGCTAGAGCTAGGGATTTCATGTTTGGTTTGGTTTTCATTTAATGACTTGTTTGACCACTGAGAAAAGATAAGGAGATGACGTAACGGAAGGTAATAAATGAATGAAGATTGTTGTAGAGTATTCTACTCTAACGCCACTCTACTGTGTGGTCTAGAATTTGACGTCCTTTATTTTCCTCTATTTTCTAGGTAAACAAACAGATTTTGCTACAAAAATTAGATAAGATAAAAAAGAAAAAGACACAGAATCAAAATTTGGAATTTCGGTAATATCTAATTTTGTTGCTTAAGAAAGTGAAAACCCTAGCGCAACAAAATTCGGCACTGATTTACAAATTGACCATTTCGGTATCAACAATATACTAAATGATTTTTTTAAATGATTTTTCTGTTTTGAATATGAAATTGAAGAAGACGCCAATTTTTTAAAGCTATTTAAAAAAAAAAATTGTAACAGAATAAATTTATTTATTTATTTTCTTTCTCCAATTGGTTTGTGAGAATTCATTTTTATTGATTTATTCAACTTGAAAAAATAAATTAATAATAAAAAAAAATTGTATTATATTATGAACTGAAAGAGCTGGTAAAGAAGGCATAGGCAAATGGACAAACGCAGATATAGAAATTGTCGTATTTGCAGCTGGGATTACGCTTTCCGATATCTTATCCGTTAACGTATTGCACATGGGACCGGTTCTCTCTGCAATTGTGATTATGTGCAGCTATATAAAATTACTTTTAGCTCACTTTGCTAAGTTTGTATATTGTTTATTATTGAAAATTAAAAATAATTTTTACATATTTAAATGATATTGTAAAACTTAATTTTAATGAAAATTTTGTTGAATTAGATAACTTTTATAAATCTCACTGATAGAGATGTAAACGTGCTGAAATGATTTTTGGTTTTAAAAATCGGACTGAAAAAAAAAATCGAAAATCGAAAAATGGTCCGGTTTTCAATTTTATTGAACTAAATTAGGGTCTAGCTCTGGGTCTAATCCCGTTTTTAAAACCATGCATGTTCCTCTTATTTTAAATTTATAATTTGGGATTTGGATTACCAAAAGCCCTACTTGTTAGTTTGATGTTTCATTTAGTGTTTCTGTAAGAGGGGTGTTTACGGGTCGGGTTTATGCCCAACCCACGACCGACCAGATGACATCGGGTTTCCGACGAGAAGACCCACCGCCGACCGCAAAAACCCACGGGTCAAGCCGGATCGGACCGGTTGGTCGGCGGTCGGGTCTGTCGAATCTGAAAGCCGGAGGTTCAAATCGGAGGCAAGTACATGTTTTTTTAGCTGGATCTTCGCCGGATTTGAGCAAAACCCACCGGATCTTAGCAAAAAATTACTAGATTTTCGTTGGATTTGAGAAAAACTCACCAGATCTGTGCCGTATTTGAGCGAAACCCAGAAATCGTAGCTGGATATGAGCGAAATGAGGAGATCTAAGCGAAAAGCAGTATGTTTTCGCCGGGTTGGAGGTAGATCTGGCCTTTAGCTGGACGGATCGGGTGGCTCGGTTTTTGGAGAAGGAGATCCGCCATCCGAACGTCGGCATCGGTTTTGAATCTCTGAGACCTGCCGCCGACCACCCCTCTTCTCGGGTCGGACGGTTTCAGTTCGGGTAGCTCCGGATTGGACGGGTTTTGCGGATCACGGGTGGGTGTGGACACCCCAGTGTAAATGAGAATTTATTCACTCTTTACGCTTCCTTCAGAGGGTGACCCGTTTGGAATCCATGATAGGGGCACACGCTTTGTGGGGATACGAAGAATAATTTCTCTTTGCTGAAATGTTTTTACATTTGAAAAAAAGGGTCACCACATATGATTGGACCCATTTTGATAGGCCCAAATGCCCAATGATGGCGTGGCAAGACCCGTTGTTGATAAAGTGATAATGAAATAGACCAATGATTCATGTGCAAAAAAAAATGTGCCTCACGCTCCAATCCAAAACCCGAACCCTAAACCCAGTTTTTGAAATGAGTAATGTTAGTTGTACCAAAATCTTCACGACTGTTAGATGTAAAAGAGAAAAAGAGATTTGTGAAAAATTTTGTGTACTCGTTGAGCAGTGTTAGTAGGATTCCTTTCTGAAAAAAATAATAAAAATCCTTGATGGCTTTGTGTGGTGCGTATAACTCCAAGCCACTCTAGGCCGTAGGCTCTGGATTGTACGGTGGGACAAATAAAACGACTTTTTGACACATCTTTCAATTATAGCAAAAGAAGAAACTTCCTTGAAGTTTCGTTCTAATAAGTAATTGTCATTCCTATCCAAAAAAATAATAATAATAATAACAATAATAGTTGTCAATGTGGACGGCGTGGTTTGTGGAGTAAAGAACAGTGCTAAAATGGACCATGGGACTATGGTTTACATAAAAAAACAAAAAAAAGTCAGAGTGCATCTTTTTATATATTTCCCAAATCCCATTTGCTTTTTGAAAGCATCGCAAGCTCTCATCCTCACGAAATGTTTGCTACACTCTTAACACTTTTTTATTCACAGATTGTGTCACTTTGGCAAGTTGGCACACTATATCCGGTGCTTGGTTTATTAAATTCTGCTCTTTATCGTTGGTTATGGCAAGTCCCTCTATAAGTTAAATTAGTATTGAGAAGTGCTGTAGTAGTTGTCGTTTTCTGAAGTTACTCTATCGAGTGGTAACCCACGAAATACTAACAACTAATTATTCTTATGAATAGTGATAATACGATATTGACTTGAACGCGGTTCGTACACGGCTTGTCTTTAATCATACCCCGTCATGTCAACATCTCATATTGAATTCTGTTACCCTGTCCCCGTTGCTTTCTTTTATAAGATAAAAAAATTGCCATGTTTTCAAAATAGAATAAAAAATAAAAATAAAAATCTTTATTTCTTTCTTTTAAACTAACATGTTAAGGGAACTAGTTGTGTCACGTTACATCACTTTCATAAAGGTTATCGTTTATCATACACCAAATATGTAACATATAATCTTATTAGTTGTGAAAAATATTATAAATTTTTGATTAAATTGCAAATTATACTTTAAGATTTAGGATGATTTTGATTTTATCTTCTAAAGTTTCAAAAGTTTACTCTGCACCTGAATGTTGGTTTGTTTCACTTTTTTTGTTCTTTTTTTTTTTTTTCATATTAGTTATTATTTTTCTAAAAGGTAAAAGAATAATTTTTTTTATAATAT
Source organism: Quercus parvula (assembly GCA_030820535.1). Taxonomy (NCBI): domain Eukaryota; kingdom Viridiplantae; phylum Streptophyta; class Magnoliopsida; order Fagales; family Fagaceae; genus Quercus; species Quercus parvula. The sequence goes on along the minus strand of JAUAME010000011.1, from coordinate 42,390,391 downwards.
TAAGTGAACGTGTGGATAGAGTTGGAATGATTTTTTAGTTGTGTTCAGCTTTTTTAGTGGGTCTCGTGCACTGTTCACGGGACTTAAAAGTATTTTTTTAGTAAAAGCAACTTTAAAACTGGGTTTCACGGCATTATTTACACATTTAAAAATTATTTTGCTACAGTGTTTTCAGTTTTTAATAATAAACGGTATCCAAACAAACCTTAAATACACTTTGACTTGCGTCTTGAAGTAACTTACCCAAAAAAAAAAAAATTCAGCTTAATAACTTTATTATTCCAATACTACTGTTAATCGCATCCATGATGAAATGTCAGGTTTATAATTATATATATATATATATATATATATATATATATATATATATATATATACACCACTAATTATGGAAGACTTTTCAAATTTTTTAAATGTGGTTGCTACTCATCGATTGAATTGTGGCTTCAGGCCAGCTGACAGAGAACTCAGGGACATGTAGGGCCACATGTAGGAAATCAAGTTCTATGATTTCTCTTTAAGATTTGAATATGATATTATTAATAGGAATTGAAAAAAGAAATCTAAGTAAAAGCCATTGGTGCTATTTTTTGAAGTATTCAGACGAATACTAGGCAACTTAATAGAAACTCATTCATGTTCTTAACTGCATCAGTTTTGCCTTTCTGTCTAGTAAAAATGTATCATTGGACCTAATGTTTTGAACAAATTTTATTGTATATATAAGTATAAAGAAGTGTATGTTTACCCAAAAAAAAAAAAGTTTAGATTGTAATATATATGAGTTAGTTTGAAAGTAAAAGAATGACGAAGAAAACAAAATTGAAAAACAAGATTTTGATGGATCGCTCGAGCAAGCCTGCAGTGCAACCTGAATGTGATCAGGAAATCAAATGGACAAATTGAAAAATACAGTGTATTGGCAATTTGGCACTTCAATGAGCACCAGATGGATCAAATTGTATTGGCACTTCAATGAGCCCATTTTAGCGAGGATAGGTGGGAATGTGTGGGTACAAGCGAGCTCAGGTGAGTGCTCACTCGAGCAAAGTCAGTCTTGCTCCAGCAAGATAGCTACAGAATGTGTTGTTTCTGAAGAAAAACAAGGGAAATGAGACTTTTTCAGTCTCCACTGGCTAATTACAGGCTTACAGCCAAGACATGTTATTAAGGGCTTGTATCAACCAAAGTGATTATTCATTGATAAGGCTTCCATATTCAGTTTTTTTTTTTAAATACAGCTTTTACACCATTAGAGAGAAATTCAGAGAATTCTATAAGTTTTCTACTTGAAGAATTTTGGCTTGATTGTATCTTGGAGACAGATTTACTTGCAACCCATTAGCAAACTCTTTGAGTCAATTCAATCCTCTAAGCCTTTCAATTTTTAATTCCATTGTTTTACCCCCACCATCTGCAACAAATAGAAGCACCAGAGAATTGAGAAAATTATTGTTTTCCCCCTATTCTTTTATCTGAATTAGCAATCCTGTCAGTGTTACTCCAATTCCTTTTATTGACAAACTATAAACAAAAAAAGAAAAAGTGAAAAAAATACCTTCTAGTTAATATTAATGCAGTTTAGGTATTCTGCATGGTCTGACGCTGAAGCATTTCTCAGAATTCATGTGGATCATCTCACGTGTTATTCTGCTAGTGAGGCTATGGAGAATTAATTCGGGTCTCTTAGACCATTTGGATTATATAATATAGTCTTGAGCTAATTTTTTACTAGATGGAAATTTGGGGAAGAGCGTAGAGAATTCCTACTCGACAAGAATTGACAAATGCTTTCTTGCTGGTTGATTTTAATAGGCAAAGAGATGTTGTTTCCCACAAAAGAGCTCATCTTAATGTTCTGAAGATTAATTCATGGCCTTTGATCTCTTCTCAAAATATGATGAGCATACAAATGTATAAGGATTTATGATACCTTGGATGTATAATGACTATGTAACTTGAATTGCATGAAATATCACTATGAACGGTGACCTCCCACCCCTTTCTTTTACCTATAAAAAAAAAATCACATTGAACGTCGCTGATGACATTTGGTTGTGAAGTTCACTAAGAGGCTAAGACTAGGTGATTATTTCTGTCATGACTTATTTTTCTCTATTGTCCCCATTTTTTGTTTTCCCCAGGAAAATATACGAGTTGCAATTTACGTTCATAAAGCAGCATTGCTATTTGAGGGTATGAAATTCTAGTGTCTACTTTAACAAAAACCTCTTTTTCAATGTTAAATCACTTTCATTCACACTTTGTATTATCATTTTATGTTCTGCAGCTGCTGGTCGACCTGAATACAAGTTACTGGATGAGGATAGAGAAGCAGGTTTTAGTATTCACCCAGATGAGCTTGCATCAATTGTTCGTGGCCATGATATTAAGGGCTTGAAAATCCATGGTGGAGTTGAGGGGATTGCAAGGAAAATCTGTGTCTCACTGAACGATGGTGTTAGCACAAAGGACTTACCTACTAGGCAAAAGATTTATGGATTCAACAGTTTTACAGAGAAACCTTCCAGAACTTTTTTGATGTTTGTGTGGGAATCATTACATGACTTAACACTAATCATTCTTATGGTCTGTGCCGTTGTTTCTATAGGTGTAGGAATTCCCACCGAAGGGTGGCCTAAAGGCTTATATGATGGTTTGGGTATCCTTCTTAGTATAGTCCTGGTGGTCATGGTTACAGCTATCAGTGACTACAAGCAGTCCTTAGAGTTCAAGGATTTAGATAGTGAGAAGAAAAAGATTTCTATTCAGGTAACTAGAGATGGGAAGAGACAAAAAGTTTCTATTTATGATTTGGTTGTTGGAGATATTGTCCACTTGTCAATTGGTGATCAAGTTCCAGCAGATGGGATTTATATATCAGGATACAGTTTGTTGATTGATGAATCGAGCTTGTCAGGTGAGAGCGAGCCAGTGAATGTATATGAGGAGAAACCTTTTCTTCTTTCAGGAACTAAAGTGCAAGATGGTTCAGGAAAGATGTTGGTGACAACAGTTGGTATGAGAACTGAATGGGGAAAGTTGATGGAAACTCTGAATGAGGGAGGAGAAGACGAGACCCCACTGCAGGTAAAGCTAAATGGTGTGGCTACAATCATTGGTAAAATTGGCTTGACTTTTGCTGTGCTGACATTTTTGATATTGCTAGGGAGATATCTGGTGGAAAAAGCTCTTAACAATGAGTTCACAGATTGGTCATCAAGTGATGCACTGACAATTCTGAACTACTTTGCTACTGCAGTAACCATTATTGTCGTTGCTGTCCCGGAAGGATTACCATTAGCAGTGACTTTGAGCCTTGCTTTTGCTATGAAGAAATTAATGGAAGAAAGGGCGCTTGTGAGGCATCTCTCTGCATGTGAGACAATGGGTTCTGCTGGTTGCATATGCACAGATAAGACAGGGACATTGACCACAAACCATATGACAGTGGTCAAAGTATGGATATCTGAAAAATCTATAGATATAAAAGGTAATGCAAGTGATTTGTTGAAATCAGAAATATCTGGAAGAGTTTTAGGCAACCTATTGCAGGCTATATTTCAAAATACTGGGTCTGAAGTGGTTAAGGATGATAGTGGAAAGAATACCATTTTGGGAACGCCAACAGAATCTGCATTGTTAGAATTTGGCTTGCTTTTGGGTGGTGATTTTGATGCTCAGCGTAGAGAATTCAAGATTCTTAAGGTTGAGCCTTTTAATTCAGTTAGGAAGAAGATGTCTGTGCTTGTAGCTCTTCCCAATGGACGGGTACGTGCATTTTGCAAAGGTGCATCTGAAATTATATTAAGAATGTGCGACAAAATTGTTGATTGCAATGGAGAGTCTGTTAATCTTTCTGAAGAACAGGAAAAGGACATCGTAGATGTTATAAATGGCTTTGCATCTGGAGCTCTGAGAACTCTTTGCTTGGCTTTTAAAGATGTTGATGACACTTCCATTGAGAACAGCATCCCTGATAGTGGCTATACATTGATAGCAGTTGTTGGAATCAAGGATCCTGTGCGCCCTCGGGTCAAGGATGCAGTTTTAACTTGTTTAGCTGCTGGAATTACTGTTCGTATGGTCACTGGTGACAATATATATACTGCTAAGGCCATTGCTGGAGAATGTGGTATCCTCACGGCGGATGGAGTGGCCATAGAAGGATCAGAATTTCGTAGTATGTCCCCAGAGCAGATGAGGGACATTATACCAAAAATTCAGGTTCTTAAATTTTTGCCCTGGAAAGTTCTGAACTTCAACTATCTGTGTTGGAAGATGCTTGCATATTTTAATTGCTTATAATGGATACAGGTAATGGCTCGGTCTTCACCGTCAGACAAGCATACCTTGGTGACCCATTTGAGGAAGATGTTTGGTGAGGTTGTTGCAGTTACTGGCGATGGTACCAATGATGCTCCTGCTTTGCATGAAGCAGACATTGGACTTGCTATGGGCATAGCAGGAACAGAGGTTTGTGACTTCTTTCTTCTCCTCCTTTTTTTTTTCCCTAAGTTTCTTTTTCCTTCCCATGTGTGATATTGATGATTTGGACTGGCTTAGCCAGGTAGGCTTCTTGTCTCAGTTTTGTCTTCCCCTATCATGCTTTCACATATGAAACAAAGAAACATAAAAGCATGTGTGTGTGCTCCATGTTGTCATTCATGGATTATTTTCTTCACCAGTTGATAGAAGAAAATATGAACTAGTTTTATAGTAAGCAGGGTTTGATCCTATTTGGATTTTCATGTATGAGTTTCAAAATTATATTTTCAATTTTTTACTGCTTTTAGTCTTGCTAATCATACTGCAAACCACATTTTTAATAACTACGCTTTAAAATAGTTTTTCTCAACAGTCTCTATGAGTGAGAATCTTGATCAGCCTTCTTATTAACCAGCACCACATTTCTGACCAAGTATCCTATTCTAAAAAAATTACCTATATAGGCTATATGAAACCTCTTCGAGATCGGAAAATCTCAAACTTCTTCTTTGGAATAGCTTGCACCTTTATAATGTTCTGCTTTATTTTTCACATTCGCCTTTTATGTTGCAGCTTTGAAGAAACCAACCAGTTTCTATTTTGTAGAAAAATAGAAATGGATATACAGTCCTTGTTCTTGGATCAAATACAATCCCTCCCCCCCCCCCCCCCCCACCCCCCTCCTGCTGCAGCTCTCTTTCTCTCTTACTACAAGTCAAAGGTTAGGTAATGGGTTCAATGAATCTTGTTGGGGTATGGAGTTGTATTTAGGGTTAATTGCTGAAAAGCACCCTCAATTATGTGGGTATCTACACGTTGCACCCCAAACTTTGAAAACTTGCAATCAATACCTCAATTATAACAAATTTGACAATATGCAACCTACCATCCAAATAAAGGTTAAAGTTAACGGTCATGTGACTTGCATGTTGCATGTTACCCTCAGAAGGCAAAAAGACAGATTTCCCCTTTAGTTATTAAATAACTAAAATAACTTTACCGATTTCACACTTCGACTAAGATAGCCCTGCCCTTGTCTTCCCATACCCAAACTGAGATAGCTCACCTGAAAATCCGTAAAAATAGCTCTCCTTCATCTCAAAATACTATCATCTTGACTTTTCTTTTTCTTTTTTCTCAATATATCACATAATCTGTCATTCAGTATCAATTTGATCTTGCATGGGCTTATATACTTCTGGACTTATATCAGCAGTGCCATTTGTTGTGCTACTTCATACTGTAGTTTGATTTTATTCTTTTTTTTTTAAATAAAACTTAATTTTCCTTTTTCATGGATATTTTCTTCAGGTTGCAAAAGAAAATGCTGATGTCATTATATTGGATGACAACTTTACGACTATTGTAAATGTGGCCAAATGGGGTCGTGCAGTATATATAAACATTCAAAAATTTGTGCAATTCCAGCTAACAGTCAATGTTGTTGCTCTGGTGCTCAATTTTGCTACTGCATGCATCTCTGGTATACTGAATTATGAAGTTGGTGTTTTATTTTATTTTTTGTCTTTTCCCCCAAGGAGATACTGTTATATTTATTTTAGGCAGCAACAGAATTATGAGAATTTTCCACATCACTTTCAGGATCTGCTCCCTTAACGGCCGTGCAGTTGCTTTGGGTCAACATGATTATGGACACTCTTGGTGCATTGGCACTGGCTACAGAACCTCCAAATGAGGGGCTAATGAAAAGGCCCCCAGTTGGTAGGGGTGTGAGCTTCATCACGAAGGCTATGTGGAGGAATATTATTGGTCATAGTATATATCAACTAGCTGTCCTTGCAGTTCTCTATTTTGATGGAAAGCGGCTACTAAACCTTAGTGGCTCAGATGCAACTGATGTTCTCAACACTTTGATATTCAACTCGTTTGTGTTTTGTCAGGTATGTGGTACCAGTCAGGGCGTACTGTTCTTGAATAATGTTCTGATTTCATCATGTCATTATTAACTATCTCTATTATTTTTGAGTTAATTCTTTTTTACTGGTTGGGATGTATGTACGAATGCACAGATTTCTGTGTCTTCTATTGTATTCCAACTAGTTAAAATGATGAACTGATGATCTTAGACCTACAGCTTTATAACACAGTTAGCCTTTTCAAATGTGCCTAACATTGTTCATAAATATTGTGATAGAAATATATGGATACTCGTGCTCTAGTCGTTGACTTATATACCATTGCTATCATCTTGTGAAATGGAATTACCCAAAGGCAAAGCTTCTAGAATAATTTTTCCTGATTTCCTTATTTATTTTATAAAAAGTGAATCTTAAACATGTTAGTGTATTTCTGATTTGGATATTGTCTCTGCTCCTAAACTGCTTGTAATGATTCTGTTAAAAAAAAAGTTTCTAATAGTTTCTAGTGAAATAAGTGTCCAATGTATTTATCCTTGGTACTACTATGGAAAAGTAACCAAACATACGATTGTTGTGTTAATGAGCATTGTTTCTCCTTTGGGTTTGCCTTTTTTCAGGTGTTTAATGAGATGAACAGCCGGGACATAGAGAAGATAAATGTATTCCGTGGCATGCTTAACAGCAGGATATTCCTAGGAGTCATGGTTGGCACAGTGGTTTTCCAAGTAATCATAGTTGAGTTTCTGGGTGATTTTGCAAGCACTGTACCACTGAGCTGGCAACTATGGTTACTCAGCGTATTACTTGGATCAGTTAGCTTGCTGGTTGCTGTTATCCTAAAATGCATCCCAGTTGAGAAAACCACAAGTACAACTAATCACCATGATGGTTATGATGCGCTCCCCTCTAGTGATAACCTGGCTTGAGATGGGGAAGGAGGCATTTAGTTTTTTCCTTTTTCTGAAGCAACTCCAGAGGTAGACTAACTTGATGCTGTGCTTGTAGAATGACTTTGTATAGGCTATGAATTTGCTTTTGTAGTGGCTGCACTGAGTTAACCCACCCCACCCCCAACCCCCCAAAAACAAAAAAAAGAAAGAAAGAAGACGGTTAGAAAGATGTTTGTTGACCTGTTTTTCTGTAGGTCATGAATATTTTTTAATAGAAATTATAGTATTTCAAATTGGTTTTAGTGTAAATGGAGATTGAATTCCAGATCTCTTATTTAATAACAATAGACTTAACCAGTCGAGTTAATTAAAACCAACCATCATGAATTTTTTTTTCTCATGAAGAGAAAAGTTGTTAAAAAAGGTTAAAACTATACTTTAGGTTACTGTACAGTACCTTTTAGCCTCTATATTGACCCTTTTTTCATTGAGAGGAAGGTCCGATTATATGAGGTGACATTGCATGTTGTTTTTGAGAGATACTATAGCTTTTATAAATTTTATTTATAGCTTTTACAAGCAGATTTGTTAAAGTTTTAAAACACAACAAAAAAGCAACTAAATTTCTATTTATTATGTTTTGCTGGACACCAATAATATTTATTATCATATTAATTTGTAAAACTTCTTGTTGTAAACTAGAAGTAGTTTTAACATTTTCTCATTCTAAAATTTTTTACCTACATCATTAACTTTATACTAAAAGCTTGTAACCATTACCAATGGCCTTGAGGTCAAATGGTGCTTCCACCTTTCATTGATATAGGGTGGCGGGTGAGGATATGGATTCGAATCCACTCGAATGCATGAGCATTTATTCAGAGAAAAAATTGCATTAAATCGTTAGTTGAATGAATCTCTTGGGACTAGTTTCACTCTCAAAACTTCATCAATCACCTCTTCCTACATAACCTTTACCCTCATCCCTTCTGAATCCTGATGTTGGGGAATGAGAATTATTTGACACTATCAATATGATTATGCTTATTGCTTACATTTTCAATTGGCTTGTTTGTCCATTTTCTGATAGAAGCATATGAATGTTTTGCAGCGAAGCATTTCCATTTCATTTGACCTTCAGAAATTGATTTCTCACTGTGGAGACCAACAAAGCTTGATGCTATTGTTTTTCATTTCCCGGAAAGCCAAGGGGTGCTCTGATGTCCACACCTGAAGTCTGGCAGCTTAGTAGCTTACCATCCATTTTGTGAAGATTTAAGTATAAATCATTCGCTTGACCACAAACTCCAATGTAAAAACTACGTATAATTTAAACAGGTATAAAAATTTATTAATCTAACTGAAACTGAAAAATCATAAATTTTTGGACTTTTATCCTCAAACTGTGTACTTGTTTCTAAAGGCAGTTGAGTACATTGCTGTGAACTTTAATTGTGTCCCAAAATTTTTTGTACTTTTTTTTATATTATTTGTTGAATGTACTCTTTATCCCAAACCCCTGCAACACACCCCACCCCCCCCAAAAAAAAAAAAAAAACTCAAACGGCAGACAGGTCTTGGTGATAACTTAAGGCATTAAAAAGTTAACTAGAAATAACATTAAAGGAATCGAAGTTAGTTCATCCGGATGTTGATATCATTTTGTTCAGTATTTCTTTCAGATTAGATGAGCCTACCACTGCAGCCACCTGCAAGAATTCATCAGAATTTGGAGAGGAGATAAAAATGGCAAAGGCAACAATGATTTGTCATTTCCGAATAAATCAAACTAAAGCAATACCTAAAATATAATACTAAAGAACGTATGTTTGTGTACATAAAAATGGATTAATACTGCTTCAAAAAATAATAGATTTAGTACTACAACACAAAAAATCACTCTCTCTCTCTCTCTCTCTCTCTCTCTCTCTCTCTCTCTCTCTCTCTCTCTCTCTCTCTCTCTCTCTACGCCCACATGATTTCACAAGACTCTTCAAAGAACAGGTCATAGAAAGGAAAAATTACCAAATGTAGAGGAACATTCATTTAAACCTCCTCTTGGCTTCTCCATAAGCGATCACTCCACAAACGGTTATTGAGTACCCACCAATGCCCATAACTGTAACAGGATTTCTGAACAAGAGTATTGAGATTACAACAGCAACAGCGCCTTTTGCATTTCCTAATACCTGCAGAACATAACCGAGGGAGGAGCAGAGAAAAGGTTGAGAATTCAAGAGCAGTGGAAAACACCAACACATGTTAGCATGATTAGATTTTATTTGATAAGAAGGTATTCGGATTTAAATATTAGGGTTGAATTGCTTCTCCGAAGTCTGGTTTTCTTTGAAATCCTCAATCAAATACAGGGTTTTGCAGATGCTCAAGGTTGAAAGCCTCTTATCAAACAAGTGAAGAACAAGCAGATGAAAGTAAGATTTAACTTTTAAGAGCAGTAATAAACTACCATCAGGCTATTGTAGCCACAACTTGGAGTGGAACCCAAAAAAAAAAACACATTTTAGGAGCACTTTACATTACTAATATGGTTTATTATAATATACTGGTTTGGTATACCATATATATATATATATATATATTCATATAATTACTTCTACTCCACATGGTTGACAGAAACTAGACAGTAGTGTACTGCCAGTAAATTGAAGTAAATCATTCATGTGTGAATTTAATTAGATTTATAATGAGAAGCCCAAAGATAAATTATAATATTGATTTGCTGCAAACAAAGAAATCTGGCGGGTATCTTTCAAAAGAACTAGGAAGAAAAGAAAAGGAAAAAGTAAGCAAGCCAAACCTGAAGTGTTAATGCACTTGTATGTTTTGTCACCAAGAAGTTTGACAAGTTAGCTGCATAGGCCATTGTTGAATTAAGAGCAAGCAGCAGCCACATGTATTTATGTTCTTTTCCAAGTGATACGGTAACTTCTATGACATTGGGCTCCATTACAAGCGTTGCAGGCAATAAAACCAGAACTGCAATTGGTGACATGTATAGTAGTAAATTCATTGAGTTCAACTTTTCCCTGTAAGATCAAAACATGTAATTGGTTTAGTGGACATTAAACAAGTAAAAATGCTCTTTTGGGGTTGAGAAAAAGATTGGTACAACCAGTACAACCTTAAGTGATTTAAAGATTTCACTATGTTTTCATGAGGTAGCTTCTTGAATATACATCTTTCTTACTTATCAAAAAAAAAGAATCACCTCCCATTTAAATCCTCCAATTCCCTCCAATCTTTGGCTAGATGTGAGACACGTGACATTTATTTGTTTTTGTGTGGTTTACGTGAGTTTTTAAAGAACACTGGATTTTAAATGCCACATGTTGTACATCTGGATTAAAATAGGAGGGGACTCTGTCCCACTATTCTGAGCAGTATTTCTTCTTGTCAATCAAATTAGGCAGTGGATAAAAGAAATGACAAACACCTTGGTCTTAAAGAGAATAAATGTATCTTGCAGAGGAAAGAAACTATTTTTCATAACCTAAAGAAGTGAAAACCTCCAGGGATTTGGCATTCTTCTTCCTTATTTCCAATGAACAGCATATATTGTAAATTGTGAATAGGAATGGACCAGGGAGACTAAGGGTTTGTAAAACCAGAACTATCCCAAATTTACAATGGGCTTAGAGTTTAGAGACACCATTCAAGTTATATAAGCATTGAAACCCATCCAGCCCTGCTCTGATAAGAGGAAATAAGTATATTCTAACAAAAGAGCAGAAGAAGAATAAAGAAATATAATATTAAATGTATTTTGCTGCTTCACACAGAGCAGATTACTTAGTTATTGTAGGAAGAGCTTTTATAAAATTCCAAAACCTAAACCACAAGTCTTCATAATCTCAAACCAGCCCACGTCAACCTTGATTAACTTATTCCAAGCTGCCGCAATATAAGTGAAGTAGACTATTCAATTAACTAAATTTCATTGCATCCTCATGGCAGATGTGTGTACAGGACCTTTTAGAGTATGAAAGAAGTATCATTTACATCCAGAATGAAAATTTTAGGCTAACGTATTATTTGTTCCATGAAAACTTACGCAGTCTGGTTTCTCAAAAATGTTTTGTGTCAATTTATTCATCTTATTTTGTGATAAAAAAGGCTTTAGCTTCTCCGCTAATTTTCCCTTCCATTTTGTCGGTGCACCTCACATGTAACATTTAATTCCCTCATATTTTCAAGAAAGGCTGACTATATGTATTCTGTACATGTTAAATCTTTTCATCACATAATGCAATGCCGTAGTCCCATGAGACTAAATTAACTCGTTTGAAAAACATATGATCTGACTTGACATGAAATAGGTTTTAAAGACAAACTGAAATTTGGGTAATTTTTAAGGGACCAAACATGTACTTTAGCCAAAATTTTATATTCAACTTTGGACACAATTGACGTCATAGAGAAGTACATGGTATTAGTATGAAGTATGGTAATGAATATGGCTCTTTCAAAGAAATATTTGTTATACTTGAATACCAGGAGATTGGCAATTTGTAAAGACTAGCAGAAAGAAAATATGAAAACTTATCACTTAAACACCAAGGAAATGTCATATTGAGGGAGTTGTGGTCCGGCACTATCATTACTTGTGGTGCATTGCATGATGCCTTGGATGGTGATGGAGATTCTAATTAGCTAGAAAGGGAAATTAAAAGTCATGGAAGTAATTAGATATGACGGCAAAACTGCTTTGTCTTATGTGGATTTCTCTAATCCTTCCACTTAAAACAACTACAAATGTGTGTTCTTCCATAGTAGTGCATGATATCCGTAGAGAGAAATCACACTGCATGCATTAAAAAGTAAAGAATGAATAAGAAAGGGACAACAGAGCGAATCAATGATTCTGATTCAACTGAGTTGAATAAAGATAAGAAGAGGGAAAAAATATTCTATCCTCAGTGATCTGAAATGGTAGATAATAGTTACCAAATAAATTTTAGATATGAATCTAAACTGAAAGATGAAAAGGAAATAAATGATAAGATGATATGAAGCATTTACCCATCAGATGAAAGTAGGATACCCTGAAGAACAGACTTAAAGGCCCTTGCAGCTGTTGCACTTATGCACACAATGAATCCAAACAAATGGAAACCTGGCTCCCCCTGCCACAAACAAAGAATCTTATAACTTCACTAAAACAATATTAAAGTACATAAGAAGAAGAAAAAAGGAAATGATTGGAAAAGGTGAAAGAGATAATAAACATTCCAGCAGACACAGAGAAGCAGACGTGTCCGTTCCTGAATTTTAATCAAGTAACATTTTTCATATGATTGCTAAAAGTTACGTCAAAATGATCCAGCAACTACTTATACACCAACTATGACATCAAAAGATCTTTCTACTTTAACTTTTAAATATATATATATATATATATTATGTAGTAAAATTTAATTATAATAAATGATAAATCTCATGTAAAGGAATGTTATTTCAACTTTAACACTAAATAACTTAACATTACCCTGATAGATGTTGTGATATTTTACTGAATCCTAACACTTTTTTGGTTGTCTCAGGCGTGCCAGCCAATACATTCGTCAAACTAGCTTTGGCACCAACACATTACCATGAATTTTTTTGTTTTGAGCTAGATATATTACATTATAACTCACCTCATACCATGCAACCCATGACAATGTACTTGCACACAATCCAAAATCAGTTATTCTACTCAGTTATCCATTTTCAGCTTTTGATCCAGAATTTTAAATATTTACTTATCCCTTAGAACTTGTGAGATCTTCACCCATTGCATTAAAAAAAAAAAAAAAAAAACTGCCTATAATTTGGACTAATTATAGATCATGGAAAGTGCATAACAAAAAATAACTAACACATGTAACAGAATTACCAGATCTGGATTCACATTTAAGGCAAAAACAAAACCTTAACTGTCAAATTAAATTAACAAAAAAACCCAAATGGGTATATAATGTCTTACCTCCAAAAACAATAAACTAATAAATTAGCAACATTTAAACATAGAACCAATCAAAAACATGCAAATTAAATCAATGTCATAAATTATGATTTTAAAAAAAAAAAATTTTTGATCCAATTAACCAAAAAAAGAAACATACCCCACTGGCAATCACAACACCTGCAACAACAGGCACAAGAGCAGCGTAGGTAACCCAAGATTCTCTCTTAAGGGTCATAATGTAGGCAAAAACCGCTGTGAAAAATGGCGTGGTTGCACCGACAGCCTGGTTAAACGACACAGCAAGGTACCTAAGAGAGATATTGCCACCAACAACCGACCCACAAAAGACAAGGCTTAAAGTTGCAATCTTTAGGAACTGGTCACGAGATTTGAGGGTCTGGAGTGGGACCAACTTGAGGAACACAATGGAGATGTAGCTGAGGATAGCACAGGCTGACATGTGACACATTGTGAGGAAGATTGGGAACCTGAAGCCATAGGTGGAGAGCAAGAACTTGTTGAGGAGAAGGACACCAATGTTGGATGAGTACCATAGAAGGATGAGGGAACATACGAGAATAGCTTGCTTTTTGGAAGACATTTTACGAGGTTTTGGCTCAAAGGGTGTCTGGATTTGATGAGAAGCTTTGCATTTGAGCTACAATGGACAATGGGTATTTTTGTTTTTTTGTTTGTTTTTGTTTTTTTTTTTTTAAATGTTTTTTTTTGAATGTGATCGATTTTGATGGGGGTGTTTTTGGGTGTGAGAGTGTGTAGGCAAATGTTAAAGAATTATTGTTGGGAGGTGAGGAGGTTGAGGAAACAGTGAAATGTCTCCGATTTTCCGCAGGTAGTTCCATTTAGAACCGTGCTTTTCTCCTACCTAGTAAAGATAAATTAAAAAAAATTTAGATCCAGTGGTGAAATTCTCAAATTAGTTTCAAAGTATAAAACTCCAGGTACGATGCCCTTCAACATAATAAACGTAAATTTCGCATCTGAAGTGGTTGTCACAAATGGGATCTTGTGGTATCACAAATGGGATCTATTCCTACTTGAGATGAACTGATGAACCATAATACATTAGATGTATAGAAAATTTTCTTTTATTTTTTTCTATATATATCTATCTATCTATCTATAATTTTATACAACTTCCATATTCATATCCATATCTTATATCTATAACTATTTAAAGGGTTTTTCCTCTTTTGATTTATACTTTTAAAAAGGGTAAATATGTAAAATTATTAATTTTAGATAAATTTGAAAAATACTAAGTTTTTTAAATTCAAATTTATAAATAAAACATTTTTTTTTTAAGAATATACAACAAATTTTTTAGATAGTTTCAAATAGTTTTTTTCCTGGTCTCTTTTTCTCAAGTTATTTACCAACTCATTTTCAAAATCCTAAATTTTTCATTTTTTATTTCCTCCCATTTTTAGGAGAAATTATTAGGTTCAACAACCAAACGAACTGAAATGATCCTCCTAATCAATGAAACGATGCTATCTATGTAAATTTGTGAGTTAACTTCCTAATCAGCATAAGAAAGAAAAAAAAAATACTAAGTGATGTCACATTACATAAATAATAACATTTTATTAGTTTGAGGACCAAGAAAGACTACTTCAACAATGCTTCCCTTTAGTGGACCTAATGATTTCTCATTCTTAAGAGGAGTTTCTCACCTTTTTAATATTGAAATTTATGGGTATTTTTTTTCCTCTAGCTGAAAGTTTTTAGCTCTACTAGTTTTGGTTAATCACTTTAAAATTGTTTTATTTTTCTAATTTTATAAACGGTTAGAAAGATTTTTAAACTACTAATAACTACGTTTAACATTTCTTTTTTCTAAAAATTAGCACACAATATTTCTATTTAAATATAGAGGAGTGTGATTCCCAATATATATATAGGGAGAGAGAGAGAGAAGTGCCACATTCACAACATTTTCACACACAAAATCTCACACAAATACCTTCTTTTTTTTTTCTTTTTTCTTTTTTTCTAAAAATTAGTACACACCATCTCTATATAGATATATCTCACACATCTCTTTTTCAATTTCTTTGCCTTTGGATTGTCTCAACTTTTCGTTTACTTTATCAACACCTCTAATTTTAGAAAGGTTTATTTCTTTTGATATTGTTGAAATTATTTATTTTGTAGTTTTGTTTCCATGATTTTATACTAATCTCATGTCTTTTTTTTTTTTCATTAATCTCTTCTTCATTTTCTCTCTCTCAAGTCTCTTTAGGTTGGTAACTTTTCTGGTGGTTAACATTTGACATCATCTTCAATGTTGTCTTTTTATTATTATTTTTGGGACTGATATGGTAAAATGACAAGAAAGCTCAAAACCGTGTATTAAAATATATATTAGATAATTCATGTTGCACGTGTAGTGCACACAATGGGCAATAATCACTATTTTTTATTTTAATTTTATTCTTCTTTTTTCTCTTTTCTTTCACTATTTTTTTGGGAAAGAAAAATCATAATTTAAATCATTCCTTTCTCATTTTTATAAGGGAAATATTAAAATAATAAATATTGTTGACAACTTTTTGTATTTCTTATTAAAATAGTGTCAAAAATTTTCTATTATAATTTATTAATAATAAGGGCAATTGTTAACATGACATTTTTTATAAATGATAATTTTTGAATTATTAAAAAAGAAAAAGAAAAAAAGAAAACAGTGATTGGGGTTTCAACTTGCAACAAGCCGTTAACTCTCTGAATTTGTGGGGTCTAGGGAGACATCATGATTGCTTGCTGTGATAGTTAAACCCACCCACACAACCCCCACCACCCCCCCCCCCCCCAAAAAAAAAAAAAAAAGATAGTTAAACAACGACAAGCATGGGCATGGGCTTTGGTCGGTGATGGTGCTCAGGTTTACTTGCATATGGGTAATTTTGAGTGTAGCACTTGGTCCATTTAATTCAAGGCAACTCCTTAAAAAGCCCACTTTGATTTGCTAGACATCTAGGAATAGGAATAACTTGTTTTAAGTTGGTTCCTTCAACTATGAGGTCCTCCAATCATTGGTAATAGTTAAGGTTAGATGAGGCAGTATCAACATCTGCAAACATCAATACATAGATCCTATCACTGCTTTTGGTACTCCAATTGCCATTTTATGAACATTGATGACAGGGATTTGCATGATTTTGGGAGTCGGGGATTGAGTTTAATAGGCTTTTGGGTAGTATCGGTTAGGTGAAAGCTATGGGAGAATGTGTGAGGTTTTCGAAGGTGGAGTTGTTTATATACCTTTGGCATTTTGATAGTTGGTGATATTGGTCTGGTATATGACTTTATGTTTGGTTCATATGGTGTTATTGGTGTGGTGTGGTTTTTTTTTGGAAGGAGTATTGAATATTTTTGGACTGTAATGAGAAGAATTGAGATTAAAAATCATGATTTGTTTCAGATTGATGTACTTTGCAAAAGATGAGTAGTGAAGTAGAGTGAATGAGAATCTTTTTGTTTTTTTTTTTGGTTGATAATCAATGAGAATCGGGGTTTTGACTACTTTATTAGTTCTTTACTAAGAACAGTAAGATGGTCTTCCTTAAGCCTTTTGATCTCATTTCCTAAATGGGGCGAGTGATCTAGATAGCTAGAGAATGAATGTCTAGTAATCTTGAGTAGATTTAATGTTTGATTAAGCTTTATGCAAAGATCAAAAGGAGTCTCATCATCTTAAGTCCTATCAAGTATTGGGATGCTGACCAAATGTAGCTTGTTACACATTAACTTGTCAAAGGTCCATAAGGTTGGAGAAGATGTGCCAAGTTCATGTGATCAATTAATTTTGAATTGTTAGAACTCTATTAAACATACCTTTTGGCCATCCAAACCATGAATTCTCATGTTTCCCCTTTTTAAGATTCACATAGTTATGATTATGAATCATTGATTTTGTACCGAAGTCTTATTCAAATGAGAAGAAATGTAAATCTTTAGTTTTTTCCTAGAGTTAAGGCAACAGTTTCTCATTATTTTTAAACTATGGCTAAAATTAGTAAGGAGAGCTTCTTTTACTTTCCCAATGTGCTAAAAGTAAGATAGGGGTTGTCATCTTTTACCATGAGCTGGCAGTAAGATTTTTAGCTGGAAAAGTGGAATCTTGATTCTGTCAGAGCATTTAAATGTTGGTGTTCCTAAAATTTTTTCCTATTTTAAAACAAGAATTAACTTTTTCTATTTTAGCTAACTATTTTTTAAAACACTCACCTCCCCTTTTTCTATTAAAATATTTTACCCTTGTAGCACATGAAAAACACACAGTCTTTTACCGTTGAATCTCCTTTAGGATCAACAATATAATACAAAAATAAATATCAACAGAAAACCACCTGGGCTCTTGGCATTATTGAAGAATGAAGAGTAAGGTAACAACAATATTTTTATGCATAAAGTTCATTCGAAAAGTAATTTATTTATTTTTGGATACAAGTAAAGCACAAATACGAAGTCTGAGAACAACATAAACATTACTAGCAAACTATGCCCCTCCCAGGTTATATTAATATAATCTGAAAAAGCATTAAACTAATTCAACAACCCATTCCAATATTCTCTATCTACATAATTAAGCACATTACCAAACTCACTCCTTAATACCATTATAACTTTGAAAACAGGTTCCAATCTCCAGTTTATGCAATCATCTTCAAGGTGCTTTTGCAAGAAGTTTTTATTCTGCATCAGCACAATGGCACTATGAAGTCCCTTTCTCTAGATTGTCATCATCGGTTCTCTAAGTGAAATGAAAGTTGCTTCACTTTTAGATGACACAGTTCTACTGTAGCAATCCATAATCCGCTTATTCCCTGATCTGTCCCTGCACTCAAAAGCACATTCACCAAACTTTTTCCTATTAGAATAGACACCTGCCAGAAAACAAAACTACTGGCCATCCTACACAGTGACCAAAATTGTAAAAATCTCTTTCACTAATCACTGCTTTTTATTGAACTCTGCAATTCATCATCAAAATTCTAGTACTTCCACGCAGTTAAGCATTCACTTTCAGCTAAGCTCTACCATGACTTTAGGTTGAGCAAAAACCATCCAGAATTCCAAAAAAAAAACTTTGCCCCCTAAAAACCATATATAAACCATAAAACACCCACTATCACAGCCACAATAGCTGCATTATAAAATTTATTTTCAGAGAGAACATACAACCATCATACTAATCACAACCTTTCTGATTGGGTTTGCTAAGAATCCATACTAATACCACACACTGAAGCAAACCAAATTTGGACAAGAGAAAAACAAAGGTTCCACAGTTTCCTCATATTTACCACAAATCACACGCATCAGAAAATACAACTTTTCTTCTACTTAGTTCAGACTTCACAGGAAAAGATTATTAATTATTTTCCACAGAAAAATGTGGCACTTAAAAGTTTCCTAATGACAGGATACTTAAGACAAAATCTGTTACCATCAATTAGACCTGCAACAGTTTGCACAGAAACTCTCATCTCACAATCTACCTTGTCCTTCATCATAAACCAAGGATGATTCAGTCAAAATGAAGTACCATCCCCAATACACCATTTACTTATTTATTTTATTGGTTAATTACACAGGTAACCGATGAGTCTTACCTATAAACTCGCCCTCCAATCCATCTAACAGTTTTAAGGGAAGTGTCAGTTGAGCTAGAGATCACTGGCAACCCATGATCTCGCCATTAGGTTCAGCCAACAAGAAAGTATACCTTTCCAACCCTAAGAGTTAGAAGGCTAAACCTTGACAACACCTTAGACAACAAACAATTTAAAATAGAAATAACTCCCCAGAATTGCTTTGCTACCAAAGCCTTATTCAGAGGATCCATTTCTCTACATTCTAACACCCTCCCACCCCAACCCCCCCAATCTTTCTTAGATGAAAAGCTAAAATTCCAGTTTAATAAATAATTTTCCTGATCCCTTCATTATGACCTCAGAAAAAAAATTCCAAATCCCTCTATCAATATCTTTACAAATTGCCTGACGCACTTTAAAGTTTGAAAAAGGGTAAACAGGCAATGAACTCAAAACAGTTTTGATTAAAGTTAATCTACCTGCCTGAGACCACAAAGTTAAGTTTTTGAGATATCTTTTCAACTACAGTTCTAAAAAGCTCTGTCTTTTTCTGATCCATATCTAAGTTAGACCCAAATACTTACTAGGTCCATCATCTTTTTTTACCTTAAGAAGAGCTAACAGGGTTTATATCCTGTTCAGGAGTGTTAGGACTGAAAAACACCTCAGATTTGTCAAAATTACAATTTGTCCAGAAAGGTCACAATAACACTTCAAAATTTTCAAAACACTATCTTGCATATCATTAGTACCTTGAACAAAAATAATGCTATTATCTGCAAACATGAGATGAGAACTAGAGTTGCAATCCTTACTCCTTTAATAATACCATGAAACTGTCCCTCCATTTAGGCCAGAGACAAGGGATTAAGGTGAAAGTGGATACCTTATGACACATTGAGGGAAAAGAATTTTACCTGGGTAACCATTCATTAGAATCCGATAAGAAACCGAACAGATGCACTGCTAAATCAAATTGATCTAATGAGGACTAAAATTAAAATTTTCCAGCACAACCAAAATGAGGTCCAAGCTAAATCTATCATTGAAAGAATATGTGTGAATAAGAACAATGACATAGTGAACAGAAAGTCTTACTCCTCACTGCAAAGTTTGGCCTCCACAGAGAGAGTGATTTAAAAAAAAACAAATTATGATTTAAAAAAAAAAAATCAAGCAGTCTATTTAATAAAAAGATCTAAGATGAATATTGGAAGTGCAAGGGAGACTATTAATCATCTACTCTTGCATTGCCTGATAGCCAAAGTGTTGGGGAGTATCGTGTTCACACTCTTTGGGGTATCTTGGGTTATGCCCAAGGATGTTGTGGAGCTTACTGCTAGCTGGCCAGGAAAATTCTGAAAACATAGAAATGGGGTTATTTGGAACTTGGTTCCTCACTGTTTGATGTGGGGCATTTGGAGGGAGAGGAATGCCCAGATTTTTGAAGGCACTGAAAGAGCAATTCATGAGCCGAAGATGAACTTCTTACAGATTTTTCTTGGGTGGACAAATGCATCCAGCGTTTCCTTTTTTACTTCCTTGACTGATTTGCTTGATAGTTGTAGCTTTTGTACTTTTTAGTTTCTATTTGTTCTCTCATTTTCCTCCATACACGTCCTATGTGCTTTGGTTTTTGTTTTGTACTGTCCTCTTTTTCTATCAACAAAGCTTTATTTACTTATCAAAAAAAAAAGATTGGAAGTGATAGCACAAACAAACGTGCACAAAGAGTCACACTTGAAAGTGACTTCAGTTGTTCTTTACAACCAAAAAAAAACATTTGAAAGTGTAGCCAAAGACAACCACAAAACACTATTATGAGTTAAGGCTTGTATCATCCATCAACATGCTCTCAGTAATACATCCCTAGCTGTTAGTTAATGGTATTTGATAAAAAGTATATATCCTTGAGTGTTCAACGTTACTTATTTGTAGGGTACTATCCATTCCTCAACAATAATTGATCACTCATGTACTATTTTTATTCGTAACACCAATATCTTCTTTCTTAAATTACTTAAGGCAAATCTTTAACCATTCTCGAAAAGATACTCTTTAACCATCCTAAAATCTTTAACACCAATATCCTCTTTCTTAAATTTCTTTGACCTAAAGAATTAAGTAAAAACATTAGCACCTTATAAGATGAAATTGTTTTCAGCATTATAAATCAATGAAAGAGTTGTTAGCTTAGTTTCTTGGTCGTTATTTTTTGGGACTAGTTTTAGGATTTTTGGTTGAGTTCCACCTTTAACTTGCATGTCTAATGTCTATAAGGAAATGTTTCCCATTCCTACAGCCTATTGCTGCCCACAAGTATAGTAGTTATAAGTTGCTGTCTTCTATTTACCTAGTTTTCCTTTTTATTTTCTCCACTGATGTTGGTCTTTTGCTTCTACTTCACACAATTGTGTAATTGAAAATACTAACTCATTCACAACTCACAAGAGATTAAGAGGGAAAATAAGTGAAATGGAGTCAACAAAAAAATACATCTAAGCATAACTACTTTATTGGGAAAATTAATGCAAATCATGCTTAGGAAGGAAAGAAAGAAAGAAAGAAAGAAAAAAGATTCCAGAAGAGGAGTATAAACAGGTCATTTCAATTCTTAATCACCAAAAGCAAGCAGTGCTTGCAGTTGAACTGCTTTCTCAATTAACGTTGCTCTTTAAATGCAGAAGAGAAATTTATTAGATGAATAATAAACAAGAACATTTAGTATGAGTTTGAAAACATGAAGTTAAAAGGGATCACCTGTCACAATAAAATTGCCAGCAAAGAAAATTTGAAACTTCTATGTATATATTGTAAATCAAAAGTGGCAGGAAACATGAAATTCTCTTGATAAACAGGCTTGCTCAAAGTTGATAACCAACACTAACCACTTTTTTTTATTTTATATATATATATATATATATATATATATAAGTAATAAGTGATTAATTTTAAAGAAAATTTGAAATGTGGACAATGAATTTAAGCATGCTATGTACTCAATTATCCTTTATAAGCTATTTATCCTAAAGATAAAGCCACTTAATTAAGGTAATCAATCATCAATAAGAAGAATTAATAGAAGTGTCATATTGAAAAGTATATATTCTTATCTAATGTATGATATGATCAATGCCAAGTATATATAAATAACAAAAGTAAAAACCAGGAAAAAAGAAGAGGCATGAAATGCATTTTACCTATTTCCTCAGTATGTATCTTCACTGTTGGTGGCTTAGTCGAGCAAAACTAGACTCTCCACATAATAATCAACAATATTATCCTGATATCCCATAATCCTAAGATCCTTAATCTCTCGAGTCTCAAGATCCAGCGAAATGAGGCGTCCTCCATCCAATTTTAATATAACCTCACCATTCCTTCGAAAACCTAGTGCCCTCTGTATGCTATCACTCTTTCATCGCCCAGATATGGAGAAAGTCATTATCCTTTCGAAAGAAGGCAATGGAATTCCTATACACAGAAACAGAACCGGGCATCAGATCCATATGACCTGGAAATTCTGGCAGGAGTATCTCATGGAAAACCTCCTCACCCAAATCGAAAGCCAGAACAAAATAATGAATGTTATTATCACTAACTTTAAAACAGGCAACCCAATGCAGAGCCCCGTTGATAAATGTCTGTGGGCCACTCGGAAGTAAAACGCATATGGGAGCCAAACCAGTCCTAAGCATTCTCCATTGACCAGTGGAGAGTGTGTAAATCTCAACCTGGGGTGGTCGAGTCTTTCCAAGGTCAAAATTTTCCATCAAAGGCACAACCCTGACCACTTTATAATCTTTAGTTTTGGGATCAAATCCAAACCCAAGAGAGGCGGGGAACATACCAGGATTAGGGTAGTTGATATTGGGTGAAGGAAGTTTCAGTAACTTTCCAACACACGGGTTCCAAAGCCAGAAGCCATTATAACTGCGTAAAACTTTGTAAAGGAAGAGAAGGCCGTTACAAGTACCCACCACACTGCATTTTTTTTTATAGCGATCAAAGTCAGGAACATGGAAAGGGTAATCAAACCTGGCGTGTTGAGTGAAATCAGCATCATCTTCGTTATGCAATGCGTAAAATTCTTTCTGATTCTCTGAGCAGAGGCCGATGATGAGGAGGTTTGGTTTTCTGTTGAGGGAGTGGTGGAGATGGGTGGAAATGAAAGTTGGGCTTTTGATTAGTGATTTCCATGCTTTTGAAACTGAGGTACAGATGATTATTGATTTGATGGTTAGGAAAACGAAAATATTGGTAAGAATCTCATCGGGTAAGGATCCCCTTGGAATTATTCTGTTGGTGGATTTGTTGTCTGACATTGCCGCTTTTCCCCAAAGAGAGAGACAAGGGTTTGAAGAGCTGTAGGAAGGAGTGCCGAAGCCGTTTTAGGGTTTGAAGAACTTGTTACGGTACCCAACAAGTGTTTATGTCTGGTTTGTGGGATTTTTTTTATTTTTATTTTTTAAATAACCCTAATTTTCAAAAAAAAATTGTTAGTTAATAAAATACCTAAATTATTTAGCAAACCAACCTCTCGAGTTTCTTAAACTCAAGCCCACCGTAACAAATTGAGCATAAAAGAACTTGAGTTTTATGAGGAAAAGTGGAATTTTGAATCCGTTAGAGCATTTATATGTTGGTATTCCTAAAATTTCTTCTTATTTTATCATAAGAATTGACTTTATCTATTTTAGCTAACTCCTTTTTAAATCACTCACATTTCCTATTTCTATTAAAATATTAGATTTTTTAAATTACCTTTTGTTATTTCTCCCACTTTTTAAAAAAGGAATAAAATAAATGTTTCGGAAATGTACAATACTTCCTTCAATATGTAAAAAATGCTGTAACAAATTGTTATTTTAGGGATGTGTAAATTATTTTAGGAAATGAGTAAGGAAGCCAATATGAAGGTACGTTACTTCTTTTGGAATTCAATTCCTAAATTCTATCTTTTAACCTTTTTAGAGAGGCTAATGTGAATGTTCTTACCAATTGTTATTCTTTCTCGGAATAGTTTATCACTTTTATCTAGTTAGCTTCTAGCTACCCCTATCCTTTCTACTACGGCAAGGCTTACAATGACATTGAAGCATAAGAGTTTTGGTTAATAAAAAAAATCTATTCTTTATTTTTAGAATCAATTGAATGGTATCTCAAATAAGAAAAATCTAAAATAATAAGCTTTGAAATAACTTTTGACTGTACTATCTGGACCACACAACCAAGAATACAATGCAATCATATCTTATATTCTTATAGAATAAATAAATTGTTATCCATTTATTCCAGTGTGTTTTCATAGTGTCTTAAACCATCACTCTTCCTTTTAGTATACACACAATACACAACATAAATAACTGAAAATCCGATAGTGCTGATGCTAATATAATTGCTATCAACGTAAGAAAAAGAGCACATTGGTGGGCTCTTAAAGCCTCACTGTAGAAGCCTAGAGGGCAAGAGCTTGCTGTGATGTGATCCTCCTCCTTCTTAGGCGCTCAGCAATAATGAAGGCAAGCTCAAGAGATTGTGGGCATTGGCAGTACAACCAATTTTTGAATCAAAGGCCTCATATGACATTGTATCATGCCAGACAACTAAGAAGTGAAAAGCATAAAAATGAATGTAAGCAAACAAAGTTTTCAAGCCACTGAAAAAAGGACAGTATTACAATGAGTTATGACCATATCTGTAATTGCCAACAGACTTGTTTTAGAAAGAAAAACTAAAAACAAACACAAGCTGGTGCCAAAGAAAAATTAATCCCAAGAGTTTACAGTTCAATGATCAATTGAAAAGGTTTTTAGAAGCTAAAATTGTCTTAGAAGATTACTTGCCTAACTGTTAGAGAAATTTAAGGACCAGACATCATTGTGAACAATAGCTCCTTGCACTCCTTCACTGGATAGCCAATAAAAGATCTCAACATATTTGGATTCTTAATAAGATAGAGATAAGCCCTCATTCGCAATCTAGAATCAATTCCTATCTCATCCAAGAGATGGAACATGTCTTGCTCAAGAATGGGAAGGCGTGCCAAGCTCCTCTCAAAAATTAAATTTCCTTCTCTAAGTGCTGAATTTCCTTCTCTCATTGCTAAAGCAACATCCTGAATTGCTCCCATAATTTGTTCCATGTCCTCATTTTTTGATGTTTTTCTCTTTTTGACTTTTAAGGAGGCTTCACCCACATTATCACAGCTCTCCAAAGTAACTTCATTTTGAGCAACTAAATGATCAATTTCTTCAATGTTCTCCATAGAGCCCTCTCTGGTTGAAGTAGCCCACCGTTGCCTCATCTCCAATGCAGTTTCAGATTGTTCCCCAGTTGCTCTATCTTTTCCATAAAGCTCAACCAATTTGTCATAGTTTGGAATTGGTTTGTTCTTAAGCTCTTTTGCTTTAGGTTTAGCCTGTTAAAAAATGACAACAAAATAAACTCATTACACACAAAGCTATTAATTCTATTAATCATTAGAAATATATTTGTCTGACCAATTAAAAAATAATAGGAAAAGAACAGAAAATCTATTATTTTGTTAGTGCTTGTCCCCTGTCATGATTACTAAGTACTAACACCATTTGAATCAAAGACCATTGACATTAATTCCACTCATTTGTTTTCCCAGCCATCTAATTGTTTGAATTTTTAAACTCAACCCATCCTGTGACATACGAACTGATCAAGCAGGGCAAAGTGTACCATGTGTTATATATAGTATATACCTTGACAACTAAACCAAAGAGAAAAGGAAATGATCAGGGCAGGGTAATATTGGAGCTCTCTCACAAAGATGCTCTTGAAAATCACTCCCAAAGACGAATCTGGAGAAAATAATATATAGTATATACCATTAAATTAAAAGGATAATCTTTGATATGGGATCGGGTTGTCATAATCATTGCATTAATACTATATACAAAGAAGAATATGAAAGAGAAATTTCCTAGGAAACTATTGATAAATTTTCACTTAGATTAAAAGGATAATTGATGAGAAGTGAGAAATTTTGATCATTGAATTAATAATTAAATAGGGAATTGAATAAGAACAGTCTTGAACTCCTAGAGTATAAGTGACAAACCTGGATTAGACTTTCCCAAACTTCCGGTTTAGCACTCCACATTTTGGTGATTGGACTCCAAGCAAAACCACTCAATCCATTCTTAAACACATCATAGCAGTCTGACCAATTATACTTGATGGTTTTAATGCGATTTTTCACCTTTTGCTTGTCTATTGGTTTTTCGAATTTTTCTTGCAATTCCTTCACAATATTTTCATAGGCATGTGTGGTGAAGACTGAACCAAAATTAAGACATAGTTGTTTCAAGCTTGGAAAAACATATTTGGAAAAGCAACCAAGAGAATTGCACAGTGG
Organism: Quercus parvula; assembly: GCA_030820535.1. Taxonomy (NCBI): domain Eukaryota; kingdom Viridiplantae; phylum Streptophyta; class Magnoliopsida; order Fagales; family Fagaceae; genus Quercus; species Quercus parvula. Next base: position 42,364,154 of record JAUAME010000011.1, on the reverse strand, counting down.
TTGTCTATCAATCTCCACATCCTTTGGAAATATGAAATCGCTAGAAAGTTTGAGCCTCTCTATATGTAAATTATAGATGCTACATGGAAGATGCGCTTGTCCTCTGAAACTCATTGTTAAATGATTAACATGAAATTCTCTTGATAAACAAGCTTGCTCAAAGTTGATAACCAACACTAACCACTTTTTTATTTTATTTTATATAAGTAATAAATGATTAATTTTAAAGAAAATTTGAAATGTGGACAATGAATTTTAAGTATACATGCTATGTACTCAATTATCCTTTATAAGCTATTTATCCTAGAGATAAAGCCACTTAATTAAGGTAATCAATCATCAATAAGAAGAATTAATAGAAGTGTCATATTGAAAAGTATATATTCTTAACTAATGTATGATATGATCAATGCCAAGTATATATAAATAACAAACGTAAAAACCAAGAAAAAAGAAGAAGCGTGAAATGCATTTTACCTATTTCCTCAGTATGTATCTTCACTGCTGGCAGCTTTGTCGAGCAAAACTAGACTCTCCACATAATAATCAACAATAGTTTCCTTATATCCCACAATCCTAAGATCCTTAATCTCTCGAGTATCAGGATCCTTTGGAGTCTCAAGATCCAGTGAAATGAGGCATCCTCCATCCAATTTTAATATAACCTCACCATTCCTTCAAAAACCTAGTGCCCTCTGTATGCTATCACTTGCACCAAAGAAATTTTGATCTAATAGAGGTAAACTAAAAAGTTTAGTCCATGAGGACACAACACCATACTCTTTCATCGCCCAGATATGGAGAAAGCCATTATCCTTTTGAAAGAAGGCAATGGAATTCCTATATACAGAAACAGAACCGGACATCAGACCCACATGACCTAGAAATTCTGGCAGGAGTATATCATAGAAAACCTCCTCACCCAAATCGAAAACCAGAACAAAATTATGAAGGTTATTATCACTAACTCTAAATGCAACCCAGTGCAAAGCCCCATTGATAAATATCTGTGAGTCATGCTGAAATAAAGCGCATATGGGAGCCAAATCAGTCCTAAGCATTCTCCATTGACCAGTGGAGAGTGTGTAAATCTCAACCTGGGGTCGATTCTTTTCAAGGCCAAGACTTTCCAGCAAAGTCACAACCTTGATCACTTTATAATCTTTAGTTTTGGGATCAAATCCAAACCCAATAGAGGCGTGGAACCTACCATGCGTAGTGTAGGTGACATTGGGTGAAGGAAGTTTCACTAACTTTCCAACACACGGGTTCCAAAGACAGAAGCTATTGTTACTAACATCGGAAAGGAGGAGCAGGCCGTTACAAGTACCCACCACACTGTATTTTCTGTTATGGGGATTAAGGTCAGGAGCATGGAAAGGGTAATCAAACCTGGCGTGTTGGGTGAAATCAGCATCATCTTCGTTATGCAATACGTAAAATTCTTTTTGATTCTCTGAGCAGAGGCCGAAGAAGAGGAGGTTTTGGTTTTTGTTGAGGGAGAGGTGGAGATGGGTGGAAATGAAAGTTGGGCTTTTGATTAGTGATTTCCATGCTTTTGAAACTGAGGTACAGATGATTATTGATTTGATGGTTAGGAAAACAAAAATATTGGTAAGAATCTCATCGGGTAAGGATCCCCATGGAATTATTCTGTTGGTGGTTTTGTTGTCTGACATTGCCGCTTCCCCAAAGCGAGAGACAAGGGTTTGAAGAGCTGTAGGAAGCAGTGACGAAGCCATTTTAGGGAAGAAAGAATAGCCATGGTGAGAATGTAAAGTGAAGTAAAGAGGGAATGTTTTCGTAGCGTGCATATCCCGTTCTTACACTGATGAGGAACACGTGGCTAATAAAATATCGGAAGGTCCAAATCAAACCAACTCAAAATATATAATTTCTCTCTCTTTACCAAACCCAAACTCAAACCTAAACCCTTCCACACATACACCACCACCCTTGGCCATGGACGGCAAGGAGCCAAAAGAAAGGTGTCGGAGACACCACCAAAGTATAAGAAAGTTTTTTTTTTAACCCTCTTTCATCTCACAGATCTTCATCTCATTAGAAAGTTCACTTGGTAATTTTAATTCTTTGTTTCTATTCCAAATTCCACACTTGCATTGTCTGGTCTTTTGAGAAAGTGTAAGAAAAGATTGAAAAATTGAAACCTTGAAGCTTTTATCCTAAAATGAAAGTTAATTTTTAGGGATAATTACAGTAAAATCACCTATGGCATGACCCATTTTCACTTTGCCTACCCATGATTTAAAACTTTACACTTTACTCACCTAAACTTCAATCTGTTACCCATCTGTTACTCGCCTCTATTAAAATCAGGGGTAAAAATGTATTTTATCTTCACTTTTATGTCTCTCTCCTTTAATGGTCCATTTGGATACAACTTATTTTGTTGAAAACTGAAAACATTGTGACAAAATAATTTTTAAATGGGTGAAAAATTACTGCTCACTCTTTTTTTACTGTTCATATGTCTTGGTGCACTGTTCATGGGACACGAACAATGCACCAGGCGCTGGTCTTAAAAAAAAAAAAAAAGCTGAAAACGTGCAAACACAAGGAAACGTGATCGTGAATGTAGATCCAATCCAACGCTAAAAACAAAAAATAATAGAAAAAACTCAAACAAATAAGATCAAAGAAGGGGGTTTTGTAGAGAAACAAGATGTGTATCAAAACAAGATCAAATGGACAGGCCAACACATTTGGTTCATCATTTCTCTATCTCACTTGCATCTCTCTCTCAATCTTTGATTTTTCTCTCTGTCTCACTCATCCATTCTTCCCACAACCCATTTCAGATTTTTTATATCGCAATCTTTCAATCAAACCCCTTTATCAAACCAAAACTTAATTCACAATCCAACACAAGAAAACCCTTTGGAAAATTCACCCAAACCCCCCATTAACAAACCCCCCAAAACTAAACCCAACATAAAACCTAATCTCATTCTCAGAATGAAAGTAGCAAGAGAGAATCAAAGGGTTTCAAATAAGTTCCAGCAAAGGCCAGAGAAAGAACCATGGTTATCAATGGTGGTGGTGAATAGAGCAATGACAAACGAATATTGTGGCAGTGCAAGTTCTAGCTTTGGCCATGGGTTCCTTGGATGAGCTTGAAGAGAGAGAAAGGTGGATTAGCAATAGATTTCTTCACCCAAACCCAAGACCCATATATCTCGAGCCTTCTCTATTTGAGCCGTTGCTCACTACTGCCATCACGCAGTGGTCCAATTGGCCGTTGGTGTTGGGTCGTTGCTGTTTAGGTCGATGTTGTTTGGCCATTGGTGTTGGGTCACTGCTACTATTTGAGCCTTCTTTGTTTGAGCCGTTGCTCGCTGCTCACTACTGCCATCACGCGGTGCACAAAACAAAACAAGGACTGAACGGCTTAAGAGATCTGATCGGCTACTATGGCTTTGGCCTTACCTTCTCTTTTGCTCCCACTGCTTGTTTGAAGAGCGAAGAGTGTTCATACCTCTTTTTTTTTTTTTTTTTTTTGGTTTGGGCATTGAGGTGTTTGGGGAAAAAAAATAGAAATTTAGAATTTATTTCACAACAGAGAAATAAATTTAGTAATTTTTTTTTTTTGCTTTCAACTAGTACAGTGCTAACTTCGAAGAATATCTTTATTATTTATAATTTTATCGCATGATTTTGTTTTCTTCCGATGCTAAATATTTTACGAGAAAGATTAATGTTAATTGTTAAAGAAATAGATCATTAAACAGAACCAAACCCTTGAACTCTGTTAGTTTCTAAAGACTTAGGTTTTATGTATTTAGAATCCTAATTTGTATTGTTGGCAAACCATGATCAAAACAATGTATTTAAGTTGTTTTAGAAGTGCTCAAAGTTGGTTCTTTGTTGTAAAGTTGGATTAAACTACTATGCAAAATAAAAAACTGTTTCAGTACATTTCGATCGATCGAAGTTTAGGCTCGATCAATCGAAAATCGTGTCTGACGTTTTTTAATTAGAATTTCCAACTCAGCCCTAAGTGTTTTAATTGGTTTGGGTTTCTAATTTACCCTAAGTATATAAGGGAAACCTTAGCCACATTTTTGTGTTGCTTATATTGCGGTTTATGTGAATCTCTTGTGAGATCTTTGAGGAGCTTTCCTTCACATAAACTTAGGGTTTTCAAGGAGAAGAATTTTCTACACCTTGATAATCATTCCAGTTGCTGCCATTGAAGTTTAAAGAAAAACAAGCAGGTGTGCTTGTATTTGGTGGAGAATCCAAGAAAGAAGGAGTCCGTGGATTCGGAGCTTGCATGTGGTCGTGTCAGTAATTTCTACTGGTGGATAGTAATAAGAAGTCGAGCGTGGGGGCTTGTAAGTCTTATTGTATGAACTTTGATTTTTTCAAGATAGTGGATTCAAGTTTACCTTGAGAATAGCTAGGTTAAATCCTCCCCAGGTTTTTATCGGTTTGGTTTCCTGGGTGATCATATCTTTGTATTATTTATATTTCCACTGCTTTACTTGATATGATTATTTGATTGTGTTAACCTAGATTTAATTAATTTGACTAAGTAACAACTTGGCTAAATTCCTAGGTTAATCCAATTGTGTTTTAAGGGGTCTAAAAACTAACAAGTGGTATCAGAGCAAGGTTGCTCTCTTATTATTGATCTTTTGATCACTGAGCTGATCCTTGACTCCTTTATTATGGATTTTTTGCAAAGTATAATGCTTATCTATCAACTTGCTTACTTTGGGTATTTGTCTCTTGTTGCACATGTTAAATCTTTCCTTAGACTTCTTATCACATGTAATAATGATTATTTGTGTTATACTGCCTTAATCGCCTTAAAGGCACGTGATTCATGTCTTTGGTATTTGGATAGTGGTTGTTCTAGGCATATGACAGGCAACAAAGGACTATTCAAGACTCTCTTTGAAGGAAAGATTGGAACAATCACTTTTGGAGATGGAAGCAAATTTGTAATCAGAGGGATTGGAATCGTGGACATTCCAAGATTGCCGGTCTTTGAAGATGTTTGGTATGTCGATGGACTGAAGGCAAACCTACTCAGCATCAGTAAGATTTGTGATAATGGACTAAACGTTCTCTTCACCAAGTATGAATGTGAGATTCTTGATGGTGAAGGTGACTGTATGTGTGTTGGTGTAAGGACTGCAGACAATTGTTATGGATTGACACCAAGCATAAGCAACAGGTGTTTTAGTGCAAAGATAGATCAATTTGATTTGTGGCATCAACGTTTGGGGCATGCTAGTCATAAATAGTTAGAAAAAATTTCCAAATGTGATGCAGTTGTTGGTTTACCTAAGTTTGAGAAGATAGATAAGTGCATATGTGGACCATGTCAGATAGGTAAACAAATAAAGTCTAAACATCCGTCTGTGGCAAGTGTTCAAACTTGAAGACCTTTGGAGCTTCTTCACATTGATCTCATGGGTCCTGCTAGAGTTCAGAGTTTAGGTGGAAAGAAATATATTCTGGTGGTTGTGGATGACTTTACTAGATACATTTGGGTGGTGCTGTTGAAAGACAAAGCTGAGGCTCTTGAGAAGATGATACATCTGTGCAAAAAGTTGCAGGTTGAGAAAGATACTGTAATAGCCAGAATCAAAAGTGACCATGGAAGAGAATTTGAGAATACCAAGTTGGCCACTTTCTGCAATGATCAAGGCACACATCAAGAGTTCTCCTCACCCAAGAGTTCTCAACAAAATGGAATAGTGGAACGGAAAAATAGGGTTGTTCAAGAGATGGCACGTGTCATGCTACACAATAAAAAGTTGCCCAAATCCTTTTGGGGAGAAGCAGTTAATACTGCTTGTCATACACTCAACCGGATGTATTTCAGACCTGATTCAAAGAAGACTCCTTATGAATTCTGGAGAGGAAAGAAGCCTGTTGTTAAGTATTTCAGAATTTTTGGTAGTGATTGTTACATTCTACGTGATAGAGAGAACCTAGAAAAATTTGATGCTAAGAGTGACAAGGGATATTTTCTAGGGTACTCCTCTACTAGTAGAGCATATAGAGTGTATAATCTGAGAACCAAAACTGTGATGAAATCATCAAATGTTGTGATTAATGATGAAGTATGTTCTGAAGCACAGTCAGAAAACATTACTCCTGTTCAAGATAAGCCTGTGGAGAATGATGACTCATTTCCTGTTGATTATGTTGGAAAGCACAGTGATGAAGAGTTGATGGTGCTAAATGATGCTGTGTCTGTTCCATCAAGTCCGGAACCATCCACACCGATACATGAAACTCAACAAGCATTACATGAGTTCAATCTTTCACCGGAACAAAAAGGTACATCAACATCTTTAGTTAAGGGTCCCTCCTCTAGAGTAAGACTTAACCATCCCTCCTCAAACATATTGGGAAGTTTAAATGATAACATGAGATTAAGGTCAAAAGTTTTAAGTGTAATTACCCACTCATGCTATCTGTCCCAATTCGAACAAAAAAAGGTAGATGAAGCTCTACAAGATGCTGACTGGGTTAACTCCATGCATGAAGAACTTCATCAGTTTGTTCGAAATAATGTGTGGGAATTAGTTCCAAGACCAAAGGGTGTAAATGTGATTGGAACTAAGTGGATCTTTAAGAACAAGTCTGATGAACATGGCACAGTTATCAGAAATAAATCTAGACTTGTTGCTCAAGGTTACACACAAGTGGAAGGGGTTGATTTTGATGAGACTTTTGCACCGGTAGCAAGACTGGAATCCATTAGGATACTTTTGGCTATAGCTAGTCATCTAAAGTTTAAGCTATACCAAATGGATGTCAAAAGTGCTTTCTTGAATGGGATGTTGCAAGAAGAAGTTTATATGGAACAACCAAAGGGTTTATGGATCCTCACAGACCGGATAATGTGTACAAATTGAAGAGAGCATTGTATGGGTTGAAACAAGCTCCATGAGCCTGGTATGATAGATTGATTGCATATCTCACTGAGCATGGATTCAAAAGGGGATCTGTAGACACTACTCTCTTCATAAGAAAGGATAAGAATAATTTTGTTGTAGCTCAAATATATGTTGATGATATTGTTTTTGGTGTTACTAATGACTTTCTTGCTCATTCTTTGGCAGATGAAATGAAGGCTATGTTTGAAATGAGTATGGTTGGAGAACTAACTTATTTTTTGGGATTACAGGTAAAGCAAACGGACTCAGGAATCTATATCAACCAAGCAAAATATGCAAGGAATCTAGTCAAGAGATTTGGATTGGACAATGCTGCACATTCCAGAACACCAATGGCTGCCAATGTAAAATTAACAAATGATCCTCAGGTGAGTCTGTTGATGTTACATTGTATAGAATTATGATTGGATGCTTGTTATATTTGACTGCTAGTAGGCCTGTTATTGCCTTTAGTGTCGGTGTTTGTTCTAAATTTCAATCTAATTCTAAAGTTTCACATTTGAATGTTGTCAAAAGAATTATTAAATATGTTGGTGGAACTTATGATTATGGATTATTTTATAGTAAAGAGTCTAATCTGTTTCTTGCTGATTTTTCTGATTCTGATTGGGCTGGTTATGCTGATGATAAAAAAAGCACCTCTGGTGGGTGTTTTTATGTAGGAGCCAATCTTGTTGCTTGGATGAGTAAAAAGCAAAATTCTGTATCTTTGTCTACTGCAGTGGCAGAATATATTGCTGCTAAAAGTTGTTGCTCACAGCTTCTTTGGATGAAAAAAGTTTTAACTGATTATGGGATATCCCAAGATACCATGATTGTTTATTGTGATAACTCTAGTGCTATTGATATATTTAAGAACCCTGTGCAACATTCTAAGATTAAGCACATTGAAATTAGGTATCACTTCATTAGGGATCTTGTTGAAAGGAAGATTGTGTGTCTTGAGTATATTCTTACTGAGCGTTAGAATGCCGACATTTTCACCAAACCTCTTGATAGAAGTAAGTTTGAAACCCTTCGTAAAGTAATTGGTGTGATTCTGTGTCCCCGATCTGTCTTGCCTTCCTGGTCCTTGTGCTTCATTGTTTTTCCTTTGTGATCATTGTTCTTTGTTCCTTAGTTTTTGTGTTTTTTTTTTTTCTCTTTTGTCTCTAGGAGTTGCATTGCATTGTATACATGCATTTCATTCTAAGTGTTTTTTATTTAATATAAAAAAAAAAAAGGAAAGAAAGGAAGGAAAAAGGAAGCACATTGTTGTTCTTGAACTATTCTCTTTGTTTTTGAAAATAAGGTTGGTCAATTTATTTTCACATGACATGTCTATTGTACTTTGTTTAGCTTTGATGAGCTTATTTATTGCACTTCACTAGTGGAAGTTTTGTAAAACATGTTGTGTGGGAAAGATGTTTATGGTGTTTATCACTTTGTCTTTATCTTGAAGTCATATGTTATTTGACTGTCGGACTTGAATATTTTGAGAAAGGCATAAATAACCATCTCACCACTGTACACTAGCCAATCATGAACACCTTAGTGCATATCATAAGATTTTGTGCTCGAAAAAATGTAGCACATGCACAAAAAGAACATAAGGTGAAGCCTCAGTTTAAATGATAAATCACTTAAATCAAAAATTGGTGTGTACTATTAGGCTGAATGCCAAATCACTTAAATTAAAAATTGGTGTGTATATTATGAGGCAAATTTCAAGAAACTTACATGATTGCAAGCTTATATTCTAGGAGATGTAGGAGTTATATGATGTAACTCTTTAGGTGATAGTTTCTTTTAAATTCTATGTGATGAATTTTGTAGATTTTGTGGTTGATTTCTGTTCACATATCACCTCATATGTATCTCAGGCTTTTGCTAGTTGCACACACAACACAAATTACTCTTTGCTAAACTTTGTACATATAATTGTGTGTGTTTATGGTCTGACCAATCACGTTTGAAAAATACTTTGAGTTTTATGCAAAACTGTTTTGTTGCTTTAAAAAAGGGGGAGATTGTTTAAAATCTAAATTTTTGAAAAATTGGGTTTAAAACTTGTATTTTGGAAGAGCATTTCATCTCATACTCATGCATTTTTATATCTTATATTCAATGTTTTGAGGTAAGCTTTCAAAAATCAGGTTAATTTTTCTAAAAAGCTGTTTTTCCAGAATTTCGATTGATCCAATCTGATTTTCGATCAATCGAAATCTTGTTTAAAAAATTCTGTGAGCCTCTGCCTGGTTCGATTGATCGAACCTGTTTTTCAATCAATCGAACATCGTGTTTTAGGTTTTTTAAAAATAGTTCTTTAACTGATTCAAACACCTTTTCAAAAGTTTTTTCAAACTTTTCTCTCTCTCTCCAACTTGGCAAGGCAGCACAAAGATTTTTTTATCGTTTTCTACCTAAATTTTTGCAAGGTTTTTCTCCCTCAAGGCCGATAAGACCATTTTATCCCTCCTTTTGTTCTTATTTTCATGTTTTCATGCATTTTTTCATGCATTTAAAGGGTATTTTCGGACCTCCTTAAACTTGGGATTTTTGTTGATTCAATACTATTTTTCTGAAATTAATCATTGGGTTTTGTTGGTATATTGATATATTCATTATTGTTGTTGGTTAATTTGATCAATTTGGGGTTTTATGAAGAATTGAAAATTCTAGGGTTTATGTTGAATCCGATTTGGGGATTTTGTTCAATTGGGTTGAAATTTATGAAATTGGCTTGTTGATTTGATGGAATTGATCATTCTAAACTTTTTTCTAACTTGTGTAATGATCAGTTGGTCAATTTATTTTAAAAAATTAACAAGTGGTTTTAAATTTTTTTGGGGTTTTAGTTAGAAACTCTATGCTCAAGCCAATTTTGTGAGTTTGAACTTATTTTGAACTTAATTTACTACCTTAGCTCATTCATCATGACATTTAATTTGTTCATGCATCATATAGTTCTTCTTGTTCTATATTTTTTGTGCTAACTTGCAGTTTGCCCTTGGTTTTGTTTTTGTTTCTTTTTCCTTTTTTGTTGTGTGCTCTTGTTCCTTAATTCTAGCACCATGCCTAGAAAGACTAGAGCTAATATGGTTCCCTCTACCCCTTTTGGGTCTCCTTCTAGGGTTTAGCTGTTTAGGAACGTGCGTTATCGTGAGGCTTATGAGAAACTTAATAGTAAGCGTAAGATTTGGGCTGAGCGTTCTGTGATCTTAGATGAGGTCGATCTAGCCATTAGGACTAATCTTGAGTCTAGAGTTTGGTAGTCCCTCTTAGAGATAGATCATCCACCCCCGACCGCTTTGATTAGAGAGTTCTTCTCTAACCTCTCATGTCACATCTATGATTCCAACACCGTTGTTCAGAGTTGGATACGAGGTGTTGAGTTCACCATTACCCCTAGGGTAGTGTCTGAGGCTCTTGGGGTTCCAGTTGTCACTGATCCTGTCTATCCTTATGATGAGTCACCTCCTATTGATGAGGTCATGTCACACATCACTGGATCATCTATCCAGTGGGGTTCTGATTCTCGGATCACGTCTTCTGCGCTTTCTGAGACCGCATATTTGTTTCTTAGAGTTGCGTGTCATTCCTTGTGGCCTATTTCTCATCTCCACACCATCCCTCTGGAGCGATGTGTGTTTCTCTATACTTTCATGTCTGGTGCGTCTATCAGTTTTCCTCACTTGTTCCTTCATTCTTTGAATAAAGTTCATAGGAGTTCTGCCATAGGGCATGCACTTATATATCCTATTTTCATTCATAGGATTATTTTGTTCCTTGGTCTAGCTGATTTTCCTACTAGTGAGCCTGTACATGTTGTTGGTCCCCTAGGTACTACATTCCTTCAATAGAGGGCTGCTCATCTGCGAGCTGATCCTTCGGTCTCTCGAGGTGCATTTTCTAGTAGTGTTCCCCCTCCTCCCTCTTCTACAGGTGCTACTGAGACTTCTGGTGCTGCTGCTGCTACTGATGTTCCTTCACCGACTACTTCGGATGATTTAGACATTCGACGTACATTGGATTATGTCTTGACCGTTTAGGCGGCTCAAGGACAGATTTTTGTGGACATTCTGGATGAGATTAGAGATTTGCGAGCAGATTTGGCACGATTTCGGAGTTCTTCATTGCCACCTCCTTTTGATGATGGATTTTGATTACCCTTTGGCATTCCGTCACAAAAAGGGGGAGTACATATGAGATGTTTTTTGGGCATACTTGTACTTGTTTTTGTTTTTAGGGGGAGAGTTTTATTTTTATTGGTTGGAGCTTGTGGAGTTGTTTAGATTGTATCTAGGTGCTTCACTTTGTACTTTACCTTTTTAGCTCTTGCCACATTGTTTTTACCTTGTTGGGTTATTCATGTTAGGGGGAGTATATTTCGTGTTTCTTGTTTCAAACAGCTTATTGATTTATGTTTATGAGTTCTTCATTGATATAAGTCTCTATTGTGTGTTGTTTGAAATCAAGATTTTATTTTTCTTTACTTGTATTTTTTCCACACATGCGATTATGTATTTTGTTTAAGTGTTTCAGGAAATATACAGGTTGATTCAATTAAGCTGCTGTCTGCTCTTGCAACTGATGGATAATAGTTAGGATTGAATTTGTGTTTATGAGCATTATTTTGTAAAGGGCTTTTCTTTATAAACTTTGAGCTATTTAAGTTGTGTTTTGTCACGGATTGCCAAAGGGGGAGTTTGCTAGGTTCTAAAGACTTAGGTTTTATGTATTTAGAATCCTAATTTGTATTGTTGGCAAACCATGATCAAAACAATGTATTTAAGTTGTTTTAGAAGTGCTCAAAGTTGGTTCTTTGTTGTAAAGTTGGATTAAACTACTGTGCAAATTAAAAAACTGTTTCAGTACATTTCGATCGATCGAAGTTTAGGCTCGATCAATCGAAAATCGTGTCTGACGTTTTTTAATTAGAATTTCCAACTCAGCCCTAAGTGTTTTAATTGGTTTGAGTTTCTAATTTACCCTAGGTATATAAGGGAAACCCTAGCTACGTTTTTGTGTTGCTCATATTGCGGTTTATGTGAATCTCTTGTGAGATCTTTAAGGAGCTTTCCTTCACATAAACTTAGGGTTTTCAAGGAGAAGAATTTTCTACATCTTGATAATCATTCCAGTTGCTGCCATTGAAGTTTAAAGAAAAACAAGCGGGTGTGCTTGTATTTGGTGGAGAATCCAAGAAAGAAGGAGTCCGTGGATTCGGAGCTTGCATGTGGTTGTGTCAGTAAGTTCTACTGCTGGGTAGCAATAAGAAGTCGAGCGTGGGGGCTTGTAAGTCTTATTGTATGAACTTCGATTCTTTCAAGATAGTGGATTCAAGTTTACCTTGAGAATAGTTAGGTTAAATTCTCCCCAGGTTTTTACCGGTTTGGTTTCCTGGGTGATCATATCTTTGTGTTATTTATATTTCCGCTGCTTTACTTGATATGATTATTTGATTGTGTTAACCTAGATTTAATTAATTTGATTAAGTAACAATTTGGCTAAATTCCTAGGTTAATCCAATTGTGTTTTAAGGGGTCTAAAAACTAACAAACCCAACTCTTGAAACATGTGTTGCTGTCTTTGTCCTTGTATAGAGACCCAAAACCCCATAATTCAAGTTCTTTCAAAAAAATTCAAACCCTAACTTTTTGATTTGTGTTATGTTATATTTTGGTTGTAAAAGTTGTTTTCTAACGGAAATGTCAAAGGTGGGTAATAGAGCCCTAACGGAAGTAGTCTCAGGTGGGTAAAGTGTAAAGTTTTAAACCATGGGTAGGTAAAGTGAAAATGGGTTATACCACATGTGAGTTTATTGAAATTATCCCTAATTTTTATTTGGGTAGTTCTTTTTTTTTTTTTCTTCATATGTTTACTTAAAACCCAGATGGAGCATCGAATAGGAATAGCCATGTTCTGTAAAATTCATCTACCTAATTTTTTTCTTTTAAATCTCAAATTTTAAAAACTAAACGAAGGAAAATGCTAGAATTAGATTACATTTTCCTCAGTTTCTCGGTATCAATTGGTGGCCAATTTGACAACTTCGACACCATTCTGATAGATTTTCACCGTTTGTTGCCAAGGGTGTTGTTAAATGGGTGGAGATTTCCAGATTTAGCAAGGACTGTGAAGGATTTGGGTTGGAGAAGAAGAGAGAAAAATTATGTTTTGATGTGGCTTCCTTTTGACCCTTAGATTTATTATTAGCCACATGTTTCTCATCAGTGTAAAAACAGGAGATAATGGGAGGCTTTTAAATGGGAGGGGAGTTGGTTCCAATTTTTTTAGTTATTTAGCACCACAAAAAACTATTTTATCTACTCATTTTACAAAACATCCAGCAGCAGTGGATCTATTTTAGCTTTCAGCACAATCAAATAATATAAACATCACAATAAAATAATATATCTACTATAATAAAACAATACATCCCAACACCGCCACCACCACTTCATATAGCCCACCACCACCACCACCACCACCCTGCCCATAGTCTACTTCTACCGTCACCATAACCACCAAAATCAGCCCACAACTACCCAAGAAAATTAACCCACAACCACAAAAATAAAACCCACAGAGCTACGATCACAAACCCAACAATCTAAAACAAGTAAAATTCTCCTAGAAAGGAGTGAACAGAGAGTGGAAGGCTTCAGCAGAGAGTGGATCGGCCGGTGAGGAGTGAACGGAGTTGGGTCAGCAAGTGGGTCGGCCGGTGAGAGTTTTTGCTTTGTGGAGATGTGTCAACGGCGGAGCTTCGAAGATGGTGAGCTTCAGAGAAATGGTAGAAACGAGAAAAGGCAAAAAAAATGAGGGAAAGGCCGGCAAGAGTCTGAGCTTTAGAGCTGATTTGAGGAGAGAGAGAGAGAGAATGAGAGCGATGGGCAGAGAGAGAAAACAAATAAAGAATAAAAAAATATGTAAAGAAGTATTATTTTAATATGTGTAGGAATTAAAAAAATATTTTAAAGTTTTAGCTTTACCTTTAGTACAAAGCCAAAAGTAGCTTTGTACGGAAACTTGAAGCTAAAAATTTTTAGCTTTACATACATTGATATAGAGCATTTTTTGTATTTTGGTGAAGCTAAAATAGCTATATAGCTATTTAGCTTCATTGCTATGAATGCTCTTACATGGTATTGATTGATTTAATTGAGCTTGTTATGGTACCCAACAAGTGTTTATGTCTAGTTTATGGGATTTTTGTTTTTTGGCAAAATAACACCCATTTTCAAACAATTTCGTTAGTTAACAATGTTCCTAAATTATTTAGCAAATCAACATCTCAAGTTTCTTATACTCAGGTTCACTGTAACAAATCGAGCATAAAAGAACTCGAGTTCTACGAGAAAAAGTGTAATTTTGAATACGTTAAAGCATTTATATGTTGGCATTCCTAAAATTATTGTGTACTCTCGGAGTACTATAAATGCGTGCTCCCCTCCTCTCACATGAATGATGAGTTCCACTAATTAAATTCATAGTGGGACCCACCATTCATGTGAGAGGAGGGAGTATGCATTTATGGTACTCCGGAAGTACCTAATAATTTTTCGGAAGGCAATATGAAGGTTCGTTATTTCTTTTGGAATTCATTTCCTAAATTCTATCTCTTAACCATTTTTAGGGAGGCAAATGTGAATGGTCATATAAATGTTCTTATTCTTTCTCGAAATGGTTTATCACTTTTAACTCATTAGCTTCTAGCTGGCCCTGCCTTCTCTACTTTATCTTTTTCCTTTTTTTTATTCAACGGATTTTGGGCCTCTTCTTAAATCAGTTAAGGGCTTTTCAACCCTAAAGGCCTAAATGGCCCATTTGATTTTTTTTAATAAGATTTTTGCCTACCAGGGTTTGCTTGGTGTTGATTAGGGCCTTGGGTTTTGAGGAAGAGCATCATGGGCTTCAAGCCCAACCCATGAGATGAAAGAATGTGGGCTCTTGGGCTAAAAACATGAAGTAATAGATTTTTCGGCCGTTAAGTCCATTTTGTGTGGTAAGGAAATTTGGGCTCTCATGCCTACCTTGTACTGTAATGGATTTTGGGTTTCAAGCCCGTTTTGAATTGCAGCGAGCTTCAGGCCCAAGGAGACTATTGTGTGGCACATGAAAAACACACTATCTTTTACCCTTGAATCTCCTTTAAGATTAAGAATATACCACAAAAATTAATACCAACAAAAAAGCACCTGGGCTCTTGGCATTATTGAAGAGTAAGGTAACAACACAATTTTTATGCATAAAGAAGTTCATTAGAAAAGTAATTTATTTATTTTTGTATACAAGTAAAGCACAAATACAAAGTCTGAGAACAACATAAACATCACCAGCAAACTATGCCCCTCCCAAGTTATATTAATATAATCTGAAATAGCATTAAACTAATTCAACAACCCATTCCAATATTCCCTATCTACATAATTAAGTACATTACCAAGCTCACTCCTTAATACCCTTACGACTTTGAAAACAGGTTCCAATCTCCAGTTTATGCAATCATCTTCAAGGAGCTTTTGCAAGAAGTTTTTATTCTGCATCAGCACAATGGCACTATGAAGTCCCTTTCTCTAGATTGCCATCATCGGTTCTCTAACTGAAATGAAAGTTGCTTCACTTTTACATGACACAGTTAGCAATCCATAAAACGCTTATTCCCTGATCTGTCCCTGCACTCAAAAGCACCTTCACCAAACTTTTTCCTATTAGAATAGACACCTGCCAGAAAACAAAATTACTTGCCATCCTACACAGTGACCAAAATTGAAAAAATCTCATTCACTAATCACTGCTTTTAATTGAACTTTGCAATTCATCATCAAAATTCTAGTACTTCATGCAGTTAAGCATTCACTTTCAGCTAAACTCTACCATGACTTTAGGTTGAGCTTAAACCTTCCAGAATTCAAAAAAAAAAACCTTTGCCCCTAAAACCATATATAAACCATAAAACACCCACTATCACAGCCATAATAGCTGCATTATAAAATTTATTTTCAGAGAGAACATACAACCATCATACTAATCACAACCTTTCTGATTGAGTTTGCTAAGAATCCATTCTAATACCACACATTGAAGCAAACCAAATTTGGACAAGAGAAAAAACAAAGGTTCCACGATTTCCTCATATTTACCACACATCACACGTGAATAAGAAAATACAACTTTTCTTCTACTTAGTTCATACTTCACAGGAAAAGAATATTAATTATTTTCCATAGAAAAATGTGGCAATTAAAAGTTTCCTAATGACAGGATACTTAAGACAAAATCTGTCACGATCAATTAGACCTGCAACAGTTTGCACAGAAACTCTCTCTCACAATCTACCTTGTCCTTCATCATAAACCAAGGATGATTCAGTCAAAATGAAGTACCATCCCCAATACACCATTTATTTATTTTATTGGTTAATTACACAGGTACCCGATGAATCTTACCTCTAAACTTGCCCTCCAATCCATCTAAATGATTTAAGGGGAGGAAGTGTCAATTGAGCCGGAGATCATTGGCAACCCACGATCTTGCCATTAGGTTCAGCCAACAAGAAAGTATACCTTTCCAACCCTTAGAGTTAGAAGGCTTAACCTTGACAACACCTTAGACAACAAACAATTTAAAATAGAAATAACTCCCCAGAATTGCTTTGCTACCAAAGCCTTATTCAGAGGATCCATTTCTCTACATTCTAACACCCACCATCCCCCTCCAGCACCCCTCACCCACCCCCCCACCCCCCCCCCCCCCCCCCCCCCCCCACAACCTTTCCAGTTTAATAAATAATTTTCCTGATCCCTTCATTATGACCTCAGAAAAAAAGTTCCAAATCCTTCTATCAATATCTTTACAAATTGCATGATGCACTTTAAAGTTTGAAAAAGGGTAAACAGGCAATGAACTCAAAACAGTTTTGATTAAAGTTAATCTACCTACCTGAGACCACAAATTCTCCTTCCATCACTGTGGTTTTTGAGATATCTTTTCTACTACAGTTCTAAAAAGCTCTGTCTTTTTCTGATCCATGTCTAAGTTAGACCCAAATACTTACTAGGTCCATCATCTTTTTTTGCCTTAAGAAGAGCTAACGGGGTTTATATCCTGTTCAGGAGTGTTAGGACTGAAAAACACCTCAGATTTGCCAAAATTACAATTTGTCTAGAAAGGTCACAATAACACTTCAAAATTTTCAAAACACTATCTTGCATATCATTAGTACCTTGAACAAAAATAATGCTATCATCTGCAAACATGAGATGAGAACTAGAGTTGCAATCCTTACTCCTTTAATAATACCTTGAAACTGTCCCTCCATTAAGGCCAGAGACAAGGGATTAAGGTGAAAGTGGATACCTTATGCCACATAGAGGGAAAAGAATTTTATGGGTAACCATTCATTAGAATCCGATAAGAAACCGAGTAGATGCACTGCTAAATCAAATTGATCTAATGAGGACTAAAATTAAAATTTTCCAATGCAACCAAAATGAGGTCCCAGCCAAGTCTATCATTGAAAGAATATGCGTGAATAAGAGCAATGACATAGTGAACAGAAAGTCTTACTCCTCACTGCAAAGTTTGGCCTCCTCAGAGAGATTTAAAAAAAATTATATATAAATAAAAAAAAAAAATCAAGCAGTCTATTTAATAAAAAGCTGTAAGATGAAGATTGGAAGTGCAGGGGAGACTATTAATCATCTACTCTTGCATTGCCCGATAGCCAGAGTGTTGGGGAGTATGGTGTTCACACTCTTTGGGGTATCTTGGGTTATGCCCAAGGATGTTGTGGAGCTTACTGCTATCTGGCCAGGAAAATTCAGAAAACATAGAAATGGGGTTATTTGGAACTTGGTTCCTCATTGTTTGATGTGGGGCATTTGGAGGGAGAGCAATGCCTTTTGAAGGCACCGAAAGAGCAATTCATGAGCTGAAGCTGACCTTCTTACAGACTTTTCTTGGGTGGACAAATGCATCCAGTATTTCCTTTTTTACTTCCTTGACTGATTTGCTTGATAGTTGTAGCTTTTATACTTTTTAGTTTATATTTGTTCTCTCATTTTCCTCAATACACGTCCTATGTGCTTTGGTTTTTGTTTTGTACTGTCCTCTTTTTCTATCAAGGAAGCTTATTTACTTATCAAAAAAAAAGATTGGAAGTGATAGCACAAACAAATGCACACAAAGAGTCACACTTGAAAGTGACTTCAGTTGTTCTTTACAACCAAAACAAAACATTTGAAAGTGTAGCCAAAGACAACGACAAAAAACTATTATGAGTTAAGGCTTGTATCATCCATCAACATGCTCACAGAAATACATCACTAGCTGTTAGTTAATGGTATTTGAGATAAAGTATATATCCTTGAGCGTTCAACGTTACTTATTTGTAGGGTACTATCCCTTCCTCAACAATAATTGATCACTCATGTACTGTATTTATTCATAACACCAATATCTTCTTTGTTAAATTGCTTAAGGCAAATCTTTTACCATTCTCAAAAGATACTCTTTAACCATCCTTATATCTTTAACACCAATATCCTCTTTCTTAAATTTCTTTGACCTAAAGAGTTAAGTAAAAACATTAGCACCTTATAAGATGAAATTGTTTTCAGCATTACAAATCAATGAAAGAGTTGTTAGCTTAGTTTCTTGGTCGTTATTTTTGGGGACTAGTTTTAGGATTTTGGGTTGAGTTCCACCTTTAACTTGGATGTCTAATGCCTATAAGGATATGCTTCCCATTCCTACCCACAAGAATATTAGTTATAAGTTGCTGTCTTCTATATTCCTAGTTTTCCTTTTTATTTTTTCCACTGATGTTGGTCTTTTGCTTCTACTTCATACAATTCTGTTATTGAAAATACTAACTCATTCACAACTTACAAGAGATTAAGAGGGAAAATAAATGAAATGGGAAAAAAATACTTTTTTTTTTTTTTTGATAAGTAATAAGATATATTGATAAAAAAGGGCCACCCTAGTGCACAGGGAGTGTACAAGGGAAAAAAAATCAAATACAGAAATTACAAGATTCTAAGAAATCAATAAAAGAAGGGAAAGATTTATTTTGCAAAGCAAACAACCAATCCCTTAAAGTTCTAAAAAAGAGAAGCTTGAGGTCCGGAATAGATCTCTTAGTATCTTCAAAACATCTACTATTCCTCTCCCTCCAAAGACACCACAATAAGCAATGAGGAATGATGAACCAAATACAACCATTTGCATGACGACCAAAGCTGCCTTGCCAACACCATAACAGCCCCAAAACCGTGCGTGGCATAACCCAAGAAACTCCAAAAAGGCCCAAAACCATAGTCCAAAGATCCGAAGCAAAAGGACAATGAAGGAAAAGATGGTCAACCGATTCACCATTTCTCTTACACATGTAGCACCAATCCAGAATCCACACCTTCCTTTTACGTAAATTATCAATCGTCAAGCATTTCCTTAAAGCAGCAGGAAGGAAAGAAAATACATCAATCGTCAAGCATTTCCTTAAAAAATACATCTAAGCATAACTACTTTATTGGGAAAATTAACGCAAATCATGCTCAGGAAAGAAAGGAAAAAAAAAAAAAAGATTCTAGAAGAGGGGTATAAACAGGTCAATTCAATTCTTAATCACCAAAAGCAAGTAATGCTTGCTGGTGAACTGCTTTCTCAATTAACGTTGCTCTGTAAATGCAAAAGAAATTTTTTAGCATAAACAGATCAAACTTGACCGAATAAGAAACTTATTAGATGAATAATAAAAAAGAACATTTAGTATGAGTTTGAAAACATGAAGTTAAAAGGGATCACCTGTCACAATAAAATTGCCAGCAAAGAAAATTTGAGCAATTCTATGTATACATTGTAAATCAAAAGTGGCAGGAAACATGAAATTCTCTTGATAAACAAGCTTGCTCAAAGTTGATAACTGACACTAACCACTTTTTTATTTTATTTTATATAAGTAATAAATGATTAATTTTAAAGAAAATTTGAAATGTGGACAATGAATTTTAAGTATACATGCTATGTACTCAATTATCCTTTATAAGCTATTTATCCTAGAGATAAAGCCACTTAATTAAGGTAATCAATCATCAATAAGAAGAATTAATAGAAGTGTCATATTGAAAAGTATATATTCTTATCTAATGTATGATATGATCAATGCCAAGTACATAAAAATAACAAAAGTAAAAACCAGGAAAAAACAAGAAGCATGAAATGCATTTTACCTATTTCCTCAGTATGTATCTTCACTGTTGGCGGATTTGTCGAGCAAAACTAGACTCTCCACATAATAATCAACAATAGTTTTCTTATGTCCCATAATCCTGAGATCCTTAATCTCTCCAGTCTTAAGATCCAGCGAAATGAGGCGTCCTCCATCCAATTTTAATATAACCTCACCATTCCTTCGAAAACCTAGTGCCCTCCGTATGCTATCACTTGCACCAAAGAAATCTAGATTAAATAGAGGTAAACTTAAAACTCTAGTCCACGAGGACACAACACCATACTCTTTCATCGCCCAGATATGGAGAAAGCCATTATCCTTTTGAAAGAAGGCAATGGAATTCCTATATACAGAAATAGAACCGGACATAAGACCCATATGACCTGGAAATTCTGGCAGGAGTATCTCATGGAAAACCTCCTCACCCAAATTGAAAACCAAAACAAAATTATGAATGTTATTATCACTAACTTTAAAACATGCAACCTAATGCAGAGCCCCGTTGATAAATGTCTGTGGGCCAGTCCAATATAAAGCGCCTATGGGATCCAAACCAATCCTAAGCATTCTCCATTGACCAGTGGAGAGTGTGTAAATCTCAACCTAGGGTCGAGTCCTTTCAAGGTCAAAACTTTCCAGCAAAGTCACAACCCTGATCACTTTATAATCTTTAGTTTTGGGATCAAATCCAAACCCAAGAGAGGCGCGGAACCTACCATGCGTAGCGTAGGTGATATTGGGTGAAGGAAGTTTCAGTAACTTTCCAACACACGGGTTCCAAAGATAGAAGCTATTATCACCGTGGAAAACTTTGGAAAGGAAGAGAAGGCCGTTACAAGTACCCAACACACTGTATTTTCCGTTATGGGGAGGAGCACTGAAAGGGTAATCAAACCTTGCGTGTTGGGTGAAATCAGCATCATCTTCGTTATGCAATGCGTAAAATTCTTTTTGATTCTCTGAGTAGAGGCCGAAGCAGAAGAGGTTTTGGTTTTTGTTGAGGGAGTAGTGGAGATGTGTAGAAATGAAAGTTGGGTTTTTGATTAGTGATTTCCATGCTTTTGAAACTGAGGTAAAGATGATTATGGATTTGATGGGTAGGAAAACGAAAATATTGGTAAGAATCTCATCGGGTAAGGATCCCTATGGAATTATTCTGTTGGTGGTTTTGTTGTCTGACATTGCCGCTTTCCCAAAGAGAGAGACAAGGGTTTAGAGAGATGTAGGAAGGAGTGGCAAAGCCGTTTTAGGGAAGAACGACCATGATCGCACAGAGGGGGGTCAGGGTTGAGAGAGTAAAGAGGAAGTGTTTTTGTTACACGGTACTCGACTGATTTAACTGAGCTAGTTATGGTACCCAACAAGTGTTTATGTTTGGTTTGTGAGATTTTTTTTTTTTTTTTTTCAAAATATCCACCCATTTTCAAACAATTTGTTTAGTTAACAACATTTTTAAACTATTTAGTAAACTAACTGTGGGGGCCAATTGATTTCAGAGGTACTATTCACCTGGAAAGGGTTGGGCCTATGGCCCAATACCTAGTCCGAGGATAAGAACATATCTGAGGACGATCAGTTAAGGAAGAGATGAAAACTGTACTATGGGAAGAGGTAAAATATATTTATGGTGGACTTAACTGTATCCGAGGAGAATGATCATTTAGGAACCTCTGTCCGAGGTGGCTAGAAGCATTCCCAATTCCTTAATATAACATATTAAAGGTATTTCACAACAGGGGGATGGGTAAATATTGGATAAAGGATGAGGATGAGGGATAATAAATATCTGTAAAAGCTGCTATCTCCGCATTAAATGCTTCCCAACTAACCCTTTGGCAGCATTAATGTGGAGGTGATGCCTGAACAGTAAACAAGCAGCCTTACAGCTAATGGTAGAAGGTTCAAGGAGGTGTAAGATGGGACAGGAAAAAGCTCCCGACGCCTGACTCATGTGTACGGTGAGAATGGTGTAGAGATCATGGTATATAACATGAAAAGGCATTCTAAGAGAGAAAAAACGAAAGAAAAATAGAAAAAGAAAGAAAGGTTGAAGAAATACAACAGTAAAAAAGAAAGAACTCTAAACTATTGATCACATTACTAGGGAATAACCGAGGATGCTTTTTGTATTTTTGCATGTGTAACTCTTCCCCTTAAACACTAACAACCGATATCTTTTCTCGAGATTCAGACTAGCTTTTTCTCACACTCTCTACAAATTTATTGTTCGAGCTTGTTGAGCCTGAGTCCATTCCTGTTTTGGGGTTTGAGTCAAAACTAGTCCTTACACTAACATCTCAAGTTTCTTAAGCCTGTGAGACTTGAGTTTTTTACAACCTGGTTCCTTCTTCAACCTTTAATTCTTACATAACCAATTCCATCAAAACCTTCCTCACAGATCTGCTCACATGTCTGATCTTCTTCACAAATCGGATCTGATCCAAGCAAAATCTCCACCACTTCATTCCGATTCGATCAAAACCTTCCTTACAGGCCCTTATAAACATCTCACCAGCAAAACCAAACCCAACAAAATACACAAAGCCAATCGCGCCTCCACCTCATCCCGATCGGAGCCTACAAACCCAAACCCAACAATCACACCACTACCTCATCCTGATCGGAACTTGCAAATCCAAACCCAACAATTGCACCACCACCTCATCCCGACTGGAACTTGCAAACCTAAACGCAACAATTGCTATTCATCTAAATTGAAGGTGAGCTTTGGTGGGGAACAAGTGATATGAACAAGACGGAAACCTTTGTGATGAGCTTTGGCCTTAGAGGCCCGATTTGGGCTTTGATATAGAGAAAAAAACTATAGAGAAGAAGGTTCAGAGAGAGAAGAAGAAATCGGAAAGAAGAAAGAAATAGGTCCGAGTTTTTTATTTTTAATTTTTGGGTTTCTTTTAAGGAACTTGAGTCTATGATACTCAATTTCCACTACCAGAACATGAAACTTGAGTTTGTTAGGCTCGAGTTGTTATAGTGAACTTGAGTCTAAGGGACTTGAGATATTAGTTTGCTAAATAGTTTGGAAACATTGCTAACTAACGAAATTGTATGAAAATTGTTTTGCAAAGAAATCCCTAGTTTATGGGAACACTGACAAAACACGAAGAATAGAAGTAGATATGGGTTGATGCTAAAGTTGCCATTTTTTTTGGCTGCTGTGAGAGAGAGATGATGGTGAAAGCGAGTAAGAGCCAAAGAGAGACCTTTTATTTATTTACAATGGATTACAATCCATCTTTAAAAAATGCAAAATATAATAAAAACATTAGTTATTTTTACTTGTCTAATTCTAGCTATGAAAAAAATATGAATGAAGAGGATTTAAACTCATGGTTAATAGATAATTTTGACAAAAAGATTCTTTTTGGTTTTGAAATATTATCTATATTCTATTTTTGTACTTAAAGTTTAAAAGGTTCTATTTTTTCCTATGACAGATCTTAAACAATTTGTTAAGGATTTATAATTGACCTAAAAAAAATTTGGGGGACAAAGGCTTGGATGTATTTCCATTCTTGAAAATTTTATTGTCCCCCCATCTATCTATTTTTGTTAGATTTTTTTGTTAGTGTGTGTAACATAATGTATATTTTAGGAATAAAAATATAATCAGGACTTTATACGGTTTAAATTTTGTTCAAATGACTAGCAACATCTTTACCAACTCTCTGAATCGAGAGCAACTAAGATGAACTAGAAAGATAGGCCATTATCTTATTATTGTAAAATCACTCCTTTTTTTTTTTTTTGTGTGTGTGGGTATTTTGATGCACCTTATCACAAACTGATTAGCATGGTATTATATGATTTGTGCCAAATAACCTATGCTTGTAACTCATCTATATCTATATATATTTAAAAGCTGAAGTGTAACATTTATTGTTATTATGCTCCTGTTGAGTCACATCAGTAGCCAGATCATCTACCTATTTCTCATTTCTCTCCATTACTTCCAACCATAACATCTCTTTTACATTTTCATCTCTTCACTACACTCAACCTTAATGTCACTCTTCATCCATCTCTTCCTCTTCCTTTTCTTTTGGCTCTTCTTATCCCCATTCTATTACTATAAATATGACATTCTCTATCCCATTTTATACATATTTTCTCACATAAAAAAGGTTATTACTCTCTCTCTCTCTCTCATGTTTTATTTTTGTGTGAATGTTTTGTTTTTTGTATGTTTGCTTTAGATTGATGTATTTAAGTGTTCTTTAGAATTTGACTTTGGGTTGGAATTTGGTTTTGTGTTTTTAAGTTATTATCTTTTTTATTTTTCCTTTTCTATCATTATTAAATATTATTTTATTGCATATAAATATAGTTTACAAGAATGTAATGTTATTCTATTATATATCATGGTTTGAATAATTTGGTGTTTGACTTATGACTATATTTTTTATTTGATACTTCACTTTTTCATTTTATTTTCTATTTCTCTCCTGAAAAAAAGTGATTACTCTCTCTCTCTCTCTCTCTCTCTCTCTCTCTCTCTCTCTCTCTCTCTCTCATATATATATATATATATATATATATATATATATATATATATATATATATATATATATATTCCTCTTTGCAATTTTACTTTAGGTTGATGAATCATTGTATTTTTTATATAATACTATTTTGGGTTAATATGCTTTGGTAGTGTGTTTGATTTTTTAAGTTTTCTGTCACAAGTCTTCTCTGTCCCTCTTTTAGCCTTTATTTATTTATTTTTGACATAATACTTGGTTATTTTGGAAGTGAGATTTTGAATTTATGTCAAAATACAATGTTGGCTATGTATTTATTTATTTATTTTTTGATGTGTCTATCAACTATTAAAATAAAACCGCCCAAGATGAATATGAATAGACAATATTTTTATTTTTATTTTTCATTGATTTATTATTTAGTTATAACATCAAAATTAAAGTAAATGAATATGTAAAATTAAAACTGCCTAAGATGAATTTAAAAAGCCAATATATATATAAATATATATATATATTTAATATTGTCAAAAAATTAAAAGTAAAAAATAAATACTAAAAAGAATTATTATGTGACAAATGATGTGATAGATGAGAAGACTTAACAGGAGCGTAGTAATAAAAATGCTTTATGAAGATCTAGTTGAAGACAATTAAATCTTAATAAATAAAAGTGTATGTAGTCAATTTTTTTTTAGATCATGTTTTTTATTTTATTTTTTATGTTATACATATTATTTTCTTTCATTTCGATAGCTGAAGTGTTTAATTTTTGACATAAAGTCTACTTTTTTTTTCTACGTATTATTTTAAATATTAAATTTATAATATGGTATAGTCTCTTAGGAATGTTTAAGAAATATGCAGTTCCAATTTCATTTATCTATATTAGTAAACAAAACTCAATCAATAGTTCGAAACTACTCCTATGATAAGAAAAATTATAAATATAATTGTGGGTACCTAAGATGTGTAGGCTTGCTTTGCAACTCCTAGGCATGCTTGGCAACGTCCTTGGCCGTCCTTAGCATGCTTTGCAACGTCTTAGGCTAGCTCACAACGTCGTTGGCCGACCTCGGCATGCTTTTACAAGATCCTAGGAGTCCCACATTGAAGAGAAACCCCCCCACTTGCTGCCTTATAAGCTGTGAAGCCAAGGGAGTAGTGTACCACCAAGTTTCATATAGGTTCCCACAATAATAATCTCTTTTTAAGAGAATGAAAATTTTGAATAATATATTTGAAACTCAAATAGTTTAGTTGTACAAGAAAAAAAAAAAAAAAGGAAAATATAATGCATGATAACATAATTTATCAAAATATGGACCGTCTAAAAAATGAATAATATCAATCAAATAAATTCAAATAATAAAATGATGATATATTTTTTGAGATAAATAAATGAAAAATAATTTTAAAAATTGTTTATGTTTTTAGGAGAACAAATTATTTTCAACAAAATTTAGAGAACAAATTATATATTATACCTTAACTAAAATATAATTATCTATTTCTACGCATTGTGTAAGTCTGCGACTAGTGCAAGTAAAATCTGAAACCATGGGATTTAATGTAGCCCCATTTAGCATAAAGTGTTTGTGGATCATCCTTTAAAAAAAGAACACAAGTACAGGTGTCAATGTCTGAAATTCTGAATCACAATTTGTTTAGCATGATACATGAAAAACACCACATACCACTCAAGAGAAAAATGGAAACACAAAATGCAAAGGCCTTTGAGATTTTATGGTATAGTGTAACCAGGGAGCTGTACAATCCAAGTGGAAGGAACAAGAGCAAGCCAAAACAAGCATAGGTCATTTCGGTTATAAAAAAAGAAGAGCTTATGATTCAACTAAAGTCTACTGCTGAATGATGAAATAGGATTGGTGTAAGTCAATCCCACATAGTTGGGATATAAAGCCTTATGGTGTTTATATGGTTAGTAGAGACTGAAAAGATAGTATCAAGTATCTCATACATGCTTTCAGGTAGTCAATAACCATCACATTGCAATGTCTTAGAACTTTATTAACCATTGATAAAAAGAGCAAAGGGGGTAGGGGCTGTTATGTAATAATGATTAATCTTCCCAAGCAATCAAGTGAAGTATCTGCATATTAGATAAGAATAAGACAAATAGGAGAAGTTGTACACATGCACCCAGCACCCCCGTGGTCATGAACCCAGGACCTGACCCCCACCTAGTACTTGCAAGGTGAGAGAAGGTGCATGCCAATTATTGGCTTAGAGGCTTCACATTTTAATCGGTATTCTTGTTATTAAGTAAATATATAAATGGGGACACATGCACACAAATAAAGTTACTTTCGCTGCAATGTTGCATCCTCTGATAGCTAATCTTGATTGATAGAGGACACTCAAAGGCCTTTGTTTCCTACCAATCAATACGTTTTAGTCTAACCATGTTGAAAAAGTAATGGCTGTCGTTATTATCATGAGTGATTATACGAGACACATTCATAAAAAAAATGGGGGGCTAAAAATCTCAAAAGTGTATTTATTGGGTATGTAGCTTTGGTTTAAGAATCACTAACTAAGAGAGCAGAAAACAACTAAGAGAAGATATATTTTAAAAAAGAAGCAATTGACAGGCAGAAAAGTAAATAAGTAGATGAAACATAGGAAGAGAAATGATATGTCTATAACAATTTTACAATATTTTTACAACAAATCTTAAGTGACAGATTGTTAATGGTTGTTATTGTTGGGTTAAAAAAGTAATTTTAGTACTAAATTCAAATTTGAACCAATAATAATTAACCACCTATGATTTGTTGTAAAAATATTGTAAAAATGTTGTTGACGTAGCACTTCTTAACTGAAAGCAAAGCTAGTGAGCGCATTAAGGCAGCTATCCAAACTTACTATATTTATGCTCCAATATGTAGTAAAGTGGACAAACATCTTTGAAACCAAGTACAAATAACCAGCTCAACAACATCGGAAGAAGAAAACGAAGAATGTTACTTTAATATTCAATAACACAAATGAGAATCAAGTTTAGAATGATAACATGCTCCAAAAATTGCAATATATAAGAGGAGGGAGACGCCAATTTGGACCTCTAGATTTCTACTCAAGGTGCAGTGTGCTTCACAATGACCAGACTCATTAGTTACCCAAAAATATGTTAGATTTCTGAAAATTACTGGTATTTTTGCTATGCTTAGATTAGATGTCTGCAAATTGGTGGTATTTGCTATGATTTATGCTGCTGGATACTGCAATGTAATGTATTATGTCAAAATTCCTTAAAATATGCAAGCTGATTATGATGATGATTTGAAACTCCAAATTTTGATTAACTTGTGTGAACAATTATTTGACATGACGATTTTTCTTTATGCTACTGGTCCTCTAACAGAAGTTTCCCAATGTCAAGTTAATGCCAATGGCTTCTGTGGATCATACAAGATTTCTGTGAAACAATAATACTCCGAGTAGATTTCTATTGGTCATACATGAGTGGCTCAACATCCAATATTTCAGAGCAATCCTATCTTTTTACTTAAACAACCAAACGAGACATACATCTTCTATATGCCCCCTCCCTGCCCCAAAAGAGTCAAGATTCAAGAGAATATGCATATAACTCTCAAAATGGTACACAGAATTCAATTATATTTCAAATAATAGGATTAATGATAATTATCATCTTTAACGAGGTGCTGCATGGGAGCAGATAATTGCTCACAGATTGCATTGACAATTTCATACACTAACTGACAATATATGTGGTCACTTACTTGGTGCTTTACATAATTTCAAAATCTCCTTATAATTCGTTGGCACTAAATGTACTGGCAAAAACTCAACAAAGTTCATGATAATTATCATGATAATCAAGAGAATATGCATATAACACCCAACTTGGTACAGACTACAGAGATTTCAATTAGATTTGGAATAATAAGATTACTGATAATTATTATCTTTAATGAAGTGCTGCTGTAAACACAAAATTTCCCAATTGCAAAAAATCAAACAATTGAAAAGAAATATGGTTTGCAAATATAAATTTGTATTGATGTATAATGTGTACAATCTCTATTTCAATTCTTTTACAAAAGAATACCCTCTGATTCTATCTTCTTTGATCTTGACTCAAACAAAAGATCTTCTTGACTTTGGTTGGAGGATGGATTGAACAATCTTTACAATAAATCTCTAGCTTTAATCTTATTAGAGAGTTGAAATTCTTCGGGGCTTTAGAGGCTTGATCCGTTGAGTTTCAAATATTTGGGTTTGTTGAAGTTTATGGAGGCTTTTTAGCTTAATTCCAATAGAACTTCAAAGAACTCGAACAAGAGATCTTCTTGATTTTGATTGGAAGATGGATTGAACGGTCTTCTCAACGAATCTCTAGCTTGGAGCTTGTTAGAGATTTGTTGTTCTTCAAGTTCTTCAAGCCCTTTGAATGTTTTTCAAGTTCTTCAAAGATGCTTCAAGTTCTTCAAAGATTCTTGAGGCAAAATTTCACCAAAGCTTGGACCTCTTGAAAACTTGGTGGTCAAAATAAGAGGGGATGTCCTCTATTTATAGTGATTTTGGAGGATAAGCTCCACTTTGAATTGATATACTTGAAAGTATGTAGTAGACTTTTGATTGGCCCAAATTCTTCTTAGAGATAATTATATCTATTTATCTATTTTGATAAAGATCATATTTTGATAAAGATAATAATCAATAAAGATAAATAATTATCTCTATTCAATTTATTTTAATAAAGATAATTATCTATCAATTTTGAATAGAAAATTTATCTTTATTTTATTTATTTATAAAGATAATTATCCATAAATTTTGAATAGGAAATTTATTTTTATCTTGTGGGCCAAATGACACATGGCAAATTTTGATATGCCAATGTGATGCCAATTTGGATGACACATATCATCATCTAATTTAATTAATTTAATAACATTAATTTAGAATTTGCCACTAAACTTTGATGTGGTATTTTATAATTGGCTTAAAATTTTGCCTCTTACAGCTGCATGGGAAAAAGAAATTGCTCAGAGATTGCATTGATGATTTTATACAGTATCTGGACAAGATGTGTGGTCACTTGGTTGTTCTTTACATAATTTCAAAACCCCCTTATAATTCGTTGGTACTAAATGTAATGGCAGAACTCAGCAAGGATCATTTATAGTGTCATCTAAATCATATTCAAAAAGCAAATAACGGTTTGACTCCTCTTCAAATGTAACATTGATTATCACTGATTTCATCATCATAAAAATAATTTAATTAATCCTTTTCTAGACCAGCGCCTACACATTTCCTGGACAAACCCCTACTCCTATCCAGTACCCCTTGCCCAACATGGCTTGCATATATTTCCCAGATTTCTACAAGGGGTGTCTCTGCAAGAGTTTCTGATGGTCGTAGGCTTCCCTTAAACAACTGTCTGAGTGTCATTCCTAGAGATGTTAAACATACCAGATTGTCATTCAAACACATTAGCAAATTTCTGGGGCAGGGCCAAAGGCTTATGGAGGTTGCTCACATGCATACACTCGTTTTTCAATTGTACGGTAAAGTGAGGAAGCTCATGAAACACTCCAATCCTCTTCTCGCGTACATCTGTGTCGAGATCCAAATGGGAGACATCAGAATCCAGATAAGTATTAGGGAGCCTTTGCCACTCTTTCAACCTCGCATTTTCTTTCTCAACCCAAAACCCGTCGGGAATCCAATCAGAAAGGCTAAGCAACCATATTTCATGTCTTCTTCCTTCTGTTGTAAAGCTGCATTCTTTTACAATTCGGAGACAACAAGGCCGTCATCCTAGGATACGAGATTCAACCCAACATAATTGTTGAGGAGGTGGATTAAAGTGAATAACGCAATTGACAAGATCCATCTGATTTTGCTTAACGATAATGAGCCCTTCTTGGTGGAGTTCCAGTACTTCAGGAGTCAAGTTAAACAAGGGACATGAGTGCTCCCATTGTCAAAAACATGAGACTCATGATAAAAAAGGGCATCTCCTAAGAAAGGTGAAGAGCTAAAGACCATGTGGAAGAAAAAGTTGTCCATGATGGCATGCAAGGTGGTATAAAGGAACACAACACAAAGGATTGCAAGAGATCATGGAAATAAGAAAGCAAGTCACTCTAAGATCTCTCTCACCGGCCACAACAGCATCTAATGCCCCATCTTTCATCCATCTCAACTTTACAAAAACAAAACCACACTTCTGCTCGTAATTAAATTCTTTCTTTCATCCCTTGACTAAATCAAACCATCCAGCCGTACCAGAAAACATGCATTTCACCATTTTCTTCTAGCTCATTACAGCGAGTGTTTTTGAAGCATAAATTCAAACACCTTGTGGGCATAAAATAAAAACTGGCAAAGGCAGGGCTGACATTGGCATGATTAATGAGAGCATTTAACCCCAAAAGAAATAATGTTGTTTTCCTTTAAGAAGCCATTAGTAGCAGGCACTTATATTTTCAAATAATGCTGTCTCATGAATTTTTATGATCTAATTTTTGAAATCATATTGAGCAAACTTTTTCTTTTTGGTTGATAAAGTTTTAACCTATTATGTTCGTTTATGTTGATTGTACTCATTATTATCAAACCAAAACACTAATTGATTTTTGGTATAGACGAAGATTGAATCCAGATCTATTATTCAACTATTAAAATTTTATCGATTGAGCTAATTGAAATTATATATAATTAGCAAACTTTTTTTTTTGATGCATAATGAGCAAACTTGATCCACGTAACAAGATAAAAAGCAGGCAACTAAGCTGAAGCGTAAAGACGATAACGAAGCACGCCAAAATGAATATGAGTTTCGTATACTTGCTTTTGTGGTGGCTTATTTGCTAAGCGAAACGAAAATTCAAAAAAATGAAAAGTTAACTTATTTCTTTATTTTATAAAAGGGGTGACAAAAAGTGAACTGTACAATGGGAAACAAAGGCACATGTGATTAAGGCATAATACAACTAATAAACACAATGGTGTGAATGGCTTTTGGAATTTTTTAAAAGCCATTCGTACAGTCGGAAAAAAAAAAAAAAAAAAAAAAAAGAAGAAGAAGAAGAAGAAGAAGAAGAAGAAGAGGAAGCAAAACCTCTAACTAAAGGACTATCTAAAAAATAAGTCCATGATACATTGCGGGGGATGGGATTGAGGCCAAGTATGTGAATCATTCACGATGGTAACCCAACCTATGTGATCGGAGATCCATGAATTAGGTTCGATGGGTACAAACAAGTCATGAATCAATAATGAATTATCTCAAAGTCCCTCCCTACGTGTAGGTAATGCAAATTGTCATAGTGAGAAGGATGAGTAATCTTATAATGAACTCATAGCTTACAAAGGGGGTGTACTGGCGAGTGATGGTACACTCTTGATGAGCTCACCTATATGGGTGTGGAAGTTTGTAGCCACAAAAGGAGTTTACCAAAAATAACTAACACTGGGCAAAGAAAGATTCAACAGAACATAGGAGCAAATCATTATATTGTTTCTCCTGTTTTGTAGTGTTTCTTTTCTCCTGTTTGTCTTTTTTTCCCCCTCTTGTAGGTTGCTTTCTTAGGTAGTTTGGTCATTGGTGTATTTTATTGTTGTTCAACTGTTTCTTTGTGTGTTTTCCATTAAAGGTTTTCATTTTATTATTAAAAAAAAAAACTTGGGCAGCATATCCTTGTCCCCAAAATATTACGGAACATTTTCATTACAATGCAATGCTGCCAATGCAAGCATGGCAAATAAAATTAAGTCTGCAAACACAGTAAGAGTTTAAAAAAAAAAAAAAAAAACTTTTAATCTCAACCTTGAATTAAAAAAATTGAAAAAATGTAAATTAGGGAAAAGTGCGAGAGTTGGATCCTTAATTATCAAGCCTTTGCCCAACATGGCTGATCTAACTGTAAATCCAGTAGTCTCGGGTTCAACTCCTATCTAAGGGTCTGTTTGGATTGAGGGGGGTGCAGGGGTAAAACCAGAGGGGGTGAGGGGGGCGGGGCACTTGCCCCCCTGACCCCACCCCAAAAATCTTTTATATAGTTCATTTAAAAAAAAAAAAATTATATTGTTCTATTAGAGTAGTTCTTTGCCCCTCTGACACTAAAATAGTAAAACAAAGAAATATTTTCCCTGTGCAGACTGTACCATAACATGAAAAAAAAAAAAAAATAAACACGTTTTTTTTCTAAGAAAGTCTAGAAACATAACAAAATTTCACAATATTTTTACAAAACTTGTGTTTTTAGTTGGAATGGATCTTAGAATAATTTATTATTTTTTTTATTTTGAACTACAATATGCTAACACCTAAATTTATTGTAAAAATTTTGTGGTGTTATTGAAGGAACTACTCCACTTTTATCAATTAGCCTGACACTGAAATAAATGACCACCAACTATCACCTTTATTTTTAAGTTAAAGGCTGTGTGCACTTTGACCAATGTTCAAGTTTTTTTTTTTTTTTCACTTATCCAAATTCCTTTCTTTCACCTCAGGTACAGCCCGAGAATTCAAACTTTACACATAATAATAACTACTCGCTAACCCGTGCGATGCACGGGAAAGCTATTATATATAAAGATGTAAACTATTCTTTTTCTCTTCCTCTTTAATTGTTGTTATGAAACATTAAATTACGTAATGAAAAATAGAAATCAAACTTAAGTTTAAATTAAAATGAAGAATCAAATCTTTAACATCCTCAATTATCTATTAAATGTATAAAACACAAATTTAAAGAACTACTCAATCAATATTTCAAATAAATTTAAAGACAAATTTAAAGTGTTCTTTGTATCTTCTTCCTTTGTTGCTTCGTAGAAGTCACTAAATATGCCCTTTTGTTTTCTTTGATTCCAGATGTTGGTGTGAGTTGTACATAACTTTGAACATAAACTTTTTGAAACTTTGTAGAATCACCATCTTGTTCACTTGATAATTTGTTGTTACATTTATTTGAAGTGTCATTGATGTAAGCCTGGCAATAGAACAGGTTGAAAAATGTATTACAACATATAGAAGTTAAAAATCAAAATTGTAATTTTGCTATATGAAATAATACGTACTTCTATCATTTTATCAAGTTGAATTGCTTTGTCAGTTTCTTCAAAAGATTCAAAAACTTTCTTGATGGTGAAGAATTCCCATCCATAATTCAGAATATAGTCATTTAGTTGTATTTGGAAAACAAATTCTTTTCCATTTAGATTTTCCATTTAATTAATGAATATCAATCAACTCATAATTTTATAGTTAGATTTTGTAAAAGCAAGTCTATAGTACATAAAGCAATGTTAAGAACACAATGTTACTGTTCAAGATTTTCTTTTTTTCTTACCTTATTATCAAAGTACCACATAATTTTTATTATTTCACTAATGGTTCTTCTATTGATGTTCATCTCTTCTTGAATTGTCACTTGTGATTTGAATTGTTTTGGCATCAACAGCATGCTCCTCCAAGGCCAAAGCTTGAGCCTTTTAATCTGCAGTAGCATGCTCCTCCAAGTTCATTTATATGGTCACCTTGCAAACTGCAGCAGCATTCTCCTCCAAGGCCAAAGCTTGAGCCTTGTAAATAGACACATTTGTAGACAACATATCCTTACTTAGCGTAATTTTCTTCCGTGGGTATCCACCAAGCATAACGGCAATATTGACATCTTTACACACTTCAACAACGTATGTGATAGCAACCACACCTATTGAACCATATTCATGACATAAGTGAAGAAACTTGAGGGAAGAGAATAATTCTACCTACCTAGAATTAGCTCTCAAGATAAGGGACATACCTTTCAGAAGAGAAAAGGTAGCATCAGTCATTTCCATTCTTATCCCATTTATGGATTCAGCTGCCTATTCAATATCAAGCAAGTGCAAAATCACAAGCTGATCAGGACCCAGCATGATTCCCCTTGCAATCATAGGAACAATGGCATAACCTATTTGCCCTGTTGAACAAAATCAAAATTTTGAGCTACAGATATAAAAACTATATATTATAATGTCTAGAAGAAAGAATCGCCAACCTATACAATTGAAAATCATCTACACCTGTTCCTAAACATAATTACTGACATGCAACAACAGTCATATTGTTGTAAATCAAGCTTTTCTTTCAATTTTCATTCTTTCCAACCATTTGGAAAAGACTAAAATGTATAATAAGATAATAATGATTATAACAACAACAAAGCACTTAAAATGATACTTTCCCATAGCCCCATTAACTTTTTTTACTACTCTTCTAGTCCACAGCAATAACAGCCCAACAGAGGCCCCTAAAGCTCCAAAGTGACACCAGTCCATAGACTAATAACCAATATGGTAAATCATTGTTACAATAGTGCAATCAAAAACAAAAAACATTTGTACAATACTATCAACTATTACCAAAACTATCTAAATGTTGTTTTCTACTATATAAACCTATCTCACCATCAATGCCAATAAAACTTTCTAAAAGCTTTGATTCCTTTGAAGTTATTGAGGGAAACAAACTCTAATCTTAATGCACAAACCCACCATAAAATAAATCATTAAAAAAATCAAACCTACTTCTCAAAAGAAATCATATCAAAATCTCACCATCAATACCAATACCAATCCCAATATCAAACATATGACATTGAGAAAATAAGGCCAACAAAACATCTCACCCTGATTAAATAAAAAAAACACTGCATCACATTCCCTACTTATCTTCTTCCTTACCACTCTCCATGTATTATGAGTTCTAGAACAACAACAAAAAATCACTTAGGAATTTTATCAGACAGCTTGTGTACGTGTAAGAGAAACAACACTTAATGAAAATGGACATCAATGAGAACGGTCTTTTACTCTACTTTAAAATTGTAGGACAATAGTCATGAATCATAGCAAAACTTCCAAAAGACTATAAAAGAGAGAATTTTAAAAAGAAAAGAGAGTAAAATGTTACAGCAACACCAGCTTCAATATAACCAAGGGTTGTTTTTTCTCTCTCAAGGCCTGCGCAAGCTCCTTTGTGCCTAAAAATTGAAAACATGGAATGAGGTTTTTGTAGGTACCTATGTATTTTTGATACCACATAAACAGGTAAGTTTGGTTATGAAGTTAAAAGATTTCATATACATACTCCAAATTAAAAGGATATATTTAACCTTCAATTTACAATATGGCTCAAAGCATATTATATATTTTTTTCTTTATCATTTTAATCCAAAATAGTAAAAAGAGGATGAAACTCTTAACAAATTGAAGTTAACAAAGAACATTTGTGTATGCAAATCTTTCCATTTAAGATGAGAGAAAAATTGTCACCATAGTTTTCTGTCCATGAAACGGAAAAATTAGTTTTTAATGAAACGATCTATGCTTGATCTGCAAAAAAAATAAAAAATAAAAAAATAAAGCCCTCTAATACATCAGCCTTCGTGTGTTTTAGGGTTTGAAAGAGGATATCCTCGGCAATTCTTAAACTTTACATGGATTTAGATGTATATTATTGCCTACACAACAAAGCAAAAAACCCAACCCTGATCTGAATATGCTTAATTTCTGTATTCTTTTTCTTTCTAATTAATATATAAAGAAAAAACAAAACAGAGATAAAAGAAACAAAACAGAGAGAAAAGAAACAAAAAACCCAACCCTGATTTGAATATGCTTAATGACAAATTTGCTAATAAATTAAACTTACCTTGGGACTGTGACAGTGGTTCAGAACATTCATCGCTTTCACTTTCGCTTTGGCTCCTCCTTAGCTTCGAGAGAGACAGCCTCAGCCCCAGCCCTTTCTTCCCACCAACGGACTGTGGCAAAGGTTCACAACAATCATCACCCCCTTAGGTCTCTTTCTGCATTAGCGTTAGGATTTTTTTTTTTTTTTTTTAAATGGAAGAGATTGTGTGCGTGAGGTTAAGGATTTGGGGGAAGGTTAGAGATTTAAAGAGAGGGAGTTCTTCTGCATTAGGAGGGGAGTCGAGAGAGAGATAGAATAGTCGGGTTATTCTAAAAATAAAATAAAATTAAACTTAAATAAATAAAATAAAAAGAATCTTAAAAAAAAAAAAATTTTGTGGTGACGTGGAAAAATGTGGGAGCTTCAAAAGCTTCGGTTATATATATATATATATAGATAATAATAATAATAATAATGTCTTGTATGGTACTAAAGCAGTAAAGCATCCATTATTTTTTTCACCTCTATTGCTTATTTTTTCATAGTTTCAAATTTTGAGTATTTACCATAAATCTAAAATTTAAATAATTAGAAAAACATAGAATGAAAGATGGAAATTTATTTTCTCAAATTATTTCATAGAATCACATTAGATGTCTAAAATTTGTGTATATAGATTAATCTCTTATTTTAATTGTTAGTAACTATGAATTAGTTGTTTTACAATTGTTCATTTATTTTACGGTTGTTTAAATTTTAATATATCCTTTATAACAATTACCATTATTTATAATTTTATTAGTAATATTGATTAATATTTTTAGTTATCATTAATATTATTGTCTATTGATCGTGCTCCCCTAAACTAAAACCCTGGCTCCTTCATTGGAGGGAGGGAGGAGGAGTAGAGTAGAGTAGATTAAAAATAGATTAATTTTGAGCTAATTCTACTCTACTCTTCCTCCGTCCAAATAGAACTAGGTATTTCACAATTCACCCGATACCTAAGCTTGCTTAGTGAAGTTATGTACGTATTTGTTGTTTACCCCGTAGGGATGGTAATACTCACTGGATTCTAATCTGATTATCCACGTAACTATATTCTTTGCTTAAAGTAAAAGCAACGTACTACACTGGTAGTGGCAAAGATCTACCAATAGAGACCAGCCAAAGTGCATCCAGGTAGCTGGAAATGAAAGCAACCAAAAGATAAATTCATGCACGATAGCTTTTGTCTTTGTTTATTTCTTTTCGTAATCACCTATTATTGTCTAAACTCTACTCTCTCAGTCTCAGCGGCAATGTCAGACAACAGCGAGTTAATTCAATCGGAATTGTTACCTTCTGAGATTGTTACCAATATTTTGGTTCGCTTACCTATCAAATCCATAATTATCTGTACCTGTGTCTCAAAAGCCTGGAAGTCTCTAATTCAAAACCCCACTTTCATTTCCACCCATCTCCGCTCCTCCCACAACAAAAACCTGCTCTTCTTCAACCTCTGCTTAGAGAATCAGAAAGAATTCTACGCATTGCATAACGAAGATGATGAACCTGATTTCACTCAACACACCAGCTTTGATTACCCTTTCCTTGTTCCAGACCCTGATGCAATATTCCGTGTGGTGGGTACTTGTAATGGCCTGCTCCTCTGCCTCTCCAACAATTTAATCAAGGGAACCAGCAGATTATGCCTGTGGAACCCTTCTATTAGAAAGTTAGTTAATCTTCCTTTAACCAATTTTAGTTCTGATGCGTGTATTGGGTTTGGATTTGATCCAAGAACTAGTGATTATAAAGTGGTGGGAGTAGTCAAGTTAATGGAAAGACTTGATCTTTGGGTTTACTCACTCTCCACTGGTGAGTGGAGAATGCTTAGGGCTGGTTTGGCTCCCATATTCGCTTTATGTCATCGTGAGCCACATGCATTTATCAATGGGGCTCTGCATTGGGTTTCTTCTAGGGGTACTGATAATTTTATTTTGGTCTTTGATTTGGGTGACGAGGACTTCCATGAGATCCTGCCACCAGAACCTATAGGTCACACGGAAATGATGTCTGCTTTTGTTTCCGTATATAAGGATTCCATTGCCTTGTTTCAAAAGGATTTTAAAGGTTTCCTCCATATTTGGGTGATGAAAGAGTATGGTGTTGTGTCCTCATGGACTAAAGTTTTAAGTTTAACCATTTCCAATCAAAGTTATATCTTCGATTCAGAGGACATACCAAGGGTAATAGGTTTTCGCAGGAATGGCGAGGTTGTATTAAAATTGGATGGAGGAAAACTCGTCTCGCAGGATCCTGAAACTGAAGAGATTAAAGATCTTAGAATTATTGGATATAAGAATACTTTTGTTGATCCTTATGTGGAGAGTCTAGTTTTGCTCGACAAAGCCGCCAATAGGGTAGTTACATACTGAAGAAATTAAATACGTAATATGCATTCCCTACCTTTTATTTTATTTTATGGATTTTCATTTTGTTCTATACATGTACTTAGCAATTCGATACATTAGATATGAATACATACAATTCGATATTGCACTATTCTATTGATTACTCTTATTGCTGATGGATTACCTTAATTAAGTGGTTTTATCTTTAGGATAAATAGCTTAAGATAGTTGAGTACATATCAGTTATACTTAAATTCATTGTCCACATTTCAAATTTTCTTTAAATTAATCATCTATTACTTACATAAAATAAGTGGTCAATGTTGGCCATCAAACTTGAGCGAGCTTGTTAATTAAAAGAAATTAAGTTCATGTTTCCTACCACTTTTGATCTACCATGTATACGTAGAAGTGATCAACCTTTTCTTTGCTGGCAATTTTATGGTGATAGTTGATTGTTTAAGTTCATGTTTTCACGCTTATACTAAATGTTCTCGTTGTATTATTCATCTAATAAGTTTCTCATTCTATCAAC
This sequence comes from Quercus parvula, assembly GCA_030820535.1. NCBI lineage: Eukaryota > Viridiplantae > Streptophyta > Magnoliopsida > Fagales > Fagaceae > Quercus > Quercus parvula. Next base: position 42,324,869 of record JAUAME010000011.1, on the reverse strand, counting down.
TTTGATATGTTTATGCTAAAATTCTTCTTGTACATTTTTATAAAGCAAATGTTAATTGAAAAAGCAACTCACTACTAAGTATTGCTTGCTTTGGGTGATTAAGATTGAAATGACCTGTTTATACTCCTCTTCTGGAACCATTTTGTTATCTTTCCTTAGCATGATTTGTGTAAATTTTTTTTACTCCCAATAAAGTAATTATGCTTAGATGTATTGTTTTGTTAACTCCATTTCATTTCTTTTCCCTCTCTTAATCTCTTGTGAGTTGAGAATGAGTTAGTATATTTTATAACACAATTGTATGAAGTAGAAGCAAAAGACCAACATCGGTACGAAAAATAAAGAGGAACATTAGGAAAATCAAAGACAACAACTTATAATTACTATACTTGAGGGCGGCAATAGTTGTAGTTGAAGAGAAGTTAAAGGAATTGCCCAACGACTAAACGGCATCGTTTTTCATTAAGCCATACGATACCGTTTTGCCAAGATAGTTCAGATATTTCTGGAACCTAATATTAGTTTGAGGACAGGTTAATCACGTGGGTAATTGGGATTAACAACTCCCTGTTTTTCCGGAATTATAGTTAGGCAGTTAAGCTTAAGCTATTCCTAATGATGTATATATATATATATATATATATATATATATATATATATATATATATGTATTGGTGTACTCTTCTGTAAGTAAGTTTCATTAATCATTTTCATTCAATCACAGCATCTCTCTCCCCTTTCCTCTCTCTTTTACTTTCCTTTTCTCTCTCTCTGTATCTTTTATCCGCCATTGTTAAAGAACAGAGTTCTCTCAATACTCTTTCAGTAGCCTATAGGCATGGGAAGTATTTCCTTATAGACATTAGACATCCTTCTCATCCCATACCAATGAGTTACAGGTGGAACTCAATTTGAAATCCTAACAACTCCCCCCCACACCTCCCCCCCCCCCCCCCCCCCCCCCCCCAAAAAATCTATATAAAAACAAAAACAAAGACAATCAAGAAACTATGCTAACAACTTTTTCAATAATTTATAATGTTGAAAATTAGTTCATCTTATAAGGTGCTAATTAATGTTCTTACTTCTTAGTCCTTCCTTCAGATGAAAGTTATTTTTTTAGGATGGTTAAAGATTTGTCTTAAGCAATTTAATAAGGAGAACATTGGTTTTATGAACAAAAAAGTATTGTTGAGGAAGGGATAACACTTTGTAATAAGTCACATTGAACACTCAAGGATATATACTTTTTTTGTCAAATACCTTTAACTAACAGCTAGGGATGTTTCACCGAGAGCCTATTGATGGATGATACAAACCTTAACTCATAATAATGTTTTGTGATTGTCTATGGCTATACTTTCAAATGTTGTTGTTATTATTATTATTATTATTATTATTATTATTATTGTAAAGGACAGTTGATATCATATTGTATTTGTGTTCTTTATTTTGTTATTTCTTTTTTGTTTAAAATTCTTTATTTTGCTTTGAACCTTGTGATATTTATACTCTCCTTATTTTCTTTTGGAACACAATGTCTTGTCTTTTCAATTCCCTTTTTTTGAGTAGCAAGATATCTTCTTATTATATAATTGCTAGAATGAGAATTCCCCCATTCCCCTTGATGCACATATTCATTTGGTAAAGGCTAGGACTAGGAGTACTTCTTAATATGTACATTTTGAAAAACCACAAATATCAGTGTAGGTTTTTCTATGAATTTAACTTCCAATACTTTTTAACTGGAATATCCTTTTATTTTAATGCGAAACTGCTACATCACCTATTAACTAAATAAAATGTGGAGATTAAAATCCACTATCATTTGTCATTGTATATTTAAAATAACAGGAGATGTCTAGTTAAAAAAGTACTGAAGGTAAGTTAAATTATTTTCCTATATGGTTAATAAACTAATTAGTATATTTTTTTTTCTACTTATCGTATTAAATTACAAAAAAGAATGCACTTACCAAAAAAAAACTTTGTTAAGAGTTTTATTATCTTTATCTCTTGAAGTTGATGAAATTGACATATGGTTCTTTAAGTAGAAGCATACTTAAATAGCTTACTTCTTGCCTCCACTCTACGGATTGGCATTAGGTGTAATTGTAATCAAAGGCTACGAATGAAAGTTGAAAAAAACAATTTTTTCATCTCAAGTCTCAACCATTAAATTAAATATATTTAAAGGAAGTAAAAAAAGTTAAAGTAAAAAAGAAAAAAAGGGGTAAACTACATATTTGATCTCTATTTTTAACACTATATTTCAATTTGGTCCATAATATTTTAATTGTATTAATTTGGTCTATAACCTTTCAGTGTTGTGTCAATTTAGTTTCTGTCATTATATCTTGGATGAAAATTACAGACATGACAAATGAACAAAATAAAATTTTAGTTTATTCTTACATTAATGGAAGCTAATTTTTTATTTTGACCATTAAACACATCATCAATTTTCATCTAAAAGATAACAGTAAAGACTAAATTGACATGGTACTATTTGGATAGAATTTATTTTGCTGAAATTGAAAACTGAAAACTGAAAATATTGTAGTAAAATAATTTTTAAATGTGTGAATAGTATCATGAGACTTGTTTTTAATGAAAAAGTTATTAAAAAGTGATATTTGTGATTCTTGAACAGTATACAAATGCACTGTTCATGATTGAAAGGTCAACCTTTGCGGTTAAAGAAAAAAAAAAAAAAAAAAAAAAAGGGCTGAAACGCGCATTGCAACACACGTGAATGCAGCAAACGCGGATACAAACCGCAGGTTCGAGACCAAAAACGTTTACCAAAACAAAACAAAAAAAAAAAGTTAAAAAATGTAAAAATATTTGAGAGAGAGAAGTGTGCTCTACACTACACAGATCGTACGTACTTCTTGTCTTTCTTTCAGCATCTGCCAGATCCATTCCATTTTCCCCCTTCTTTGACCTCCCTAAAACGGTGTCGTCCTGTTTCTTCACTTGGCCTCTAAATCCCAGGCGGCAATGTCAGAAAACAACTTAACAATTCCATGGGAGTCTTTACTTGATGAGATTCTAACCCATATTTTTGTTTTCCTACCCATCAAATCCTTAATTTTCTGCACCTCAGTCTCAAAAACATGGAAATCCTAAATCCAAAACCCAACTTCCATGAGGCTCTGCAGTGGGTTGCTTTGTGTTAATTTTTTGTTATCCTTAGCATGATTTGTGTTAATTTTTTTTAGTCGCAATAAAGTAATTATATATGCTTAGATGTATTGTTTTGTTAACTCCATTTGATCTTTTCCCTCTCTTAATCACTTGTGAGTTGAGAATGAGTTAGTATTTTCTATTACACAATTGTATGAAGTAGAAGCAAACGACCAACATCGGTGGAAAAAAAATAAAGAGGAACATTAGGAAAATTGAAGACAACAACTTATAATTACTATACTTGAGGGTGGTAATAGGCTGTAGGCGTGGGAAGCATTTCCTTATAGACATCAGACATCCTTCTCATTCCACACCAATGAATTACAGGTGGAACTCAATCTGAAATCCTAATACAACTCCACACCCACCCCCCCCCAAATAAAAAATCTGAAAATCATAAACGACCAAGAAACTATGCTAACAACTTTTTCAATAATTCATAATGTTGAAAATTAATTCATCTTATAAGGTCCTAATGTTCTTAGTTCTTAATTCATTCTTTAGATGAAAGTTATTTTTTTTAGAATGGTTAAAGATTTGTCTTAAGCAATTCTAAAAAGAGAACATTGGTTTTATGAACCAAAAAAGTACACGAGTAACAGATTATTGTTGAGGAAGGGATAACAACTTGCAATAAGTCACATTGAACACACAAGGATATATACTTTTTGTCATATACCCTTAACTAACAGCTAGAGATGTATCACAGAGAGCCTACTGATGGATGATACAAGCCTTAACTCATAATAGTTTTTTTGTGGTTGTCGACGGCTATACTTTCAAGTGTTTTTTTTTGTAAAGAAGAGTTGATGTCATAATGTATTTGTGTTTTTTATTTTGCTATGAATCTTGTGATATTTATACTCTCTTATTTTCTTTTGAAACACAATGTCTTGTCTTTCCAATTCCCTTAGTTGAGTAGCAAGATATCTTCTTATTATATAATTGCTAGCCTGAGACTGTCCCCCATTCCCCTTGATGCACACATTCATTTGGTATAGGCTTGGAGTACTTCTTAATATGTACATTCCAAAAAACCACAAATATCGGTATAGTTTTTTCTATATGGTTAATACACTAATTAGTATCATTTTTTCTACTTATGGTGTTAAATTACAAAAAAGAATTCACTTATAGTTCTTAAATTCTTGCAGGGCCTTGTGCAATCATGAATGGTGATGAGCTTTAAATAGCTAACATACTTGGCAAAAGATAAGATTCAACAAAGCTCTTGAATGATGTTTAGTTTGTTATTAGCTTTCTAAGTCAAAATGAATAGCAGTTGTTTATGTTAAACTTCTTTTGTGACTATACCATTTTTATTATTATTTTGGATGATTTGCAATTTTTTTTATAGATTTTTTACTAAAATGATTTGGCACTTTATTTGTTCAGCATCAAAAGGCATAGTAGTTGTTTATATTAAACTCCTTTTGTGGCTACACTATTCTTATGTATAATTCTTACTAGTCGATACCCACGCAATACGTGGAAATATGATTATTTTTTGGAATATGGTATAATGTATAATTTACTCTCTAAATTTAATTTTAGATAGTTTGTTCTCTCTAAAAATTAAATAATTTCTAAAAGTAATTTTTATCTCCTTTATTTATTTATTTATTTTTTATTTTTACAATATATAAATTTTTATCATTTTTTGTGTTTTTGATTGATATTATTCTTTTTTTAAGTGATCCAGATTCTTCGAACTATTGTTATTATGCATTATATTTCCTAATTTCTTTCGGTACAAATAAAATTTTAAAGTTTCAAATTTCTCATTCTTTTAAGGAGATTATCATGATAATTAAAACTTATCACATAATTACAATTGATAGTACTCAAATAATTGATGGTACTCTCAACCTAAACTTATCTTTTCCCATCCTTTATTAAGTAAGTGCAGCAAAATGGACTGAAATACACTGAAGGACCAAATTGGTCTGAAGTTGGCCGAATTGGACCGAATGCCAAATTGTATTAGTAAACATAACTAATAATAATAATAATTGTGGGGATGAAAGGCCTAGATAAGGATATTGGGCCGTGGGTCGCACCTGAGGACATCTAAGAGCCTGAGAACAGGTGAGTACTAATGAAGGCAGGTGGATTATTAGGCTGAGGAAGAGGTCTGATCATAATGAGCAGGTAACATTTTCCGAGGAGCAACCCCTCCTCGGCCAATAAAGTAGTAGCCTAAAGTCCGACCATGCATCAAGTACTGGGCAATGGGCAACTGTGCTTAAGAGGATAAGGTTTAGAGAGAGGTGAGTCAACAGAGAATTGAGAAATATTTGGGAAGAAAACTGCTACCGTCGTATTGAATGCTCTACATCTAACGCACTGGCCGCATTAATGTGGAGGTGATACTTGAATAGTGACTTCTAGCCTTATAGATGCCTACAAAGATTTCAAGAAGGTGCTAATGGGACAAGTATTAAGGAGATTAGCAATTTGATCTACACATGGAAGGCTGAGATGAAAGAGGGGAAGGGAGTATAAAAGGGAAGGATTTCATTACAGAGGGGATCATCAGAAAAACAGAGGAGAAATCACTGTGTAATCAAGAACTTAAGTATTTGTATAAGTCTAAGAGAAATATATAAGAACATACCATCCTTGGACCTGACTGAGGAGTATTTTTCTTTTTCAAACTGTTTGTCTTGCTCATTCTAACACCAACTAGCCTATTGTGATTAACATTCTAACTCATTAAATGTTCAGTGACAGGCCTACTCTCTAACAAATTCATTGTTCTAGGCTTATTGGGCCATTGTCCAAACCACTTGGGCCGTGGATCTAAACGTGTCCTTACAATAAATTGATGTAAAACTTAACTTGAAATAAGTAATGTATTCCAATGTGATGAAAGTTGTTAATTTTTTGTAGAAGTAACATCAATCATATTTGTTATTACATTAATATTTTTAACTAAATTATTATGCATATGTTTGTGATTCTATGTGCCTGTTGAAGGTTTTATTCAAGTTGAATTTGGTAACATGTAAAGAAAGTTGGTATTCACAAAAAAATATATCAGGAAAACCACTTGCATGTAATATTTTATACATAAGGAAAAAGAAAGGGGAAAAAAACCTTTGTTAAGAGCTTTATTATCTTTATCTCTTAAAGTTGATGAAATGGACATATGGCTCTTTAAGTAGGAGCGGAACTTCAACCTAACATTGAATACTACATTAGCGTGCGCTCGCGCGCGCGCTCGCACACACACACACACACACACACAAATAAAGTGGAGAAATGAGAATTTTTTTTTGGGTGAATATATAAACTAAAAATAAATAAATGGTGTCCACACAAAAATTCTTTGTATTACATGTATTTTCTCTTATAAGTTACATTTAGGTTCAAGAATGTGTAAAGTTATGGTAGTGAAAAGTGATGGACCTATCATAATTGATAAGTTAATTAGTTTTGAGAATGAATAAAGGCATAATGCATTATTATTGCATCCATTAATATTTATAGGACAAAACTTAAGTACAATACGTAGGTTAAATAGTGCATGCATTTTTTTAAAAGTATTTCTATTTTTTAAAGTGTTATATAATGGAACATGTAATGAATTTTTCATTAAGTAGCAATATATAGTGATATATGTATTGTGGGGACGTGTCCCTCATTAATCGGATTTATCCGCTTTGGGGAGCCAGTCCCTCACGGTTTATCGGCTCTTCCGAGGATGAAACCAAGGGCTGGGCCATTAAAGCCACCTTGTAGTCCCACATCGGTAAGAGTTCCCTCCCACATATGGTTTATAAGCCTCTGGGGCAACCATATGTGTACCACTAGAACTCAGAGTTCTAGTGGTACACATATGGTTGCCCCAGAGGCTTATAAACCATATGTGGGAGGGAACTCTTACCGATGTGGGACTACAAGGTGGCTTTAATGGCCCAGCCCTTGGTTTCGTCCTCGGAAGAGCCGATAAACCGTGAGGGACTGGCTCCCCAAAGCGGATAAATCCGATTAATTGGGGATCACCCCCACATGTATAAAAGAGGTAATTTAATTAAAAATTTGAATTTCATAATTATAATACTGTTTTACATTTTTGGAGAATATGTTATTAGAAAATATATTTTTTAATATTACCATAAGTAGTTGACTAATTTGAACATCTTGAAGAATATAAAAAAGAAAAAAATTGTACATCTCCAAATCCATTCACATATAACATGTTACTTGTGTTACAACATCTTTCCCTCGGATCAAGATCTTCTAGAGTTCCTAGAGCACTTTATCACATAGAATTCTTTTAATTTTCATCTTTCATTTTAAAATAAAAATTCCTGATTATACCATTTCATTACTCCATTAATAAAACCTCAAAATAACATGCCACATTAGCTTTTAAAATAAAACAAATTCACATGTTATTTTTTTAATTAATTTTAATTTTCAAAAACTTAGAAAAATTGAGATGTGAATTTTACAAATTGATGGCATTTGAAGACTCTTTCGTGTGGTTTAAATGCTAAAAATGTAAGCCTCACTTTGGAGTGAGTTGTTTGGTTGGAGAACTCTTACAATATTATTTAGATAACATTACTCAATATAAGTAGTTTAAAACATGTTTGGATATGACTTATTTTGCTGAAACTGAAAACTTATTGCTGAAATCACTGTAGCAAAATAATTTTTAAATGTGTAAATAGTACCGTGGGACCAATTTTTAATGAAAAAATTGATAAAAAATGAAATTTGTGGGTCCGTGAACAGTGCACGGATGCACTGTTCACTGAAAAAAGTCAACATTTGCGGCTACTGTTCATTGAACAGTAGCCGCACTCCTCCAAAAACGCGTGAAAACAAAAAAAAAAAAAAAAAAAAAAAAAGAACAAAACGCAGCATTCATAAACGCAACGCAGCTTAAGTGCTATCCAAACAGAGGCTTAGAGAACTCACAAAGAGTTGTATTCCACACTTAAGTTACAAATCAGAATAGAATAACTGTGAATATTATGAAATCATGGGACCCACACATAGTCCGTTGATTTGACAAAACATAACTGCTTTTTTTTTTTTTTTTCTCTCTCTCCTTCATGCATTAGACAAGATTTCACCCTCTCACTGAACGGTTCTTTTCCTTGTTGGACTCATCTTCATCAATTAAATTCAAGCTCTCTCTATCACATAAAGACTCTCTGAATTTTGGAATTTGCCTCACTTCCTTCTTGGACTCATCTTCATCTAATAGGCATGTATTAATTTACTTTAATAAAAAAAAAAAACTCTTTATTTTTTTTTTGGTTTTTTTTTTTTGTAGATTTGTTCGAATCTGTCTCACTTCTATAGGAATTATTCTCTCTCTCTCTCTCTATATATATATATCTATATATATTAGCTCTCTCTCTGTAAAATCGTGTGAGAGAAGAAGTTTTTCTTTAATAGTTCATTGTGCATTTTCATACTACCTCATAATGTCCCTGAACAGGAGACGTATAGATTTGTGCTAGAAAATAAAAAGAAAAGGTAGAGCCAAAGTTTGAACTAGATGAACTAATAGGAATTTTTAGTGGGCTGAAATAAATAAGTATTTGGGAACCAATAGGAGTGGATTGTTGGTGGATAAGATGGGCAGTAACATATGGTTGAAGAAATGAATGAGTGAAATTCAACCTGGCAATGAAGCAGTGAGATTTGCAGTGGGCTGTTGGCGGTGACGAAAAGAGCACGCAGTGAAGGAGAGGATCCGGATCCTCTCCATTTGTCTTTGAAAGAGTATCCAGTTAAGGGCTGAGATTGATTTAAAATAAAGCCACGACCTAAAATCTGCCACGTCATTTAAAACCACTAATAGGAGACTTAACTGAGTAAAATGCTAAACTAACGTTAGTTTCAACGTTTAGGTTTTCTTCTCTAACTCTCTATCCCTCTTCTCTCCGTTTCTTTCTCCCTCCCATCAAACCCAGCGATGGTCATTAGTCAAGCTTCTCTAGTTCTCCAACCCATACACAGTTGTGCATCAATTGTATTTCAGTCATCCACCTCTGTCTCTGTCTCTGTCTCTCTCTTAGGTTTCTTTCTCTCACCGAACCCAATCGAATCAAGGGGGGAGGGGAGGAGGGGTGTTTGTTTCTCGAGAATCCGAGAAAGATTTTGAATCTGTTTATGGTAAATCCCCTTTATTAACTACTCTCTGAATTTTTTTACCCTTTTCCAAGCTCCGATTATACTCGGATTTGTGAGCTTTGTTGTTCTGCTTGTTATTGTTGTGTTGTGTATCTGGGTGGTGGTGGTGGTTTGTACGGATCGGCTTTGGGAAGCTTGTGATGTAGTAGTTTGATTCAAATTTTGGAACTTTTTATTGATTAGGGTTTTGGGCTTTGGATATTTTTGAAACTTTGTTATTGTTGTGATGTAATGTTTTGTTGGAAATAGTAATTTGGGGGTTTGAGCTGTGAGAAAAAAAAAGGGTGTTTTGGATATGGGTTTGTTGTGGATTTTGATTTTACTGCTTTGTATGAACTCAAATGATGGTGAATTCATTTGCTTAATGCTTGTTGTAGTTTATGCTTTTGTTGTTTTTACTTTACTGTTAAAATTTTGAAATTGTTGTGAAATATTGATTAATAGCAGAAATCTTTGTGATTGAGTAATACAGCCGAGTTTAACTCGCTGCTGCTTCTGTTTCTAAAGGAAGTTTTTAGTTTATAATTATTTAGAGGAAGTTTTGATATCAACTTTCTAAACCCCACCCAAAAAAAAAAAAAAAATCTGAGTAGTTCAAAATTTGATATTTGATATTTGTTTACATGGACTTCGTATGAACTTTTGGAACTTTTTGCTGATTAGGGTTCTGGGCTTTGGGTATTTTTGAAACTTTGTTATTGTTGTGATGTAATGTTTTGTTGGAAATGGTAATTTGGGGGTTTGAGCTGTGAGAAAAAAAAGGGTGTTTTGGATATGGGTTTGTTGTGGATTTTGATTTTACTGCTTTGTATGAACTCAAATGATGGTGAATTCATTTGCTTAATGCTTGTTGTAGTTTATGCTTTTGTTGTTTTTACTTTACTGTTAAAATTTTGAAATTGTTGTGAAATATTGATTAATAGCAGAAATCTTTGTGATTGAGTAATACAGTTGAGTTTAACTCGCTGCTGCTTCTGTTTCTAAAGGAAGTTTTTAGTTTATAATTATTTAGAGGAAGTTTTGATATCAGCTTTCTAAACCCCACCCAAAAAAAAAAAAAAAAAAAAAAAAAGAGTCTAAGTAGTTCAAAATTTGATATTTGATATTTGTTTACATAGACTTCATTAATAATATAAATTTTTATGTTTAGCTTGTAATTATTTAAAGAAAGTCTATGTATGCTGCTTGTATACAGATTTCCTCTTTAAAAAAAATAAAAATAAAGTATGTATCAATTGTCAAATAAAAAAAGGCTTAAATGAGGGAGTCTATGTATGCTACTTGTATATACTTATCCAAAAAAAAAGGTATGATGCTTGTATATAAACTGTTTACTAATACAGTTTGTATCACTTGATTTACTTGTCAAATAATAAGGCTTACAGGTATCATCTCTTTTCATGGTTTCATTTTGTGTTTGCAAGAATTGATTATTTGAGGAATCCTCTTGGTATTGATTAGATCCATCTTGTTGCATGACTGCCTATTTGCAGTTGAACTTAACTCTCTACCAGTTGAGCCAAATATCTGTGAAATTAGTCTTAAGTTGAGTGTATAGGATGGTGCACATAGTCAAGCCATTTTTCTAGCTTAGGATATTGTTTTTCTAATTTAGAATCATGTTTTGTAATCTTTGACATAAGTTGTGAACAAATGCTCTAATGGTTGTTTATATACCAATTGGTTTGGTAATGGTGTACTAGTGTTTCGAGTATACTTTGTACATTTGAATAAATGGAATTAGGATACATTTCAGGTTCATAGCTTGTTTTGAAGCACAAGATGACCATAAAAAGAAAAATCCTCCAAATCCAATTCATGAATAGAAACAACAGAAGTTACTACCAGAAATCTTGCTTGTTAAATACATAAGATAAGTACCTCTTATCACTTATACAAGAGTTGCAAAAGAAATTCAACATGAAACCATTCAAGGTTCACATTTTCAACAAAGAAAGCAATCTTCAAATCAAATACATATAATAATTCCTACTGAGTTACAAATACTTGCTCATTTGATCATTTAAGAGGGAAAAAGAGAGAGACCATGTATTTGTATGTTAATTCTTGTAGTAAACGATTTTTTCCAATATCAGAATATATTGGAAGATTAAATATTCTTACCACTACCATGATTAATATGGATTTTAGTAGTATGTTAAGCACGAGATGATTGAAGAGCAATGTGCCGGGTTGAGTGGTGAACTTTGTCACCTTGTGATTTTAGTTTGAAGTTTGAACAAATTGAAACAGGATTATGCTTCATAGCTTAATAAGAATTTTGAACATTGAAGTTTGCCACATTGTATCAAGGGTAAGTTACATAAGCTATGAAATAAAATCAATGACATTATTTGTTTGATTAAATATCAAATTTTTTGCTGATAAACTCATTCAAATTTTACACTAGTACAAAGGAAATTTTGAATTTAAGAATCTTCATTGAAAATCTACATGGGCAGTGATCCAAAAATGAACAAAAGTTTATTAAAATGAACATTTTGATCACAAGACTATGAATCCATGATAACAAGAGTTCTATTGAAACCATAACAACATGATTGTTGACAATAAACAACTTTCTTTCACCACTATAATACATGATTCTCATAGAAAATTGGGCAAGAAAAAGAAGAAGAAAGTCTTGCATCCTTGAAGATCTACTTTTTCAGAAGATTTTGCAAATTCAGACAATTTTTGATGGCTTGACTCCCCAACAATTATACCAAAATGATGCCCTACAGAAAGGAGAAAATAAGAAAGAAAGCATGTTAGATACAAAAAATATCAATATGCCTCACAGCATAATAAGGTCTTAGCACTGAACAGTTTTCAAGTCCTGGCAAAGTTATTTAACAGTTTTCAAGCCTTCTTTCACTCAGGTATCAGGAGGCCTTCAAAATGGACAATCCCAATCTCAAGATCACAGCTAGCTGACTCAAAACCCTATCTCCAATAGGGATTGGCAACTCATCATCAAAGTGACTGGGTGCATACCCTTTAAGCCTCATTTAAACCTTTTTTATTTGACAAGTGATTGGCAACTCATCATCAAAGTGGCTGGGATTGGCAACTCATAAGAAGATTACCTCATTTAAGCCTTTTTTACAAGAGGAAATCATAAGAAGATTACCCCATACTTTATTTATTTATTTTTTAAAAGAGGAAATCTATATACAATCAACATACATAGACTTCCTTTAAATAATTACAAGCTAAACATAAAAATTCATATTATTAACGAAGTCCATGTAAACAAATATCAAATATCAAATATCAAAATTTGAACTACTCAGATTTTTTTTTTATTTTTTTTTTTATGTGGGGTTTAGAGAGCTGATATCAAAACTTCCTCTAAATAATTATAAACTAAAAACTTCCTTTAGAAACAGAAGCAGCAGTGAGTTAAACTCAACTGTATTACTCAATCACAAAGATTTCTGCTATTAATCAATATTTCACAACAATTTCAAAATTTTAACAATAAAGTAAAAACAACAAAAGCATAAACTACAACAAGCATTAAGCAAATGAATTCACCATCATTTGAGTTCATACAAAGCAGTAAAATCAAAATCCACAACAAACCCATATCCAAAACACCCTTTTTCTTCTCACAGCTCAAACCCCCCAAATTACCATTTCCAACAAAACATTATATCACAACAATAACAAAGTTTCAAAAATACCCAAAGCCCAGAACCCTAATCAGTAAAAAGTTCCAAAATTTGAATCAAACTACTACATCACAAGCTTCCCAAAGCCGATCCATACAAACCACCACCACCACCCAAATACACAACACAACAATAACAAGCAGAACAACAAAGCTCACAGATTCGAGTATAATCGGAGCTTGGAAAAGGGTAAAAAAAAAATTCAGAGAGTAGTTAATAAAGGGGATTTACTAGAAGTTGATTCAAAATCTTTCTTGGATTCTTGAGAAACAAACACCCCTCCTCCCCTCCCCCCTTGATTCGATTGGGTTCGGTGAGAGAAAGAAACCTAAGAGAGAGACAGAGACAGAGACAGAGGTGGATGACTGAAATACAGTTGATGCACAACTGTGTGTGGGTTGGAGAACTGGAGAAGCTTGACTAATGACCATCGCTGGGTTTGATGACTAAACTTTATAATATTTAAACTTAATGTAAATCCACTAACAAAAATCTGCTACAATTCTAAACTTTATAATATTCAAAGACAAATGGAGAGGATCTGGATCCGTGAAGGAGATGGGGGGAAGATGGGATGAGAGGAAGTAGGAAGCATAGAGCAAAGAAAGTTATACACACTTTTTCTAAAACATACATACTCATTCCTAGCACTCATTCATGTACTTTCCATTTTAAAAGGAATGTTACATAAATATATTACCAAACACATTTTTTTACATTATGAGCACTCAAAAGAAGTTTTTTTAGTACACTTTTTAAAATACACTTTTCACATTGTTTTGAAAGCCATAACTACATACTTCTACCAAACGGGTCTTAAGTTTTTTAAAATTAAAATTAATTAAAAAAATTGACACGTCAATTTATCATTTTTTTAAAGTTGATGTGGCATGTTATTTTAAGGTTTTTGTTAGTGGAGTAATGACATGGTATAATCTGGACTCTTTATTTTAGAAAAAGAGTTAAAATTAAAAGAACTCTATGTGGTAGAATTCTAGAGAATCTTGATCCAATTCCCTCTCCCTTGTGCATATGTGTTTGTTTCTCAAAAAATATAAAAAATGACATGTTACATTAAGTTTAAATATTATAAAGTTTAGAATTGTAGCAGATTTTTGTTTTCTTTATGATATAAATGTTTTTTTTTTTTTCCTTTTGAGATACTCTTATTAAATGTAATGTTTACAATATTGAAACTTGAATTTTAAGGTTATCTTTTGAAAATATATATATATATATATGTATATTTTTTGAGAAATTGAAAATAAATGACATTAGATTGCTATTGCTGACTTTTTAATTTTTTGTGCTATTTCTTCTCAGAAAAGGTTTTTGTGCTATTAGCTACCATATATATGTCTTTCTCAAAAAAAAAAAAAAAACCATATATAAGTGCCAAGTGTTAAGGAGCTCAAATATGGAATGAAATGAATGCATTTATTAGTATTATATTTATCCTTATTTGTGAGTATTTAATATTTATCCTAATCAATTCTTTTGAATGGTTCAACAATTTTATCTTGCTCAAGGCCATGTTTTGTCTTTCCTTAGCTGGCTGTTCATTCACCTCTTTAAAGAAAAATACCAATTTCATATAACATTGAAAATTTCAAGTAGAAAAATAGCAATTATATTTTTGAAAGTCTGAATTCAATATCTAAAAACACTAGTATTTATTAATCTTTAAAATAGAACTACAAAATCTTACGTGAAAGACATATCAGTCCAACAACCAATGGCACTGCACTTTTCAATGCAGAGTATGCATTCCTCATATGGCTAAAATAAAATAAACGAATAGCTATTCAAAAATCCAATATATATATATATATATATATATATATATTTAAATTAAGCTAGAGTAGGATTCTATTTCAATTTTTTTTTTAAAATTGTATGAGTTTTTTATTTAATATATATCAAATTTCCATACATGGTAATATAGAAAAGAAAAAAAACATTTATAATCATTTTATTATTATTATTCAGTCTGTCAATGACAAATTCTTCGATATGTATCAAAGATGTTATTAATGGAAGGTGGAGATTTCTTTCCTAGATACATATAACATAGAAGGGTAATAAATCATATACCTTTCTCATTAAAAAAAGAAATCAATTAATTTACTTTTAATGATAGCCGTAGGGCCACATAGAGGTGCCTATAATCCAACGATTCCCACCACTATAAATAGCGGAGGCACCATTAGTTTGTAACTCAAGAATAGTCTTTCCCTTTTTTTGAGATAAAAGATAGAACAAATAGTCTTTCAATCCAAAAGAGAATGGAGAAGAAAATACTGAGTTGTTTAGTATTAGCCTTTGGGTTGATGATTATTTTGGTCCTAAATGCAAGTGCAAGTGCTGCAGATGGCATAACATGCGAGGAGGCTTTAACACAATTGATAACCTGCCAACCTTACTTCCTTGGTTTTGGCTCCACACCAAGCCCTACATGCTGTAAAGGTGCAGAAAATGTATCGCAACAGGCGAACACCACTACAATACGTAGGTCTTTGTGTGAATGTTTCGAAAATGCTGCAAAAGCATTTCAAATTATACCTGAAAGACTAAAACAGCTTCCCCAACTTTGCAAAATCCAAGTTCCTGTTCCTCTTGACCCCACTGTGGATTGCAACACGTAATCTCTCTCTCCCTCTCTTTTTGTGTGTGTAAAGATGGTAATAATACATATGAAAAAAAAAATTTGTAATGACTCTTCTCATGTCTTGGCTAATACGTTTGTGTTTAATGATGTGCAGTGTGCCATGATGCTCTATGGAGTTGGAGATGTGAAATAAACAATGGAGAAGCAAGCACGCAACAAATATAGCCAGTTTTGGTGTTGTACAATTTATATGCGCCTCATTTATTTTAATTATTTCTTATATTTGTAACACCTATTGTAAGTGAAAAGAATAAAAATATTCGTACTTTATTTATCCAATAAAAATAAATGAATTAATGGATGAATAATTTATTGCTTAATGACTCTTGCAAAGTATTATTTCTCTCTAATTGTTTAAATTTGACTCAATATCCACATTAATATTGCCAGGGCTATAGTAGAAATTTGAAGACACCAAGATTTTTTGTTATAATCTATTTTTATTTACTGATTTCGTAATTGTATAATATAATCCAACATGTATGTGATTAATACTATACAGACACAAAGAATGTCGCATCAGTAATTTCCGGAAAAAAATTGACTATTGAAATTCGATCTTAATGCTTATATTGATAGAAAAAGAGAGATTAGTCATAACATTCCAAGTTTGATCAAATTATCCAACGGTCCAATTGGTCTAATGGCTCCTCCAGGTTATGGAGGAGTGGGGGGTTCAACTAAGATAGAGATATATATACACACACACTAAGATCAACTTAACAATTCCATGGGAGTCTTTACCTGATGAGATTCATATTTTCACTTTCCTACCCATCAATTCCATAATTGTCTGCACCTTAGTCTTAAAAACTTGGAAATCCCAAATCCAAAACCCAACTTCCATGGGGCTCTGCACTGGGTTGCTTTCAAGATCACTAGTGATGTTAGAATACATAATTTAGGGGATGAAGTCTTTCACGAAATAGTGCAGTCAGAACTTCAAGCTTATACCCCCCCCTGAAGCTTCTGTTTTCACATATGGGAATTCTATCCCCTTGTTTTATGTTGATTATAGTCACTGTGTCAATATATCGGTGATGAAATTAACAATATGGTGTTGTTTCCTCGCGGACCAAAGCTTTAAGTTTAACTATGACTAATCAAGGCAGCTTAGGTTCACTAGAGTACATATATAGTGAAGTACATACCAAAGGCAGTAGGTTTTACAAGGAATGGTAAGATTGTTTTGGATATGGATGGAGGACACCTTCTGTCACTGGATTTTGAGATCCAAGAGATTAAGTATCTTAATATAATTGGATATAAGTATAATTTTGTTGATGCTTACATTGAGAGTCTAGTTTTGCTCGACAAATCTGCCAAGAATGTAGTTACATACTGAGGAAAATAGGTAAGATGCATTTTATGCTTTTTTTTTTTTCATGGTTTTACATTTAGTTCTTTAAATATACTTGGCGGTGATTATATCAAAAATTAGATATCAATATATACTGTTTGATATGGCACTGCTCTATAAATTCTTATTATTGCTAATTGATTACCTTAATTAAATGTGTTTTTTTATTTAGGATAAATAACTTATCAAGGATAGTTGAGTACATGCTCGCATGTATACTTAAAATTCTCATATAAAATTTTCTGTAAAATTATTCATTTATTAATTTTATAATAAAAAAATAGTCCGTTTTGGTTATTAACTTTGAGCAGAATACCACTCCAAAAAAAAAAAAAAAAACTTTGAGCAGACATGTTTATCAAGAGAAGTTCATGTTTCCTGCCACGTATGATTTACATTGTATAAATTGAAGTGCTCAACTTTTTGCTGTGCTGTGAATTTTATGGTGACAGGTGACTGCTTTAATTTCACACTTTC
Source organism: Quercus parvula (assembly GCA_030820535.1). Classification (NCBI taxonomy): domain Eukaryota; kingdom Viridiplantae; phylum Streptophyta; class Magnoliopsida; order Fagales; family Fagaceae; genus Quercus; species Quercus parvula. Next base: position 42,307,336 of record JAUAME010000011.1, on the reverse strand, counting down.
ACACTCATACTAAATGTTCTTAATGTTCTCGTTGTATTATTCGTGTAAAAAGTATCTTATTCTTGTGGTGGTGAAGCGAATTTTCTGCTCACTCTATATGAATGGATGGCTTCTGTGAGTAGCAATTCCTTCTCAAGTTTGATGCACTGCTAGTACACTTCCTGCGTACTGTGAATCTGTGATGTTATAATCTATTTTCTTTCTAAATATTAATAAAGCTGATTACTTATCAAAAAAATAAATTTTTGATCTGTTTGTGCTAAAATATTTCTTGTACATTTTAAATCATCTATTACCTTAGATGCCCATCTTCATATCAAAAAACATTCCCAATGAGAAATGGTCATTGAAAAGCTCTCCAGTCCCAGCAAATATTACTTGCTTTGAGTGATTAAGAATTGAAATGACGAGTATACAGTCCTCTTTAGGAACTATTTTTTCCTTCCTTAGTATGATTTGTGTTAATTTTTTTTAGTCCTGATAAAGTAGTTATGCTTAGATGTTTCTCTCTTAATTTCTATTGAATGAGTTAGTATTTTCTATTACGTAATTGTATGAAGTAGAAGCGAAAAGCCAACACCAGTGGAAACAATAAAGAGAAAAACTAGGTAAATAGTGGACAACTTAAAATACTATACCTGGGGGCAGCAATAGGCTGTATGTATGGGAAGCATTTCCTTATACATATTAGACATCCTTCTTGTTCCACACCATTGAGTAAAGTTGGAACTCAATCCGAAAATCCCAACATAACTCCCCAAAAAAAAAATCGACCAATAAGCTAAATTAACAACTCTTTCTTTGTGATTAAAAATGCTGAAAATTATTTCATCTTATATAATGTGATAAAGTTTTTAGTTTGTTCTTTATGACAAAGTTATCTTTTTGAGGACGATTTAAGATTTGTCTAAAGCAATTTAAGAAAGAGGACATTGGTGTTATGAATGGAAATAGTACATGAGTGATCAATTATTGTTGAGGAAAGGGTAGCAATGAGTAAATTTACTCAAAAGGCTCTCACAAACTCGCAAAGGAGTCTTCGCATTGCATAACGAAGACAATGATCCAGATTTCCCAGAACGCAACTGCTTTGAATCCCCTTTCCCTTTCTGTGTTCCGTGCAATAACTATTTCGTCGGTACTTTTAACGGCCTGCTCTACCTTTCCCGTGATAAGTTTCTCCAACTTCCTATTGGCAATCTCACTATCGCTACACTTAGTCCCTTCTACGCATCTTTTGGGTTTGGATTTGATCCCAAAACTAATGATTATAAAGTCATTAGGATTCTGAGTCTCGCCTTGCGTGGCTCTCAAAACTCTCCACCCATGTTCGAGGTTTACTCACTCTCCACCGATGAATGTAGAATACTTAGTGATAGTGCTTCTCTGCCTCCTGTATGTGGCATGCTTCGTCATGAACAACAAGCATTTGCCAATGGGGCATTGCATTGGCTTGCTTCTAGAAATATTAATGATTACAAAAATCATTTTGTTTTGGTTTTCGATTTGGGGGACGAGGTGTTCTGCGAAATACTGCTGCCAGAACTGCCAAGTTATACCAATGAAAATGCGAATATGATGTGGACTTCCATTTTTGCATATGGAAATTCCATTGCCGCGTTTCAACAAGGGATAAGGAGTGGTAAGCTCAATATATGGGTGATGAGGGAGGATGGTGTTGCATTGTCGTGGACAAAATTTTCACATCAATGTCTAAAATTGGAACTGGCCAAACCATGTCCAGTTGGCTTTAGGAGTAATAGTGAGGTTGTAATGCGAAATTTTAGTGGAGGGCTCGTCTCGTGTAATCTAGATACCCAAAAGATTAAGGGTATTGAAATTAACGGATATTTTTGTAATTTCGTGGTTTCTTATGTTAAGAGTCTAGTTTTACTCGACAAAGCTGCCAATAGTGTAGTTACATAAGATGCATTTCATGTTTTTTATTTTCTTCTTTTATGGTTTTTCATTCTGTTCTTCATATATAATTGACATTGATCATATTGCTTATTGATTACCTTAATGGCTTTATCTTCCGGATAAATAGCATATCAAGGTTGTGGTCACTCTCTATTATATTGAGGTTATAGTTTAGTACATAGCATGTATACTTAAAATTGACGGTCCACGTTTCAAATATCCTATAATATAATCATTTATTACTTATAAAAGAATGCACTTATAGTTCTTAAATTCTTGCAGACTTCATGCAACCATGGTTATTGATGAGCTCTAAATGAGTAACAAACATTAATTCAGCAAAAGAAAAGATTCAACAAAGCTCTTTGATGGTGTATAGTTTCTTAATACTGAATTAGCTTATTATGTCAAAATGACTTGAAGTAGTTTTGTGTTAAACTCCTTTTGTGGCTACACCATTGTTATATTTGTATTTTTTGATGATTCGCTGCTTGGTTTCGATGTGTTTATTGAAATCATTAAGTATTTAATTTTTCCTGCCATGCTTGCATTGTGATGAAGATGCTTGGCATTGTAGTGTGTGTAAACGAGGATATACTGCTCAGTTGTGTTAATGTCTTTTTCCTTAGACAACGAAATTTTTATTATACCTGTCTAAAGGGTCTAAAAGTCTCTATTGATAAGAAGTTGAAAGGAGAGGGGGGAGAAGAGGGGTGGGGGCAACCATTGCATATTGCATATTACCATCTAATAAGGGTCTTAATTGTAGGGATTTATTTTAAATAGTTGCATTTGTTCTTTGTTTTATCTTTTTTCCTATAAATATTTATTTCTTTATGTTAATATGAAATGTGGAAGTCAAATCAAGAGTTGTGAATGTGTGAATCTGTGCACATTTGTATGTGCTATCACTTCCAATCTGCATCTTGGTGCTTTTTATCAAATAGACTGATTGATATTTTCTTTTAATTTTGTTTTAGTTGACATATACAAGTGCCCTATAGTTTAAATTCCAAACTATAGAGGCCAAACTTTGCTGTGATGATTAATACTTTCTGTTCAAAATGTCATTACTCTTATTCACACTTTATTGTTTCAATGATTTCTATTAGCTTTATACAATGGAATGCAATGCACCATTTCATGAATTTATGGATGCACACACACAAACATTCTCTCTTATCTTCCTGTTAAAAATTAGCATTCTGTCAAGATCTTCAAGCTCTTGCCTATAACTTGTGGGAACTACTAGAATAAAGTTTCTCTCTAAACTAGTTTGGTTTGGAGAGAAACCCTTTAAACTTCTCATATATTTTTATGTTGAGTGTAAATTTGGAAACTCTAACCGTTGGATTGCATGTTCTTCTTATATCCTTCATGCTTACAAAATTTCAAGAAGATCAAAAATCAATTGCTATGCCATCAAAGAAATGTTAAAGTTTCAAGTTTTTGTGATCTAAAATTGTGTATAAAAATAAGTTTATTGATCGAATAGTAAATAAAATCTGATTGGAACGAAATTTGATATGCATGTTAAGAATATAAGGAACATGAAATTCAATGGTTAGATTATCAAAATTCCCACATAAAAAAGAGACAAATGGGAAGTTTGAAGAATTTCTCTCTAAACTTGTTTGGAGAGAAACTTTGTTCAAAACTACTATCTAGTTGATGTTACCTACCATGCTTTTGTTAAAGGGTGACTAATTTATGATAATCTTTGTTTGCACATGACTTGTTTGAGAAAATTAGAAATACTCGGAGGTGGAAATTTTGGTTTGTAGCCTATAAAGTTGATATGAAGAAAGCATATGATAGACTTTACTGGGACTTCATTTTGGCTATGCTAAAAACAATAAATTTTAGTCTTCATTGGATCAATTTGATTAAGCAATGTATCTGCACAATTTCATATCAGATTCAATTGAATGGTTCTTGAGCAAATTTTTTTTCCTTAATATGGCTTAAGGCAAGTGGATCCACTTTCACCTTATATGTGTGCAACTATGTTGTCCCTAGCTTTATTGGAGGGACAGCTTCAAAGTATTTGTAAGGGAATAAGGATGGTAAGAAATCTGGACCCTAGTTGATTGCATTATTTTTGTTCAAGGTACTAATGATGTGCAACATAGTGTGTTGAAAATTTTGAGGTGGTATTGTAACCTTTTTGGACAGATTGTAAATTTTGACAAATCTAAGGTGTTTTTCTATTGCATTAGTTCTAAACATAGTATAAACCGTGTTAGATCTTCTTAACCCATTAAAAAAAATGTTTTCCACCCATACTTCCATTGACCCTCACTTCAAAAGAAGAGGAAAACCCTATGTGGGACAAGTATCTTCCTTCCCTCACCAGCCACTATACGAGTGGACTAGAAAGAAAGGAATCTAGCATCTATAAATATGGCCTGATCCCCAAGAAGAAAGGATTCAGACACTTTTTAGTAAAAAATGTGAAGTTCAAAAGAGAGAAAGTATGGAATATTGTACTCAAACCATCTTTTATCGACCAGCCTGAGGAAGAAAATTCAATGCATACTTTCTCTTTAGATCTTATTATTGTATTAGTTTTTTATTTTTTAGCCTATACTATATTATTAATTGTGATGATCTAATCTTTATTATTACATATAAAGATTTTTGATCCACACATATTATAAGCTGAGTGCCTCTTTTACATTTTTTTTTTTTTTTGGTGCTTTGAAGTGCCTATTGCAACCTGTAAGGATATTGTTAAAATGATTCAAAAGATTTTTTTTTTTTTTTTTTTTTTGGAATATTGTAGGAATCAAGAAAAATTCATTTACCAATTGCAAGAGCAATTTGTTTGTTGAATATAAGGAAACTATAAATCATTTGTTTTTCTCTTGTCTAATTGCAAGAGCAATTTTTGCTTTGCTTTAGTGTGTGGAATTAGAATGGATTTATTTATAAGGCATAATGGATTCTTTACAACTCCAATAAGTGAGGATCTGGTTATTGGAATTGTGGTTTGTTATCTTTGAAAATAATTTAGTTAGTTTCAAATTTTGGATATTAACCTTAATTAAACCATATGGAAAAATTTACCATTAAGTGACAAAACCTCTGTGGTTGTAGATATCTGACTTTAATCTTATGGTAATCCAATTAGTTTGTTAATAATCATTTCTTCAATTAAGTATAGTTTCCTTCCACCCCTTGAAAAAAAGCTCTTCAATTGAGTATTCTTTTCTCTCCAATCATGATAAATTGCAAACCAACAACACCCTGACCAACCAAAGAAAATGTAATTTGTAATGATCATTATTGAAAAGGAGGACCATGCTCCAATTGGCTTCAAACTCAAATTCATCCACATGAGAAGACCAATATGCCATTCAATCCAAAAGTCATTCATGATTTGTATTTATAAGATACTTGAATAATCTTGTTAATATCATTTTTCTCGTATTTTAAACTTTGATTAAGAAATAATTTTTGTATTAACATATTTAAATTATGATAAGTAACTGTATTTATAATTTTAATATTGTTATTATACATAATACACAACAATGTAAATATATTCTATCAAAAGATCTATTTGACTTCTTTTAGGAATGTGTTAATGAGTGCCGCATTAAAAAGTAGCAAAACCTATGCTTATAAGGCAAGGGTGGGAAGCGTCTCTCCCCGATATGGGATTGAACAAATTCGTGAGGGTGACATCAGCTCCTCGGCCTATTCCCAAAGCGAACTATACCTGATTAGGGAAAGATTCGTTCCTCCCACAAAAAGGCGCTTTTGAGGGCAGTGCCCATCATAGGTATTGTCTGCTTTGGGTGAAGACCGCACAGATTTGTTACTTCGAAGGGCACGCCTCTACCAATGCATATGCGACAGCAGTTTTTGAGACTTGCTCTGTATACACACACTATGGTACACCCTTCCTTAGGCCAAGTGCTTATAAGGCAAGGGTGGGAGGCGTCTCTCCTTGATGTGGGATTGAGCAAATCCGTACAGGTGGGAGCAAGGGTCGACCTTGCCTATCCCAAAGTAGACAATACCTGATTGGGGAAAGATTTCTTTCCCCCACAAAAAGGCGCATTTTTGTGGGAGGAATGAATCTTTCCCCAATCAGGTATTCTAGCAAATTTTTGTTTTCTTTATGACATAAATGTTTTTTTTTTCTTTTGAGATAATCTTTATGATTAAATGTAATATATATATATATATATATATATATATATATATATATATATATATATAACCAAAATTTTTGAAGCTCCCACAATTTTCCACGTCAGCACAATATTAAAGAAAATATAAAACCAAAAAATAAAACCAAAACCAAAACCAAAAAAAGTCATAAACCCGACACTCAAAAAAATAAAACCAAAACCAACAAAAAAACTTAAGCTCTGCCTTTCCCTTTCACAATGGTCTGTCATCCCCATCTTTTTCCTCAGTCCCCTACCAACACGATGGTCTGCCATCCCTATGTTCTTCCTCAGTCCTCTACCAGCTCCTCCTCAATCAGACCCATAAACTTGCAACCAACAGCAAATGAAGCATCGCATCGCATCTACAAACCTACCATACCCACAAACTGAAGCCTCAATCTCCTTACTCAGACCGCCGATTTGCCACAAACCACCCACATCCAACCTCTACAACCCAGAAACGGCCCCCCATTTGTCGTGGGTCTTATCAAGCTCATGGCCACAGATAACCCACCATGCCCACCATACCCACAAACCCACAAACATCGAACAGAGGTCGAGCTCCTTCCTCAGACCACCCATCTTCTTCCTCAGAACCGAGATCGAGCTCCTTCCTCAAACCGCCCACATGCAACCTCTACAACCCAGAAACGGCGCCCCATTTGAATTGGGTCTCATCCAGCCCGTGGCCCATCAACTATGTCGGTCGGAAATACACCCAACCCAGCCTGTCTAAACCGGCCCAAAGGTATCTAATAAACAAATTTAATTAGAACTCTATAATATATATATATATATATATATATATTTTTTGAATCCGAACTCTATAACTATTAGGACTCTATAACTATTATCTTATAAATAGTTGATTCTTATTGGTCTTCTTTTTTATTTTTTCACAGCCGTTCAATTTCTAGGTTTATTGCTATTGCCTTTCTCTTCATTCTTTACGTCCATTCAAATCAGGGTTAACTGTATGGTATTTGTTTGCCTCTATGATAATCTATGTACATCTAATTTCTAACTATTTTAGTGTTCTCTCAATTTGAATTGTAACGTTTGCCTCTGTGATAATCTATGTACATGAAACTCAAATTTTAGTGTAGTTATATTAGTTTGTGCAGAAAAAATACAGCTGGTAGGTTTATGTTTTGATTGTTTCAAGTTCAGACTTAGAATAGTTTGGATTTCTTAGCTTTTTTTGAATTTTAGTTTAGTTATATCAGTCTTAGTAGAAAAAATACTTCAATTTGTAAAAAGAAGGCTGTGTTCCTAAACAATGCTATTTTATGCATAATTGTTAAATCCTAAAGAAATCAACTACGATCAATCTATTTCCAAGCATAAAGCAAAAAATTAAAAAAAAAAGAATTATTGATTTTTTAAAGATTAACGATATTTTTGTTTTAGGGGATGGAGTAGTGTTCTAATTAAGTTTTTGTGGGTGTGCAGGATAAGAGAGTGAATTGGCACTCTACTCCATTTGAGGCAAGGTTGGAGAGAGCTTTGAAAAGTGGTTCTGTTGAGGCTTAAACTACTCATACTCCTGGTGTATGTTAGACAAGCTTGTGAGTGATTTGGTGTTGGATTGTTGTCTTATGTTCTCAGCATCTATATTTTTTAATTCTTTTGTAAAATTCAATTTGGTTGTTTGTGACATCTGCTTGCCTGTTGTAATTTAATGATTTAATATAATTGAATTTATTATTTTTAATTGTATCCATAATTCTTTCTGCAATGCTGATTTATTATTTTATGAAGATCAGTTTGGTTTTTATATATTCTGGAAGACATTCCCTTCAGCTACCAGGGAAAGTACTACATTCTGTTTCTTGATTTACAGCTACCAAAACTTCGCCTCTCTCTCTCTCTAAGTTTTAGTCACTAGATCAAAATTTTATATAGTTTGATGACTTTTGGTTGGAGATTCCGGTAATGGTGGTACATTTTTGTCTAATCACAATTTGATTTCCAACATCACAACCTTTATTGGCTACTTTATGTAATATTAACAATTCTTATTGTTGGGGTCATCTATATATATAGTTATAGATGACCCCAACAATCCAGCTATATGGATTTTCCTTTACTTCTTCCGATGTTTCCAATTCGAGTCTAAAATTCATCGTTCCATGTGTCAAGACCTGGTATTTTCTAAAGCACTTTGTGTTCTGCCACTTTCACTATAAATATGATTATGCTAATGGAATTCTTATGTGCTGTTTTAGCTGTGTTTCTTTTGTATCTGTAATTGAGTTTGTGCACACACTTAGATAAGTCTTAGGTTTGGAATTTCAACTTCAACTAAGTCACCTCATTGTTATGTTGTATTTTTCTATGAGAAACCTGTTGTCATAGCAACTTATTCTCACTCTCACGCTCATTACATAAATCTCATACTTTGCTATTTCATTTGCCAATATATGTTTCTATTCCATAGTTGAATAAAGAATCTGATGGAGTACTAAGTTATCCTAGATCTTTCTCATATTCTCAACTCCAGTTTCAAGTCATTAGATTTTATGAGTCCATGGATGACAGATGTGGTAGTGTGGACTATATTTTATCGTAACTGAAAAATATGTGCCATATCAAATTATATGGCAATCAAAATTGCTTTTGTTTGATATACTGTCCATCGAAGTGAATGTAATTATCTTATTGAGGGTTTGTACAATATGTTTTGAAGTGAGTTACATCTTCAATATTTTAAATATATATTAAAATGGTGATAATCAATTTGAATTTTTTTGTGTGTAGAAACTGAGCTATGGGTTTGAATTTGTTTAGTGGAAACTGAGCGAGGTGGAGTTATTTAAATAATTTATATTTCCCCTGTGTATGTTTAATAATTATAGCAAATATATGGTTGCTATTTTAAATCTGCTTTTATGCTTGGAGTTTAATTATCATAGTATATTGTAGTGTTCAGTTTCCATTTCAATGGAAAAAGTTATTTTTGCTAAACAATGGATATAGCCTTAACCCTCGAAAATCCCTGCCTTATTAAGTGGCTCAATTTCTGTTTGTACTGATTACCAATCAAAAAGTAAACAAATGGGTAGAGGTACCAATAGGTTACAAAGAATAGTTAAAGAAAGTTGTAATTGTTACTTGATCTATCAATACCCTAATAAAAGAGAAGGAACTTATTAGCTTTCCAAATTTACTAAGGTTCCATTTTGTTAGCATGAGAAATTGGGGGGTGCTGAAAATTTTCCCCCTTTTGTGGTAAACTTAAAGTTACTTGCATGATCTACAGAAAATCCTTTCTAAAAAAATTGCAGGAAAAGGAATCTGATTCGATGGAAGATTGTTAGTTCTTTCACTTACAAAATTCTGATCTTAATCATCTATAATAAAATATTTACCCATGCCTTTCGACTAAAGTAACAATTATGCTTAATGTTTTGTAGGTAGGAATTTAGCATTTTGATATCTGGCTTATTGGTAGCTTTCCCGTGCATCGCATGGGTTAGCAACTAGTGTTTACAATATTGAAACTTGAATTTTAAGGTTATCTTTTGAAAAAAAAAAAAAAAAATATATATATATATATATATATATATATATATATATTTTTGAGAAACTGAAAATAAATGACATTAGATTGCTATTGCTAACTTTTTAATTTTTTGTGCTATTTCTTCTCAAAAAAGGTTTTTGTGCTATTAACTAACATATATATGTCTTTCTTGACACACACACACACACAAAAAAAAAAAAAAAACACTACCATATATATATATGTGCCAAGTGTTAAGGAGCTCAAATATGGAATGAAATAAATGCATTTATTAGTATTATATTTATTCCTATTTGTGAGTATTTAATATTTATCCTAATCAATTCCTTTGAATGGTTCAACAATTTTATCTTGCTCAAGGCCACGTTTTGTCTTTCCATGGCTAGTTGTTCATTCATCTCTTTAAAGAGAAATACCAATTTCATATAACATTAGAAATTTCAAGTAGAATAATAGAAATTATATTTTTGAAAGTTTGAATTCAATATTTAAAAATGCTAGTATTCATTAATCTTTAAAATAAAACTACAAAATCTTATGTGACAGACATGTTAGTCCAACAACGAATGGCAATGCACACTTCGATGCAGAGTATGCATTCCTCAAATGCCTAAAATAAAATAAACGAATAGCTAATCAAAAATCAAATTTATAAAAAAAAAAAAAAAAAAAAAAACTATTACATATTTAAATTAGGCTAAAGTAGAATTCTATTTAAAAAAAAATTTAAAAAAAATTGTATGAGTTTTTTATTTAACATATATTACATTTCCATACATGGTAATATAGAAAGAAAAAAGTTTTTTATAATATATATATATTTTTACTACTCAGTCTATCAATGACAAATTCTTCGATATCGATATGTTTCAAAGATGTTATAAATGGAAGGTGGAGATTTCTTTCCTAGATACATATAACATAGATAGGTAATAAATCATATACCTTTCTCTTTAAAAAAAAAAAAAAACCAATTAATTTACTTTAATGATAGTCATAGGGCCACATTGGAGTGCCTATAATCCCACGATTCCCACCTCTATAAATAGCACAGGCACCATTAGTTTGTAACTCAACAATAGTCTTTCCTTTTTTTTGAGATAAAAGATTGAACAAATAGTCTTTCAATCCAAAAGAGAATGGAGAAGAAAATACTGAGTTGTTTAGTATTAGCCTTTGGGTTGATGATTATTTTGGTCCTAAATGCAAGTGCAAGTGCAAGTGCTGCAGATGGCATAACATGCGAAGAGGCTTTAACACAATTGATAACCTGCCAACCATACTTCCTTGGTTTTGGCCCCACACCAAGCCCTACATGCTGTAAAGGTGCAGAAAATGTATCGCAACAGGCGAACACAACTACAATACGTAGGTCTTTGTGTGAATGTTTCGAAAAAGCTGCAAAAGCATTTCAAATTATACCTGAAAGACTAAAACAGCTTCCCCAACTTTGCAAAATCCAAGTTCCTGTTCCTCTTGACCCCACTGTGGATTGCAACACGTAATCTCTCTCTCTCCCTCTCTTTTTGTGTGTGTAAAAATGGTCATAATACATATGAAAAAAAAAATTGTAATGAATCTTCTCATGTCTTGACTAATACGTTTGTGTTTAATGATGTGCAGTGTGCCATGATGCTCTATGGAGTTGGAGATGTGAAATAAACAATGGGGAAGCAAGCACGCAACAAATATAGCCAGTTTTGGTGTTGTACAACTTATATGCGCCTCATTTATTTTAATTATTTCTTATATTTGTAGCACCTATTGTAAGTGAAATGAATAAAAATATTCGTACTTTATTTATCCAATAAAAATAAATGAATTAATGGATGAATAATTTATTGCTTAATGACTCTTGCAAAGTATTATTTCTCTCTAATTGTTTAAATTTGACTCAATATCCACATTAATATTGCCAGGGCTATAGTAGAAATTTGAAGACACCAAGATTTTTTGTTATAATCTATTTTTATTTACTGATTTCATAATTGTATAATATAATCCAACCTGTATGTGATTAATACTATACAGATACAAAGAATGTCGCATCAGTAATTTCTGGAAAAAAATTGACTATTGAAATTCGATCTTAATGCTTATATTGATAGAAAAAGAGAGATTAGTCATAACATTCCAACTTTGATCAAATTATCCAACGGCCCAATCGGTCTAATGGCTCCTCTAGGTTATGGAGGAGGGAGGGGTTCAACTAAGATAGATATATATATATATATATATATATACACACACACATATACATACATGATCAACTTAACAATTCCATGGGAGTCTTTACCTGATGAGATTCGTATTTTCACTTTCCTACCCATCAATTCCACAATTGTCTGCACCTTAGCCTTAAAAACTTGGAAATCCCAAATCCAAAACCCAACTTCCATGGGGCTCTGCACTGGGTTGCTTTCAAGATCACTAGTGATGTTGAAATACATAATTTAGGGGATGAAGTCTTTCACGAAATATTGCTGTCAGAACTTCAAGCTTATACCCCCCTGAAGCTTCTGTTTTCACATATGAGAATTCCATCCCCTTTGTTTGTTTTTAGACCCTTTAAAATACAACAAGATTAACCTAGTTATTTAGCCAAGTGATTAACTTAGGTAAATTATGCAGATCTAGGTTAATACATACAAATCATATCATTGACAAGTGTGGAAAATAAAGAACATAACGATATGATAACCCAGAAAAACCAAACCGGTAAAAAACCTGGGTATGATTTAACCTATCCTCAAGGTAAAATTGAATCCACTATGAAAGAATTGAAGTTTACACAATAGTGACTTAGACCACTAACATCTTATTGCTACCTCAAGTAGGAAACTTACTACCACGACCACGTGACAACTCCGAGTCCATGGACTAATTCTTTCTTGGTTTCCCAGCAAGTACAAGCACATCCGCTTGTCTATCTTTTAGCTCTTAATGCAGCAATTGAATCGATCAACAAGTTCTTGACATAATCTTGAATCTTGGAAACCCTAAGTATGTGTGAAGGCAACCATCTGTTGATCTCACAAAAGATTCACACACACAGCATAAGGAGCATCCTCTAAAAGTGGCTAGGGTTTACCCTTTTATACTTAAGACAAACCATAAAACCCTACACGTCAAATGGGCTTGGGCTGAATTGGAAATTTTGTAGAAAAAATAATTTGCACGACTTTCGATCGATCGAGTATAATTCTCGATCGATCGAGCCAGGTAGATTTACATAATAAATCCTGTAGCTACTTGATTCTAACTTTACATACAACCACATACTTTGAGCAAGTCTAAACAAGACTAAAACATTTTCATCATGGTTTGCCAATATTACAAATTGAAGTTCTAATACATTTAAACCTAAAGTCTTAGAACCTAACAAACTCCCCATTTGGCAATTCGTGACAAAACACAAACTAAACAAAATGCTCAAAGTTTACATAAAAACAGCCCATTACAAAAAAATATAGCCCAACACAAAAAATCCAACCTAACTACTATCTATCAGTTGCAAGTGTAGACAGTAGCATGATTGAATCAACCTGTATATTTCCTGAAACACTCAACAAACGCATAAATGCATGTGTAGAAAATACAAGTAAAACAAAAATAACTTCTTGATTTCACATAACACAAAATAAAGACATATATCATGAATATCTCATAAATATAAATCAATAAGTAACGTGAAACAAGAAACATATACAAATCAATGTATCTCCCCCTATCATGAATAACCCAAATAAAACAAAGAATACATCATGAGCCAAAAATGTAAATACATGATGAAGCACCTAGATACAATCTAAAATCTCCACAAGCTCCACAAAAACAAAAATCCCCCCCTAACTACAAAACCCATCTACAAATGTACTCCCATTTTTTATGACGGAATGCCAAAGGGCATCACACATCATCAAAAGGAAGAGGCGGAGGCGACTGTCTCAAATGCTACAAATTTGCTTGCAAGGAATGAAGCTCATCAAGCATGTCCACCAAAAGTTGACCATGAGCCGCTTGAATGGTCATGACAGGCTCCAACATACGTCAAATGTTGGAATCATCCGAGGTAGAAGTTGGAGGAACAGTAGCATCAGTAGCAAGATCAACGGGCTCCTTAGCCGTAGTAGCACCTGTAGAAGAGGGAGGAGGAGGTGTGACACTGGAAGGCTTAACCCTAGGATGTTTAGAGCTAGCTCTCATCTGAGTAGCCCTCTGCCTAAGAAAGGTGGCACCTATGGGAGATATGATATGGACAGGCTCAGACCCTGGAAATTCAACTAATCCTAGATGTAAAAGAATCTGGTGAATAAAAATAGGGAAGAAGAGAGCATGAGCAGTAGAACTACTCCTATGAACCTCAATCAAAGAACGAATGTAAAGATAAGGAAAACTAATAGGAGCATCAGTAACAAGGGCATACAAAAATGCACAACACTCCAAAGGAATAGTGTGCAGATGAGAGATAGGCCACAAAGAATGACAAGCAATCCTAAAGAAAAGATAGTGAATCTCAGTGAGCTTAGTAGTAGTGATTCGAGGATCAGAACCCCACTAGATAGATGACCCAGTGATATAAGACATGATGTTGTCCAGGGGAGGAGACTCATCATAAGGGTAGACATTATGCTGGACCACTAGCACCCCAAGAGCATCAGCCATTACCGAAGGGGTAATGGTGTACCCTACACCCCATACCTAACTCCTCACTAAAGTGTTGGCATCATAGGAGTGGACAGAGAGGTTCAAATAGAACTCTCTGATCAAGGTAGCTGGAGGAGGATGAGAAATGTCCAGCAGAGGAAGCCTACCCCTACGCTCAAAGTTTCTCATAATCTCACCATCTAACTCATCTAACGAAACCTTTCTCTCAGCCTAAATGTTTCTCTTAAGGTTAAGCGTCTCATATACTTCCTGGTTTTTCTCACTCAGAAACCTCTCACGATCAAAAGTGGGGGAAGGAGAAGAAGTGGAGGTCCTATTGGCTTTAGTCTTCCTAGGCATGATGCTAAGGAAAGGACAAGACAAAACAGAAAAGAACCAACAAGAAAAAATCAAGGGTAGATTGCAAGTTAGCACAAAACAATATAGAAAATAACAATCTATATGATGCATGAACGGTATAATCAAATGATGCATGCCCTAATGCAGTGAGAATAAGTTCAATTTAACTTTTAAAATCACAAAATTGGTTTGAGCATAGAGTTCATATCAAAAACCCTAAATTTTTGAAAAACCACTTGTACAATTTTTAAGAAATTGACCAATTGATCATTACACAAGATAGATAACACATTATAATGATCAAATGAATCAATCTAACAAGCCAATTTCATAAATTTAAACCAAATTGAACAAAAACCCCAATTCGGGTACTTTCAAGCCCTAGAAATTTCAATTCATCCCAAATCAACAAATTGATCAAATTAATTCACATAGAACTGTTTTATAACATCCCACAACAAAAACCCATTGATCAATTGTGAAAGAAAAAGCTTAAAACATCAAAATCCCCGAAATTTTCGAGGTCTAAAAATATCCCTTAAATGCATGAAAAAATGCATGAATAATGAAAATAAATTGAAAAAGAAGGGTAAAAAGGTCTTACCATTGTTTGAAGACAAAAACCCTTGAAGAAATTTTGAAGAAAACGACAAAAATCTTGCTAGGAATCTTGGACTGATCGAATAGAGAGAGAAAAGAGTTTTTGAAATAGTTTGAAAGTGACAGAACACGTGAGAAACAAAGGTTTAAAAAAAAAAAAAACTCTATTTGACTTTCGATTTATCAAAAATTAGATTTGATCAATCGAAAATGCCTTCAATTGATCCAGAACCAATCGAGCATTGATCAAAACACACAGAGCCAAACCAAAATTTTAATCGCAATTTTGATAGGTCGAGAAACGGGTTCGATCGATTGAAATTCTAGAAAAACCAATTTTTTGAAAAACAAAGCAATTTTATGTAGAAACTCCTCAAAGCATAATATTTTATGAATAAAATGCATGAGTATGAGATGAAATGCTTTTCAAAAACACTTGTTTTGAACCCAGTTTTTCCAAAATTAAAATTTTCAAACAATTCTCCTTAAATTCTCAAGCTTCATACATATTTTGCATAAAACTCAAGGAATTTTCAAACTTGGTTGGCCAAACCAAAATCACACACAATAACATGTTCAAAGTTTAGCAAAAAGTAACTTGTGTAATGTGTGCAACTAGCAAAAACTTGAGATACATGTGAGGTGATATGTAAATAGAAATCAATCACAATTTCTACAAAATTCATCACATAAGATTGAAAGAGACTATCACCTAAAGAGTTACATCATACAACTCTCACATCTCCTAGAATAAAAGATTGCAATTATGTAAATTTCTTGATTTGCCTCATAATGTACACACCAATTTTATTTGATCAGAAATTTATTAAATTAGCCAGGATAATATACAAACCAATTTTATTTGATTGTGAAGGTATTAAAGCCCAATAATGTACATACCGATTTTAGCAGGCTACACCTTATGTTCTTTTTGTGCATGTGCTACACTTTCTCGAGCACAAAATCTTACAATATGCACTAAGGTGCTCATGATTGGCTAGTAAACAGTGGTGAGATGGTTATTTATGCCTTTCTCAATAAGTTCAAGTCCGACAATCAAAAGCATGTGAGTTCAAGATCAAGATCATGTGATCAAAAACTATAAACATCTTCCCACACAACATGCACTACATAGCTTTAATTAGTAAAGTGCAATAAATAAGCTCATCCAAGCTAAACAAAGTACATAAACATGTTATGTAAAAATAAATTGGCCAACCTTGATTTCAAATCCAAGAAAAAATAATGCAAAACACATTTTGTTTCCTTTTTCCTCCTTTTTTTTTTTTTTTTTTTTTTTTGAAAAGAAGAAACAAACACAATTCTTGAATGAAATGCATGAATGTTATGCAATGCAAATCCTAGAAACAAAGAAAACTAAAACCAACAAAAAGTAATGGTCACAAAGAGTAGAGCGAAGTAGCACAAGGACCATGTCAAAAAGAACTCAATTAGATCGAGTCTTTTGTATCCAAAACCTTTTAGATGCACCTTGAGCATTGGAGTTCTTATTCGCATTAGAATTCTGAGCAACTTCAGGATTGAAATAAAGGTTTAAAGCCTTTTCCAATTTACCAATAAGTACCATAAGATCTTGTGCTTGAGACACAGGTACTTTTGGCTTATTTGCTCGCTTAGCAGCTTGCAATTTGAAATAGTTTGGACAAATGTGCCCAAACTTTCCACAAAAATGACAAACCCATGTAGGCTTATCATGCAACTTGCCCTTAGGAGGGTTAGAAGCCTTAGGTTTAAATTCTTGAAGATCAATCCTAATCTTCCTAGGAGGTGTAACATCTACAGATTTAGCCTTATTCACAGAGGGTTTGACAACCTCATGTTGGAAATATGCATATACGCAGCGGAAAGTTAAACGGATCTACTTCATTCACAGTCTATAACATGCACTATGTAAATTTCAGAATTTAAGTATAAGAGAGCATACCTTGAAGCGGTGAATTTCAAAAAACAAAGATCGAAGCACTTGGGAATACTTTTAATATTCACTCCAATTCCGCTAACGCCCAAGAAGTGTGGACTCTCAATTGGTTACAAAGGAAGAATTTGAGAGTGACATACACTCATTTACACCATTTGTCAATGATGTTTCTCTCTCATAAAATTCTGTACGTTTTTTCCCTTTGTATCTAACCAATTATCTAATTGGACTAGCCTTTTGGGCCTTTCCAATTGGGCTTAAGTGTGTGGCTTGGAGTGGGACCAAAAGGGACCAATAAGACACTAGCTCCAATGGGCCTTGGGCTTTTCTGTCAACTCTTGACAAGTCCAAAGTTACCATTAACTATATTTAATACCACTATATAAATATAGTTGCACTCTAGGCCTTATCTATAAATTATATCCCAAGACTTTATTGTACATGCAACCCCTTCATAAAATATTCGTAGTAATACAAAGTCATTAATGTAGACTGCCACTTTGTAAATTACTACATCTTAATCTTTGAGTACCCGGTTTAATCCTTTTAAGTTATTCATCATATATTTATGAAATCCAATTTCATAAATATATACTTTAGTAATTTCTTACTAAAGTGGTTAGGCTTAACTCTCTGAATAACTAAACCCATTAAACTTATCTCAATGGAATATTTTATATCTCCGTTAAGAGACTATGAATTCCATCTTGAGAATATATGTTCCATCAACACTAAATGTGGCTGCCCAATATACTGAGATTTTGACCGTTACTTTAGATCTCACTCCTAATATATCAAAGCAACCTACACTTCATGATCAAGTCCATTATTCTCTCAAGATTAAGAGTTCATGCAAATATAAGTCGTGAGATTTATTATTCAATTGACAATCTTTACAAAAATAATAAATCTCACAGCGGTCCAGTTTAATATGTTTTAACTCTTAAAACATATCAACATATCAACTAGAAGTCACCACTTTCATGATCAAGACAAATCATCTTAGTTGATACGTTATAGTCTTCGCAGATGAAACGCCCAATTTCATCACCGACTACGAACTAAATTCTGAGTTTACAAAGAGTTGTAATTTATATCTTCTGTAACTTTTCACATAAATCACATACTATGCATCTCATGGACTATATGATAATGTCTAAATATTCATGTTACCATTATTTCAGATAATAACAAAACAAATTTATGAATTACAATATTAAGTCATACATCATGTTATACATAATGTCATACATAATATCATACATAGCATCATACAATAGGATTTAAAGGCACTAATCCTAACACCTCACTCACAGGGGGTTCAAAAGAAGAAGAAGGAACAAAGTTTGTGGAATGGGGTGCAGGCACAGAGATGCTTTCTACAAAACCTAAGCCAGTTTTGTCAAAGGGAGACTTTTGAACACTCAACATGTGATCAAGTTTGGAGCTTGCAGACCTATCAATTTGTTCTCTAGTAACAGATAATTCAAGTTCCAAATTCTTAACTTTATCAAGCAAAAGCATATTCTCAGTCTTCACATTATTCAACAATTCATTAGCATCAAATAGTTTCACAAGCAAAATTTTCTTTTCAAGTTCAAGAAATGCAATTTTCTTTAAGCCTAAATCAACACTCATAGCATCCTTTGCAGAAACTTAGCAAAGTTTATTGTAGGCTTCCTATAAATCTGCATCCTCAAAGAATTCCCCATCAGAAGGGTTTTCCTCAACATCAACACTTTCATCAACTACAATAGTAGCAGTGAAAGTAATGAAGTTTCTATTCTCATCATTACCAGACTCATTGTCAGAATCTTCATCATCACTAAGGGTTACAGCCATAGCCTTACCCTTAGACCTCAAGAATGTGGGACATTCAGATTTCACCCTTAGACCTCAAGAATGTAGGACATTCAGATTTCACATGACCGTACCCTTAACACCAAAAACATTGTTGACCCATAGAATTATTAGAATGTTGACCTACTTTCTCTTTAGGTTTTTCAATGTTATTAACCTTTGTGAGATCATTCCTCCCAAAATTTCTAAGTTCAGCAATGTTCTTACCTCTTGCCCTTTTGTTATTGTTCTTAAGAAAATTTCTAAAGTTCTTGGCAAGGTAAGCAATCTTTGTAGTAAAGAGCTCATCATCAAATCCACTCACATCAACATCATCAACAGACTTGAGAGCCATTGATTTGGATTTGCTAGTCTTAGGTAGGTTCAACTCATAGGACTGAAGAGATCTTACAAGTTCATCAACAGGGATGGAGTCCACATCCTTGCTTTCAGTGATGACTGTCACTTTGGGTCTAAAATCCTCAATCAAAGATCTAAGAATCTTCCTAACAATTTTAGGTTGATCATAAATTTCACCCAAATTATATGCAGAATTAACAATATCATTAAGCTTAGCATAGAATTCATAAAAAGATTCATCATCAGACATCCTAATGCTTTCAAATCTAGTTGTTAATTGCTGCAACTTATTTATTTTAATAGCCTTTGTGCCTTTATTCACAGTTTGGAGGATATTCCAAGTAGTATGAGCAGCCTCAACGTTAGAGATTCTCTTAAATTCCTCCATAGAAACAGCATTAAAAATGGCATTCATAGCTTTACTATTGAACGTAGTTGCTTCTTTTTGAGAAGTTTGCCACTCACTAACAGGAGTAATGGGCTTCTCCCATCCGTATTCAACGGAGTTCCAGACTCTCTCATCAATAGATTTCAGGAATGCTTTCATCCTTACTTTCCAATAAGCATAGTTATTCCCATTAAAGTGAGGTGGAATAACAAAAGAGTGTCCGTGTTCCATGACAACCGGGGTCAAGGATCAGCAACAAGAGGGCTACCCGCTTTGATACCACTTGTTTGTTTTTAAACCCCTTAAAACACAACCAGATTAAATTAGTTATTTAGCAAAGTGATTAACTTAGGTAAATTATGTAGATCTAGATTAACACATACAAATCATATCATTGACAAGTGCAGAAAATAAAGAACACAACGATATGATAACCTAGGAAAACTAAACCGGTAAAAAACCTGGGGAGGATTTATCCTAGTTATCTCAAGGTAAAACTGAATCCACTATGAAAGAATTGAAGTTTACGCAATAGCGACTTAGAGCACTAACATCCTATTGCTACCTCGAGTAGGAAACTTACTACCACAATCACGTGATAGCTCCGAGTCTACGGACTACTTCTTTCTTGGATTCCTAGCAAGTACAAGCACACCCACTTATGTATCTTTTAGCTCTTAATGCAGCAACTGAATTGATCACCAAGTTCTTGACATAATCTTGAATCTTGGAAATCCTAAGTATATGTGAAGGCAACCACCTCTTGATCTCATAAAAGATTCACACACACAACATAAGGAGCCTCCTTTAAATGTGGTAAGGGTTTACCCTTTTATACTCAAGACAAAGTATAAAACCCTACACGTCAAACGAGCTAGGGCTAAGTTGGAAATTCTACAGAAAAAACAATCTGCACGACTTTCGATCGATCAAGTCTAATTCTCGATCGATCGAGCCAGGCAAATTTACAAAATAAATCCTGCAACTACTCGATTCCAACTTTACATACAACCACATACTTTGAGCAAGTCTAAACAAAAGTAAAACGTTTTGATCATAGTTTGCCAATATTACAAATTGAAGTTCTAATACATTTAAACCTAAAGTCTTAGAACCCAACACCCTTGTTTTATGTTGATTATAGTCATTGTCTCAATATATCGGTGATGAAATTAACAATATGGTGTTCTTTTCTCGTGGACCAAAGCTTTAAGTTTAACTTTGACTAATCAAGGCAGCTTAGGTTCACTAGAGTATATATATATAGTGAAGTACATACCAAAGGCAATAGGCTTTACAAGGAAAGGCAATAGGCTTTACAAGGAATGGCAAGATTATGTTGGATATGGATGGAGGACACCTTCTCTCACTGGATTTTGAGACCCAAGAGATTAAGTGTCTTAATATAATTGGATATAAGTATAATTTTGTTGATGCTTACATTGAGAGTCTGGTTTTGCTCAACAAATCTACCAAGAATGTAGTTACTGAGGAAAATAGGTAAGATGCAATTTATGCTTTTTTTTTTCATGGTTTTTCATTTAGTTCTTTAAATATACTTGGTGGTGATTATATCATAAATTAGATATCAATATATACTGTAATGTTCTCGTTGAATTATTCGTGTAAAAAGTTTCTTATTCTCGTGTTGGTGAAGCGAATTTTCTGCTCACTCTATATGAATGGATGGCTTCTGTGAGTAGCCATTCGTTCTCAAGTTTGATGCACTGCTAGTACTCTTCCTGTGTACTGTGAATCTGTGATGTTATAATCTATTTTCTTTTTACATATTAATAAAGCTGATTACTTATCAAAAAAATAAATTTTTGATCTGTTTGTGCTAAAATATTTCTTGTACATTTTAAATCATCTATTACCTTAGATGCCTATCTTCTTATCAAAAAACATTCCCAATGAGAAATGGTCATTGAAAAGAAGCTCTCCAGCCCCAGCAAATATTACTTGCTTTGAGTGATTAAGAATTGAAATGACAAGTATACAGTCCTCTTTAGGAACTATTTTTCCCTTCCTTAGTATGATTTGTGTCAATTTTTTTTAGTCCTGATAAAGTTGTTATGCTTAGATGCCTATCTTCTTATCAAAAAACATTCCCAATGAGAAATGGTCATTGAAAAGAAGTTCTATTACGTAATTGTATGAAGTAGAAGCGAAAAGCCAACACCAGTGGAAACAATAAAGAGAAAAACTAGGTAAATAGTGGACAACTTAAAATACTATACCTGGGGGCAGCAATAGGCTGTATGTATGGGAAGCATTTCCTTATAGACATTAGACATCCTTCTTGTTCCACACCGTTGAGTAAAGTTGGAATTCAATCCGAAAATCCCAACACAACTCCCAAAAAAAAAAAATTTCGACCAATAAGCTAAATTAACAACTCTTTCTTTGTGATTAATAATGCTGAAAACTATTTCATCTTATAATGTGACAAAGTTTTTAGTTTGTTCTTTATGTCAAAGTTATCTTTTTGAGGATGGTTTAAGATTTGTCTAAAGCAATTTAAGAAAGAGGACATCGGTGTTATGAATGGAAATAGTGCATGAGTGATCAATTATTGATGAGGAAGGGGTAGCAATGAGTAAATTTACTCCTCAAAAGGCTCTCACAAACTCGCAAAGGAGTCTTTGCATTGCATAATGAAGACAATGATCCTGATTTCCCAGAACGCAACTACTTTGAATCCCCTTTCCCTTTCTGTGTTCCACGCGATAACTATTTCGTCGGTACTTTTAACGGCCTGCTCTACCTTTCCCATGATAAGTTTCTCCAACTTCCTTATCCCATTCTCACTTTCGCTACACTCGGTCCCTTCTACGCATCTTTTGGGTTTGGATTTGATCCCAAAACTAATGATTATAAAGTCATTAGGATTCTCAGTCTCGCCTTGCGTGGCTCTCAAAACTCTCGACCCGTGGTCGAGGTTTAGTCACTCTTCGCTGGTGAATGGAGAATACTTAGTGA
Source organism: Quercus parvula (assembly GCA_030820535.1). Lineage (NCBI taxonomy): Eukaryota > Viridiplantae > Streptophyta > Magnoliopsida > Fagales > Fagaceae > Quercus > Quercus parvula. The sequence continues at coordinate 42,284,591 of JAUAME010000011.1, read as the reverse complement.
TAGTGCTTCTCTGCCTCCTGTATGTGGCATGCTTCGTCATGAGCAACATGCATTTGCCAATGGGGCACTATTGGCTTGCTTCCAGAAATATTAATGATTACAAAAGTCATTTTGTTTTGGTTTTCGATTTGGGGATGAGGTGTTCGGTGAAATACTGCTGCCAGAACTGCCAAGTTATACCAGTGAAAATGTGAATATGATGTGGACTTCCATTTCTGCATATGGAAATTCCGTTGCCGCGTTTCAACAAGGGATAAGGAGTGGTAAGCTCAATATATGGGTGATGAGAGAGTATGGTGTTGCATTGTTGTAGACAAAATTTTCACATCAATGTTTGAAATTGGAACTGGCCAAACCATGTCCAGTTGGCTTTAGGAGTAATAGTGAGGTTGTAATGCGAAATTATAGTGGAGGGCTCGTCTCGTGGAATCTAGATACCCAAAAGATTAAGGGTATTGAAATTAATGGATATTTTTGTAATTTCGTGGTTTCTTATGTTGAGTGTCTAGTTTTACTCGACAAAGCCGCCAACAGTGTAGTTACATAAGATGCATTTCTTGTTTTTTATTTTCTTCTTATGGTTTTTCATTCTGTTTTTCATATATACTTGACATTGATCATATTGCTTATTGATTACCTTAATGGCTTTATCTTCTGGATAAATAGCATATCAAGGTTGTGGTCACTTTCTATTATATTGAGGTTATAGTTTAGTGCATAGCATGTATACTTAAAATTGACTGTCCACGTTTCAAATATCCTATAGTATAATCATTTATTACTTATAAAAGAATACACTTATAGTTCTTAAATTCTTGCAGACTTCATGCAACCATGATTACTGATGAACTCTAAATGAGTACCAGACATTAATTCAGCTAAAGAAAAGATTCAATAGAGCTCTTTAATGGTGTATAGTTTCTTAATACTGAATTAGCTTATTATGTCAAAACGACGTCTTGAAGTAGTTTTGTGTTAAACTCCTTTTATGGCTACACCATTGTTATATTAGTATTTTTCGATGATTTGTTGCTTGGTTTCAATGTGTTTACTGAAATCATTAAGTATTTAATTTTGCCTGCCATGCATGCATTGTGAAGAAGATGCTTGACATTGTAGTGCATGTAAACGAGGATATACTGCTCAGTTGTGTTAAATGTCTTTTTCCTTGGACGATGAAATTTTTTTTATACCTGTTTACAGGGTCTAAAAGTCTCTATTGATAAGAAGTTGAAAGGAGAAGGGGGGGGGGGGGGGGTGGGGGGAGGGATGGGGGCAACAATTGCATATTACATATTACCATCTAATAAGGGTCTTGTAAGGATTTATTTTAAATAGTTGCATTTGTTCTTTGTTTTATCTTTTTTCCTATAAATCTTTATTTCTTTATATGTTAATATGAAATGTGGAATTCAAATCATGAGTTGTGAATGTGTGAATCTGTGCACATTTGTATGTGCTATCACTTCCAATCTGCATCTTAGTGCTTTTTATCAAATAGACAAATTGATATTTTCTTTTAATTTTGTTTTAGTTGACATATACAAGTGCCCTATAGTTTAAATTCCAAACTATAGAGGCCAAACTTTGCTGTGATGATTAGTACTTTCTGTTCACAATGTCATTACTCTTATTCACACTTTATTGTTTTAATGATTTCTATTAGTTGTATACAATGGAATGCAATGCACCATTTCATGAATTTATGGACACACACACACAAACATTCTCTCTTATCTTCCTGTTAAAAGTTAGCATTCTATCAAGATCTTCAAGCTCATGCCCATAACTTGTGGGGACTACTAGAACAAAGTTTCTCTCCAACTAGTTTGGTTTGGAGAGTAAGAAACCTTTCAAACTTCTTATATATTTTTATATTGAGTGTAAATTTTGAAACTCTAACCATTGGATTGCATTATATCCTTCATGTTTACAAAATTTCAAGAAGATCAAAAATCAATTGCTATACCATCAAAGAAATGTTAAATTTTCAATTTTTTGTGATCTAAAATTGTATATAAAAATAAGTTTATTAATCAAATAGTAAATAAAATCCGATATGAACAAAATTTGATAAGCATGTTAAAAATATAAAGAACATGAAATTCAATGGATAGATTATCATAATTCCCACATAAAAAAGAGACAAATGGGAAGTTTGAAGAATTTCTCTCTAAACTAGTTTAGAGAGAAACTTTGTTCGAAACTACTATCTAGTTGTTGTTACCTACCATGCTTTTGTTAAAGGGTGACTGATTTTGATAATCTTTGTTAGCACATGACTTGTTTGAGAAAATTAGAAATACTCGGAGGTGGAAATTTTGGTTTGTAGCCTATAAGGTTGATATGAAGAAAGCATATGATAGACTTTATGGGACTTCATTTTGGCTATGCTAGAAACAATAAATTTTAGTCTTCATTGGATCAATTGGATTAAGCAATGTATCTGCACAATTTCATATCAAATTCAATTGAATGATTCTCGAGCAAATTTTTTTTCCTTAATGTGGCTTAAGGCAAGTGGATCCACTTTCACCTTATATGTGTGCAACTATGTTGTCTCTAGCTTTATTGGAGGGACGGTTTCAAAGTATTTGTAAGGGAATAAGGATGGCAAGAAATCTGGACTCTAGTTGATTGCATTATTTTTGGTCAAGGTACTAATGATGTGCAACATAGTGTGTTGAAAATTTTGAGGTGGTATTGTAACCTTTTTGGACAGATTGTAAATTTTGACAAATCTGAGGTGTTTTTCTATCGCATCAGTTCTGAACATAGTATAAACTGTGTTAGATCTTCTTAACCCATTAAAAAAAATGTTTTCCACCCATACTTCCACTGACCCTCACTTCAAAGGAAGAGGAAAACCCTATGAGGGACAAGTATCTTCCTTCCCTCACTAGCCACCATATGAGTGGACTATAAAGAAAGGAATCCAACATCTATAAATATGGCTTGATCCCCAAGAAGAAAGGATTTAGAAACTTTTTAGTAAAAAATATGTAGTTCAAAAGAGAGAAAGTATGGAATATTGTACTCAAACCATCTTTTATCGACCAACCTGAGGAAGAAAAGTCAATGCATACTTTCTCTTTAGATCTTATTGTTAGGTTCTAAAGTTTAGGATTTTATGTATTTAGAACTCTAATGTGTATTGTTGGCAAACCATGGTCAAAACAATGTGTTTAGAAGTGTTTAAAGCTAGCTTAAAGTTGTGTGTCAATGTAAAGTTGGAATCGAGTTAAAGCAAGGAGGCTTTGTGCCTTTCGGCCTGTCTCGATCGATCGAGCAATAGGCTCGACCGATCGAAGCTCGGGTAGAAAGCTTTTCTACAGATTCGTCCAACTCAGCCCTATTTGTTTTAAAACGTTTTTAGGGTTTCTTATTGGTCCTAAGTATAAAAGGAAAACCCTAGCCACGTTTTAGTAGAGCTCATATTTGCAGTTTGTGTAAATCTCTTGTGAGATCTAGAAGAGCTTTCCTTTACACAAACTTAGGGTTTTCAAGGAGAAGATTTATCTACGCATTGATGATCAATTCAGTTGCTGCCATTGAAGCTTAAAGAAAACACAAGCAGGTGTGCTTGTATTTGGTGGAGAATCCAAGAAAGAAGGAGTCCATGGATTCGGAGCTTGCACGTGGTCGTGTCAGTAAGTTCTACTGGTTGGTAGCATTAGGAAGTCGAGCGGGGGTGCTTGTAAGTCCTTTTGTATGAACTTCGATTCTTTCAAGATAGTGGATTTAGGTTTACCTTGAGGATAGCTAGGTCAAATCCTCCCCAGGTTTTTACTGGTTTGGTTTCCTGGGTGATCATATCGTGTGTTATTTATTTTCCGCTACTTTGCATGATTTGATCTTTATTATTGTGATAACCTAGACTTGTTTAATTGGACTAAGTAACAACTTGGCTAATTACCTAGGTTTAATCAATTGTTTAAGGGGTCTAAAAACTGTCACTTATCATTGTATTAGTTTTTACTTTTTAGCCTATACTATATTATTAATTGTGATGATCTAATCTTTGTTATTACATATAAAGATTTTTGATCCACACATATTATGAGCTGAGTGCCTCTTATACATTTTTTTTTTTTTTTTGGTGCTTTGAAGTGCCTATTGCAATCTGTAAAGATATTGTTAAAACGATTTTTTTTTTTTTCTTGGGATATTGTAGGAATCAAGAAAAAATCATTTACTAATTGCAAGAGCAATTTTTGCTTTGCTTTAGTGTGTGGAATTAGAATGGATTTATTTATAAGGCATAATGGATTCTTTACAACTCCAATAAGTAAGGATCTGGTATTGGAATTGTGGTTTGTTATCTTTGAAAATAATTTAGTTAGTTTCAAATTTTGGATATTTACCTTAATTAAACCATATGGAAGAATTTACCATTAAGTGACAAAACCTCAGTGGTTGTAGGTATCTGACTTTAATCTTATAGTAATCCAATTACTTTGTTAATAATCATTTCTTCAATTGAGTATAGTTTCCTTCCACCCCTCGAAAAAAAGCTCTTCAATTGAGTATTCTTTTCTCTCCAATCATGATAAATTGCAAACCAACAACACCCTAACCAACCAAAGAAAATGGATTCTTTACAACTCCAATAAGTGAGGATCCGGTTATTGGAATTGTGGTTTGTTATCTTTGAAAATAATTTAGTTAGTTTCAAATTTTGGATATTAACCTTAGTTAAACCATATGGAAGAATTTACCATTAAGTGACAAAACCTCAGTGGTTGTAGGTATCTAACTTTAATCTTATGGTAATCCAATTACTTTGTTAATAATCATTTCTTCAATTGAGTATAGTTTCCTTCCACCCCTCAAAAAAAAGCTCTTCAATTGAGTATTCTTTTCTCTCCAATCATGATAAATTGCAAACCAACAACACCCTAACCAACCAAAGAAAATGTAATTTGTAATGATCATTATTGAAAAGGAGGACTATGCTCCAATTGGCTTCAAACTCAAATTCATCCACATGAGAAGACCAATATGCCATTCAATCCAAAAGTCATTCATGATTTGTATTTATAAGAAACTTGAATAATCTTGTTAATATAATTTTTCTTGTATTTTAAACCTTGATTAAGAAAGAATTTTTATATTAACATATTTAAATTATGATAAGTAACTGTATTTAGAATTTTAATATTGTTATTATACATAATACACAACAATGTTAAAATATTCTATCAAAAGATCTATCTGACCTCTTTAAGGAATGTGTTAGTGAGTGCCGCATTAAAAAGTAGCAAAAACTATGTTTATAAAGCAAGGGTGGGAGGCGTCTCTCCCCGATGTGGGATTGAACAAATTTGTGAGGGTGGCATCGGCTCCTCGGCTCATTCCCAAAGCGAACAATACCTGATTAGGGAAAGATTCGTTCCTCCCACAAAAAGGCGCTTTTGAGGGCAATGCTCATCAAAGGTATTGTTCGCTTTGGGTGAAGACCGCATAGATTTGTTACCCCAAAAGGCACGCCTCTACCAATGCATATGCGACAACAGTTTTTGAGGCTTGCTCTGTACACACACACTATGGTACACCCTACCTTAGCCTAAGTGCTTATAAGGCAAGAGTGGGAGGCGTCTCTCTCTGATGTGGGATTGAGCAAATCCATGTGGGTGGGAGCAAAGGTCGACCCTGTTTATCCCAAAGCAGACAATACCTGATTGGGGAAAGATTCGTTTCCCCCACAAAAAGGCACATTTTTGTGGGAGGAATGAATCTTTCCCCAATCAGGTATTGTAGCAGATTTTTGTTTTCTTTATGATATAAATGTTTTTTTTTTCTTTTGAGATAATCTTTATGATTAAATGTAATGTTTACAATATTGAAACTTGAATTTTAAGGTTATCTTTTGAAAATAATTTTTTTTTTTTTTTTTTTTGAGAAACTGAAAATAAATGACATTAGATTGCTAGTTCTGACATTTTTAATTTTTTGTGCTATTTATTCTCAAAAAAGGTTTTTGTGCTATTAACTACCATATATATGTCTTTCTTGACAAAAAGAAAAAACTACCATATATATGTGCCAAGTGTTAAGGAGCTCAAATATGGAATGAAATAAATGCATTTATTAGTATTATATTTATCCTTATTTGTTAGTATTTAATATCTATCCTAATCAATTCCTTTGAATGGTTCAACAATTTTATCTTGCTCAAGGCCACGTTTTGTCTTTCCTTGGCTAGCTGTTCATTCATCTCTTTAGAGAGAAATACCAATTTCATATAACATTAGAAATTTCAAGTAGAATAATAGCAATTATATTTTTGAAAGTTTGAATTCAATATCTAAAAACGCTAGTATTCATTAATCTTTAAAATAAAAATACAAAATCTTATGTGAAAGACATGTTAGTCCAACAACAAATGGCAATGCACACTTCGATGCAGAGTATGCATTCCTCAAATGGCTAAAATAAAATAAACGAATAGCTAATCAAAAACCAAATTATATTAAAAAAAAAAAAAAATATTACATATTTAAATTAGGCTAAAACAGAATTCTATTTAAAAAAATTTTAAAATAAATGGGATGAGTTTTTTATTTAACATATATTACATTTCCATACATGGTAATATAGAAAGAAAAAAGTTTTTTATAATCATTTTTTTTTTATTACTCAGTCTGTCAATGACAAATTCTTCGATATCGATACGTTTCAAAGATGTTATTAATGGAAGGTGGAGATTTCTTTCCTAGATACATATAACATAGATAAGTGATAAATCATATACCTTTCTCTTTAAAAAAAGAAAAAAGAAAAGAAAAAAGAAACCAATTAATTTACTTTAATGATAGTCACAGGGCCACATTGGAGTGCCTATAATCCCACGATTCCCACCTCTATAAATAGCGCAGGCACCATTAGTTTGTAACTCAACAATAATCTTTCCTTTTTTTTTGAGATAAAAGATAGAACAAATAGTCTTTTAATCCAAAAGAGAATGGAGAAGAAAATAATGAGTTGTTTAGTATTAGCCTTTGGGTTGATGATTACTTTGGTCCTGAATGCAAGTGCAAGTGCTGCAGATGGCATAACATGCGAGGAGGCTTTAACACAATTGATAACCTGCCAACCATACTTCCTTGGTTTTGGCCCCACACCAAGCCCTACATGCTGTAAAGGAGCAGAAAATGTATCGCAACAGGCGAACACAACTACAATACGTAGGTCTTTGTGTGAATGTTTCGAAAAAGCTGCAAAAGCATTTCAAATTATACCTGAAAGACTAAAACAGCTTCCCCAACTTTGCAAAATCCAAGTTCCTGTTCCTCTTGACCCCACTGTGGATTGCAACACGTAATCTCTCTCTCCCCCTCTCTTTTTGTGTGTGTAAAAATGGTCATAATACATAGAAAAAAAAAATTTGTAATGAATCTTCTCATGTCTTGACTAATACGTTTGTGTTTAATGATGTGCAGTGTGCCATGATGCTCTATGGAGTTGGAGATGTGAAATAAACAATGGGGAAGCAAGCACGCAACAAATATAGCCAGTTTTGGTGTTGTACAACTTATATGCGCCTCATTTATTTTAATTATTTCTTATATTTGTAACACCTATTGTAAGTGAAATGAATAAAAATATTCGTACTTAATTTATCCAATAAAAATAAATGAATTATTGAATGAATAATTTATTGCTTAATGACTCTTGCAAAGTATTATTTCTCTCTAATTGTTTAAATTTGACTCAATATATTAATATTGCCAGGGCTATAGTAGAAGTTTGAAGACACCAAGATTTTTTGTTATAATCTATTTTTATTTACTGATTTCGTAATTATATAATATAATCCAACCTGTATGTGATTAATACTATACAGACACAAAGAATGTCGCATCAGTAATTTCTGGAAAAAAATTGACTATTTAAATTCGATCTTAATGCTTATATTGATAGAAAAAGAGAGATTAGTCATAACATTCCAAGTTTGATCAAATTATCCAACAGCCCAATTGGTCTAATGGCTCCTCCAGGTTATGGAGGAGTGAGGGGTTCAACTAATTAATGTATATATATATATATACACACACATATACATACACGATCAACTTAACAATTCCATGGGAGTCTTTACCTGATGAGATTCATATTTTCACTTTCCTACCCATCAAATCCATAATTGTCTGCACCTTAGTCTTAAAAACTTGGAAATCCCAAATCCAAAACCCAACTTCCATGGGGCTCTGCATTGGGTTGCTTTCAAGATCACTAGTGATGTTAACATACATAATTTAGGGGATGAAGTCTTTCACGAAATATTGCTGTCAGAACTTCAAGCTTATACCCCCCTGAAGCTTCTATTTTCACATTTGGGAACTCCATCCCCTTGTTTTATGTTGATTATAGTCACTGTCTCAATATATCGGTGATGAAATTAACAATATGGTGTTGTTTCCTCGCGGACCAAAGCTTTAAGTTTAACTATGACTAATCAAGGCAGCTTAGGTTCACTTGAGTACATATATAGTGAAGTACATACCAAAGGCAGTAGGTTTTACAAGGAATGGTAAGATTGTGTTGGATATGGATGTAGGACACCTTCTGTCACTGGATTTTGAGACCCAACAGATTAAGTATCTTAATATAATTGGATATAAGTATAATTTTGTTGATGCTTACATTGAGAGTCTAGTTTTGCTCGACAAATCTGCCAAGAATGTAGTTACATACCGAGGAAAATAGGTAAGATGCATTTTATGCTTTTTTTTTTCATGGTTTTTCATTTAGTTATTTAAACATACTTGGCGGTGATTATATCATAAATTAGATATCAATATATACTGTTTGATATGGCACTGCTCTATAAATTTTTTTTTTTTTTTAGAGGTTTAACCTATGGCGTCCGCTCCTAATAATAGCTATTTATCATCAGACTAAGATACTAATCAGTTTTTGATATAGGCAAAGATTGAACCCCAAATCTCTTATACAACTATCAGAGACTTTACCAGTTGAGCTAACTGGAATCCACGCTTTATAAATTCTTATTATTGCTAATTGATTACCTTAATTAAATGTTTTTTTTTATTTAGGATAAATAACTTATCAAGGACAGTTGAGTACATGCTCGCATGTATACTTAAAATTCTCATATAAAATTTTCTGTAAAATTATTCATTTATTAATTTTATAATAAAAAAATAGTCCGTTTTGGTTATTAACTTTGAGCAGACTTGTTTATCAAGAGAAATTCATGTTTCCTGCCACGTATGATTTACATTGTATAAATTGAAGTGCTCAACTTTTTGCTGTGCTGTGAATTTTATGGTGACAGGTGATTGCTTTAATTTCACACTCTCACACTCATACTAAATGTTCTTAATGTTCTCGTTGTATTATTCACGTAAAAAGTTTCTTATTCTCGTGGTGGTGAAGCGAATTTTCTGCTCACTCTATATGAATGGATGGCTTCAGTGAGTAGCCATTCCTTCTCAAGTTTGATGCACTGCTAGTACACTTTTCTTTAGTTTGATGCACTACTAGTACACTTCCTGTGTACTGTGAATCTGTGATTTTATAATCTATTTTTTTTCTACATATTAATAAAGCTGATTACTTATCAAAAAAATAAATTGTTGATCTGTTTGTGCTAAAATTTTTCTTGTACATTTTAAATCATCTATTACCTTAAATGCCTATCTTCTTATCAAAAAACATTCCCAATGAGAAATGGTCATTGAAAAGAAGCACTCCAGCCCCAGCAAATATTACTTGCTTTGAGTGATTAAGAATTGAAATGACAAGTATATGGTCCTCTTTAGGAACTATTTTTTCCTTCCTTAGTATGATTTGTGTTAATTTTTTTTAATCCTGATAAAGTAGTTAAGCTAAGATGTTTCTCTCTTAATTTCTATTGAATGAGTTAGTATTTTCTATTACATAATTGTATGAAGTAGAAGCGAAAAGCCAACACCAGTGGAAACAATAAAGAGAAAAACTAGGTAAATAGTGGACAACTTAAAATACTATACCTGGGGGCAGCAATAGGCTGTATGTATGGGAAGCATTTCCTTATAAACATTAGACATCCTTCTTGTTCCACACCAATGAGTAAAGTTGGAACTCAATCCGAAAATCCCAACACAACTCCCAAAAAAAATCGACCAATAAGCTAAAATAACAACTCTTTCTTTGTGATTAATAATGCTGAAAATTATTTCATCTTATAATGTGATAAAGTTTTTAGTTTGTTCTTTATGTCAAAGTTATCCTTTTGAGGATGGTTTAAGATTTGTCTAAGGCAATTTAAGAAAGAGGACATTGGTGTTATGAATGGAAATAGTACATGAGTGATCAATTATTGTTGAGGAAGGGGTAGCAATGAGTAAATTTACTCCTCAAAAGGCTCTCACGGACTCGCAAAGGAGTCTTCGCATTGCATAACAAAGACAATGATCCTGATTTCCTAGAACGCAACTGCTTTGAATCCCCTTTCCCTTTATGTGTTACCCGCCATAACTATTTCGTCGGTACTTATAAAGGCCTGCTCTGCCTTTCCCATGATAAGTTTCTCCGACTTCCTTATCCCAATCTCACTTTCGCTACACTCGGTCCCTTCTACGCATCGTTTGGGTTTGGATTTGATCCCAAAACTAATGATTTTAAAGTCGTTAGGATTCTTAGTCTCGCCTTGTGTGGCTCTCAAAACTCTCGTCCCGTGGTTGAGGTTTACTCACTCTCCACCGGTGAATAGCGAATACTAGTGATAGTCCTTCTCTGCCTCCTATATGTGGCATGCTTCGTCGTGAACGACATTCATTTGCCAATGGGGCACTGCACTAGCTTGCTTCCAGAAACATTAATGATTACAAAAGTCTTTTTGTTTTGGTTTTCAATTTAGGGGACGAGGTGTTCCACAAAATACTGCTGCCAGAACTGTCAAGTTATACCAGTGAAAATGCGAATATGATGTGGACTTCCATTTCTGCATATGGAAATTCCATTGCTGTGTTTCAACAAGGGATAGGGAGTGGTAAGCTCAATATATGGGTGATGAGAGAGTATGGTGTGGCATTGTCGTGGACAAAATTTTCACATCAATGTCCAAAATTGGAACTGGCCAAACCATGTCCAGTTGGCTTTAGGAGGAATGGTGAGGTTGTAATGTGAAATTATAGTGGAGGGCTCGTCTCGTGGAATCCAGATGGCCAAAAGATTAAGGGTATTGAAATTAACGGATATTTCTGTAATTTCGTGGTTTCTTATGTTGAGAGTCTAGTTTTACTCGACAAAGCCACCAACAGTGTAGTTACATAAGATGCATTTCATGTTTCTATTTTCTTCTTTTATGGTTTTTCATTCTGTTCTTTATATATACTTGACATTGATCATATTGCTTATTGATTACCTTAATGGTTTTATCTTCTAGATAAATAGTTTATCAAGGTTGTGATCACTCTCTATTATATTGAGGTTATAGTTTAGTGCATAGCATGTATACTTAAAATTGACTGTCCACATTTCAAATATTCTATAATATAATCATTTATTACTTATAAAAGAATGCACTTATAGTTCTTAAATTCTTGCAGACTTCATGCAACCATGGTTATTGATGAGCTCTAAATGAGTAACAGACATTAATTCAGCAAAAGAAAAGATTCAACAAAGCTCTTTGATGGTGTATAGTTTCTTAATACTGAATTAGCCTATTATGTCAAAACAACTTGAAGTAGTTTTGTATTAAACTCCTTTTGTGGTTACACCATTGTTATATTAGTATTTTTCGATGATTTGCTGTTTGGTTTCAATGTGTTTACTGAAATCATTAAGTATTTAATTTTGCCTTCCATGCTTGCATTGTGATGAAGTTGCTTGGCATTGTAGTGTGTGTAAATAAGGATATCCTGCTCAGTTGTGTTATATATCTTTTTCCTCAGACAACTAGATTTTTGTTATACCTGTCTAAAGGGTCTAAAAGTCTCTATTTATAAGAAGTTAAAAGGAGAGGGGGGAGAAGGGCGGTGGGGGTAGCAATTGCATATTACATATTACCATCTAATAAGGGTCTTAATTGCAGGGATTTATTTTAAATAGTTGCATTTGTTCTTTGTTTTATCTTTTTTCCTATAAATCTTTATTTCTTTATGTTAATATGAGATGTGGAAGTCAAATCAAGAGTTGTGAATGTGTGAATATGTGCACATTTGTATGTGCTATCACTTCCAATCTGCATCTTAGTGCTTTTTATCAAATAGACTGATTGATATTTTCTTTTAATTTTGTTTTAGTTGACATATACAAGTGCCCTATAGTTTAAATTCCAAACTATAGAGGCCAAACTTTGCTGTGATGATTAACACTTTATGTTCACAATGTCATTACTCTTATTCACACTTTTTTGTTTCAATGATTTCTATTAGCTGTATACAATGGAATGCAATGCACCATTTCATGAATTTGTGGATGCACACACACAAACATTCTCTCTTATCTTCCTGTTAAAAATTAGCATTCTATCAAGATCTTCAAGCTCATGCCCATAACTTGTGGGGACTACTAGAACAAAGTTTCTCTCCAAACTAGTTTGGTTTGGAGAGAAATCCTTCAAATTCCTCATATATTTTTATATTGAGTGTAAATTTTGAAATTCTAACTATTGGATTGCATGCTCTTATTATATCCTTCATGCTTACAAAATTTCAAGAAGATCAAAAATTAATTGCTATGCCATCAAAGAAATGTTAAAGTTTCAAGTTTTTGTAATCTAAAATTGTGTATAAAAATAAGTTTATTGATCCAATAATAAATAAAATCCAATTTGATTGAAATTTGATATGCATATTAAGAACATTAAAGACATGAAATTCAACAGTTAGATTATCAAAATTCACACATAAAAATGAGATATATGGGAAATTTGAAGAATTTCTCTCTAAACTAGTTTGGAGAGAAACTTTGTTTGGGACTACTATCTAGTTGTTGTTAACCACCATGCTTTTGTTAAAGGGTGACTGATTTCTAATAATTTTTGTTAGCACATGACTTGTTTGAGAAAAATAGAAATACTAGGAGGTGGAAAACTTGGTATGAAGAAAGCATAGACTTTAATGGTTCTCGGGAGAAATTTTTTTTTCCTTAATGTGGCTTAAGGCAAGGGGGTCTAGTTTCACCTTATATGTGTGCAACTATGTTGTCTCTGGCTTTATTAGAGGGGCCCTAGTTGATTGCATTATTTTTGTTCAAGGTACTAATGATGTGCAACATATAGTGCGTTGAAAATTTTGAGGTGGTACTGTAACCTTTTTGGACAAATTGTAAATTTTGACAAATCTGAGGTGTTTTTCTATCACATCACTTTTGAACATAGTATAAACCGTGTTAGATCTTCTTAACCCATTATAACAATGTTTTCCACCCATACTTCCACTGACCCTCACTTCAAAAGAGGAGGAAAATCCTATATGGGACAAGTATCTTCCTTCCCTCACCAAGCACCCTACGAGTGGACTATAAAGAAAGGAGTCCAGCATCTATAAATATGGCCTGATCCCCAAGAAGAAAGGATTCGAAAACTATTTAGGAAGTTCAAAAGAGAGAAAGTATGGAATATTGTACTCAAACAGTCTTTTATCAACCAACCTGAGAAAGAAAAGTCAATGCAAGTAGATGTCTTTTTTCAAATATATTATGTCCATTACCTGATACTTTCTCTTTAGATCTTATCATTGTATTGGTTTTTACTTTTTAGCCTATACTATTTTATTAATTGTGATGATCTAATCTTTGTAATTACATACAAAGATTTTTGACCCACACACATATTATGAGCTAAGAGCCTCTTTTACACTTTTTTGTGCTTTAAAGTGCTTGATGCAATCTGTAAAGATATTGTTAAAATGATTTAAAAGGGTTCTTTTTTTTGGGGGGGGGGGGGGGGGGGGGGGGGATATTGTAAGAATCAAGAAAAATTCATATACCAATTGCAAAAGCAATTTGTTTGTTGAATATAAGGAAATTGTAAATCATTTGTTTTTCACTTGTCTAATTGCAAGGGCAATTTGGCTTGTTTTATGGCTTGTTTGGATATTTAAAAGAGGAGGAGTAGAGTAGAGGGAGGGAGAGTAATTTAATTACCTTGTTTGGAAGTTTTTTAAGGAAGGAGGGGGAGGGGTTTGGAGGGGTTTCAACTACCTCTAACCCCTCATTTTTAATTCCCCAAAATTGGAGAGATTTGGAGGGAAAGTAGAGTAGATAAATTATTAACCAAATGAATTCCCTAATTTACCCTTTCTAAATTAACAAAATTACAAACTCTCTCACACAACTTCTTCAAGCATCAAACATGATCATCCAAAATATAATCCTAATATTTTCCTCCCAATTTTCTTAGCAACCAAACAAATTATAAACCTCATATTACACTCATTCTTCAAGCATTAACAGTCAAAAAATTCATCACAATAAAATAATGTAACAAAATTCAAGCCAATCATAACAACACAACATTATGTTGGTTATAGCCAACATTTCCACACGTAATCACAGAGCTTAGTGGAGATTGAGAAAATGTACGTATTGGAGAAAAGAGTTTGGATCGTATGGATTTTTTGAGTTTGATTTTTTTATTGTGCTTAGCCAATCAAGATCGTATTGGACCAAAAAAAGAAAAAAGAAAAAAAGAGATCCTATCGGACCAGGTTCTAAATGAATGGGTCTGTGCATGTTTTCTTTTTCCTTTTTAATGTCTTTTGCTGTAATGGGGGCTGAGGAGTATTTTATATAATAATAATAATAATAATAAAATCAAAGAAATATTCAAAATTCAATATTTTGTTGATTTTTTCAGTAAACAAACAAACCAATTTTTTTATAATTATTATCAATTAAGGATGGTTTTTTTTAGTATAATAAAAAAGCAGAAAAAATATTTAATCATAGACCAATGTTGATTATTTAATTCACATTAGAAAAAAAAATTATCAAAAAAAATATTGCATGCTATAGTCATAATTATTTAATCTAACAAATTAATCATAGACTAATGTTGCAAGTCCATTTTCAAATAGGGGTAAATTTGTCTATTTAAATCATTTCCCCTCCTCTCCCTTCTCATTTTTAAAATATCCAAATAAGAAGAAGGACTAATTACTCCATTTCCCCTTACTAATTTTAAAAACATCCAAACAAGGTGGAGGATAACCATTCCCCTCTACTCTCCTCCCCTCTACTCCCCTGTACTCTCTTTCCTCTCTAAACTTCCAAACAGGCTATTAGTGTGTGGAATTAGAATGGATTTATTTATAGGGTCATGCTAACGAGTACCCTTAGGGCATTGATTAATAATCCATTTTAGGAAAGTTTTGACATCACTTTTATGAGAAATGAAAAAAGCTATTAAAAAATTAATTGATTTTTTTCTCTTTTTCCATAAAAAATTTCATTAAATAGATTATTAATCAATACCCAAAGGGCATTCGTTAACATTTCCCTTATTTATAAGGTATAATAGATTCTTTACAACTCCAATTAGTGAGGATCCGGTCGTTGGAATTGTGGTATGTCATCTTTGAAAATAATGTAGTTAGTTTCAAATTTAGGATATTAACCTTAATTGAACCATATGGAAGAATTTACCATAAAGTGACAAAACCTCAGTGGTTGTAGGTATCTGACTTTAATATTATGATAATCCAATTAGCTTGTTAATAATCACTTCTTCAATTGAGTATAGTTTCTTCCACCCCTCGAAAAAAAGCTCTTCAATTTAGTATTCTTTTCTCTCCAATCATGATAAATTGCAAAATCAGCAACACCCAAACCAACCAAAGAAAATGTAATTTGCAATGATCATTATTGAAATGGAGGACTATGCTCCAATTGGCTTCAAACTCAAATTCATCCACATGAGAATACCAATATGTCATTCAATCCAAAAGTCATTCATGATTTGTATTTATAAGTGTAAGGACCAGATTTGACTTGAATCCAAAACAGGGATGGACCCAGGCCCACGAAGCCCGAACAATAAATTTGTAGAGTGCAGGAGAAAAAGCTAGTCTGAATCTAGGGCCAAGATCTTGGATTATAGCGTTAGAAAGAAAGAGTTATACGCATATATCTGTACTAAAAGTATCCTTGGACATTCCCGTATACTATGACTTGTGAGTACTCAATTCTTTATCTTTTCTCTTTTTTCTTTAGTCTTTTTTTTTTTTTTCCTTTTTTTCTTCCTTCGTATTATATACTATGGCTTTTTTACCGTTTTCTCCATCCACGTGTGGATTAGGCGTTTAAAGTCCTTTTTCTCCATTTCTCTTGTCTTTTCTTGAATCTTCCATTCTTAGCTGTAAGGCTGCGTGTTCACTGTTCAGGTATCACCTCCACATTAATGCAGCCATAAGGTTAGCTGGGCAGCATTTAATGCGGAGGCAACAGTACCCCCAGATATTTGTTATTTCTCACTCTTATCCTTTATTTGATATTTTCCCATTCATTTTGTTGCAAGGTTTGTCCGAGGCGTTACTCTAATTGACTGATAAGTTTACCAGCCACCTCGGACAGAAGTTCCGAGGTGGCTATTGTCCTCGGACACGGTCAAATTCTTCACAAGCACACTTTAGCTCTTCTCGGAGTGTAACTTTCATCTCTTCCTTTGCTGGTCGTCCTCGGATATTCTCTTATCCTCGGACTGGATATTGGGCCTGGCCCTTTCTTATGCAGGCTGTACATATGAGACTAGATATTGGGCCTGGCCCCCACAATAGCCCCTCAAAATCTTGCTTTTCGGCTCCTCAGGAGAAAAGGAGGATTTTGATTCTCTTGTCTGATCTACCTTATGATCTGGTTTTATTGGGTCAAATTGTAACTACACGTATTTGTCTCCTTATGACTCATCCCTGACTCTTCAGTGCCCAGGGCATGCCTTCATTTAATTTTGGCAACTCCTTTGTCTCCCACGTTCAATGGTTGGATGATAATCCAACGGCAGTTGAGTTTTCTGGGAATTTGAGCAGGCGAATTCGCGCTCATAATTTTTGCACCACTATAAATAGCCTTTCAAATCAGTTTCTTGTCACTTTTGAACGATTGCGTTATTCTAGAACCCGATACTTTCTTTCTTTCTTTCATTCTTTTGTGTGTCTACAAATACCAAAATCCTGTCCGAGGACCATTTCTCACACCTGTAAGTCTTCCTAAACTATCTCCAACTCTTATTCCTTTTATTGTAAAATTTCCCTTATAGGACCTCTCAGAAAATGGGTAGATTTAGGGAGTTAGTAGACACCAAGGAGAAAATGAGGAATTTTAGAACTAAGTATAACATCCCTCCACATGTGGGCGTTAGGTACGCGGCACAGGGTGAGTGGTATGATGACAGAAAAACGAACAAGGTGGTCATCCCTATGATTGCCTTCATAGAAGGGGGGATGACCATTCCCATGGGCACCCTTACTAGGAATTACCTTAGGTATTTTAGGTTATCACCCACACAGTGCGCGCCGAATATGTTTAGGGTATTAGGATGTATAGAAGCCCTGAACGAAAGAATGAACCTAAACTTGACCCACCACGATATAAACTGGATTTACAACCTTCAACACCTAAAAAATCAGGGATATTATTTAAAATCCAGACACGCCGAGGTTAGGATGATTCAGTGTCTCCCTGTATCTAACAAGGGATTAAAAGAAGATTTTCTAATCTTCTCTGGGCGATGGCATGATGGCTTACCATGCCCAGTTACCGAGGGTGAACCAGGTGGGGAACTAACTTATTTAATCTTCACATTTAACTTTACATATTCTGGTATTCCTATTGTTGTTGGCTGATACTAAAGTTACTCCTCATTGTCTCTACTGACATTGCAAATCCCTACGCCACTACGCCATCATTACGTTTAGTTAACAAAGCCAGCTTAGATAGAGTTCTTCAAGCTGAAATTTACGTAACCCATCAGACGATCAGTTAAGAGCAGCTCATCTCATCCTCGGCTACAACCCTATATCACGTGCATTCCAAGCTCCTTCGTGCGTGATAAAGGCCAAAAATCCTCGGCTTCGCAGAATTAGCATTGCTTACGAAGGGTTCATAGTCCATCAAGGCGTTCCTCTTCCCAGATATTCCCAGCTCACCGAGCCATTGCCTGTTGCCAGCCTCGCAGAAGCAGCACCATCTTCTCCCCCAGTTTTTCAAGTAGAGGAGGAGGAAGAAGCTGAACGAGGGGAAGAAGGTTTTGTGGACCTCACCTCGGCCACAGATGATTACGAAGTCTTCAACCAATCCACTCCATCACCTAACACTCCTGAGGATATGGGCATCCAGAGGAAGCCCCAACGCAGTCTCCAAGAATTATTGGAGAGCCAGCCTGGAAGGGGGGAGGCTGGGAGGTCTGCCCAACCAAAACTTCCTCCTCCCCCTCCTAAATCCCCTCCTCGTGCCCCTCAGCCACCTCTTCCCCCTAGGACTGAACAACCTGACCCTAAGAGGAGAAGGGAGCCCAAGGGCAAGGAAGTGATGGATACTGGAAGGACTCGTTCTTCCAGTGAAAAAGAGGCCCATAGGCCAACGAAGCAATTAAAAATCAGTCATGCCCCCAGCCGAGGACCAGAGAGGGGAAAGGTTCAACAGCCTGAACCTCAAGCATGGCTTCCAGCTCCCATGCTTGGTGGTGAGCCTCTGACCGATGATGCATCGATCAGAGATTACAATGGGGGTATAGGCTGCCATGTGGCCTCGGTGTTGGAAGAAACCCTCCTACTCCCCAAAGACATGGTGGAGCTACTAGGACTAAGGAGGAACGAAGTCTTTCTCCAAGCCAAGCAGTTTTTAGGAATGGTATGTATTGTTACTTTTTCAATCTCTTCTTTTTTTTTTACTTGGCATAACACTTATTTCGTGTTACTTGCACGTATTCTCGTTATTATCCTTATATATTTTTTTTTTTGTGTTTGTTTTGTTGTTGTTTTTTTTTTTTTTAAACAGGCTATTCAAAGTACATTCAGAATGGAGGAAATATATCACTCCGTCACACAGCAGCTAGATGACGAAAGAAAAAGAAGGGTCTCTGCTGTGCAGACATTGACCATTGTTGAGAACAGCAATGCTGACCTCAGGGAGAAGCTGAAGGTTGAGGAGCAGCAAAGGAAAAGCGTTGAGGCTGCCTTGAAGGGTGTTGAGACACAGGCCGAGAACCAAAGGAAGCTGGCCAATGATATTAAAGGGCAGTTGGTTACAACCAAGGAGCAGATTGCAGCCCTAAGGCAGCAGCTGGAGGAGGCTAACAAGCTTAAAGACTTGGCCGAGAAAGCCAGACTGCAGGCTAAGGAAGACAAGCTCAAGGCTGAGAAGGAAAGAGACGAGGCTGAGCAACACGGCTACGATGTTGGTGTAGCTGAGACCGAGGACACTCTACGGGCTGAGGTCCCTGCAGTCTGCCGTGCCTATTGCACCCAGACTTGGGAGGAAGCCCTCAACCAAGCTGGAATTGATGTTTCTTCTGAGCTAAGGAAGCCTGAAAACATTGTCTTTCCTCTGGCCTTGCAGATTCCTAATCAGAAAGATACAGCTCCTCCTACTTCCCAGCCAATCAAAGAGGCTCAATCTCAGCATCCTTCCTCAACCAGTCAGCAAACACAGGGCAGAGAGCAAGAGACCTTAAAGGATTCTTCTCTGGATAAAGTGACTGAGGCTCTTCAGCCTGAGGCAGTTTCTCAAGACTTTGAGAAGCAACTAGCCTTGGTTACTTTACCTGCAGAAGGGTCTCTTAAGGAGAAGGAGAAAGAGGCCCCTCCTGAGGCAGCTGACCAGGCTCCCAAATCCAAACTTCAGATTAAATTGAAGCCTTAGTTTTGTATTTGTTTTTAAGATAATAATAATGACTGTACTTTCATCTTCTGTACTTAAAGATCAATTTTGATAATGTATGAAACATTTTTCTTTATTTTAAGTAATACTTGTCAGCATTATTGTTTTACTTAGCTGTATGATATTTACTTTGCTCTGTTCCCTATCTACTTTCAAAACACGATACATTATCAAGGAACCAGCATGCATTATTAAGGAACACGATACATTAATAAAACATAATGTTAACTTTCAAAAATGTATCTCCCTTTTACCAAGTTCACTAATAAGTTTCACAATTTCCAAGCAACGTCACAACACTTAAATAATAAGCAGGATGTGAATATATTGAAACATACTTACACTTATTTGATATCCATGAAGTTAATCATGACCTATAAAACAGGCCAAGACTTAATCCAGAAAATAATAACTTATATTCAAGATCATGTTCCTAAGATTTTAACACAACATATACTCCATTGAATATATTCCTTAACACTGCAAGGACAATTATTTTTACAATGTTCATGGTCCGAGGACTAGACACAGATGATTTTCCATTTCACATTTTAAGAGATGTCTTGAAATATTAATTTCAACTAAGTTTGTGATCCAAGGACCTAATATAACTTAGTTTCTGTTTAATATTCCAATAGATGTCATAGGATATTAATTTCCACTAAGTTTGTGGTCCGAGGACCTGACATAACTTAGTTTTTGTTTAATATTTCAATAGATGTCATAGGATATTAATTTCCACTAAGTTTGTGGTCCGAGGACCTGACATAACTTAGTTTCTGTTTAATATTTCAATAGATGTCATAGGATATTAATTTCCACTAAGTTTGTGGTCCGAGGACCTGACATAACTTAGTTTCTGTTTAATATTTCAATAGATGTCATAGGATAAATGGAAGCAAGGAAAAACACAGTGTAACTTTTTTTTATCAATAGTAATATCTTTTCAGATTATTTACATTCCAAGGATGAAGTACAGCTCTCTCATCTAAATCTTCTAAGTAGTATGCACCTATTCTTGCTACTGAAGTAATGCGATATGGTCCTTCCCAATTGGGCCCCAATTTTCCCCAGGTAGGGTTTTTAGTGTTTCCCACAACTTTCCTCAAAACCAGATCCCCTGGGGCCAATGGTCTCAACTTCACACTCATATCGTAGCCTTGTTTTAGCTTGTGTTGATAGTAGGCTAACTGCACCCTAGCGTTTTCTCGTCGTTCTTCAATCAGATCCAGGTTCCTCTTTAGCAAGTCGTCATTTCCATCCGAGGTAAATGCGTTAGATCTCATAGTAGGGAAACCGCTCTCCAAAGGGATTACAGCTTCAGCCCCATACGTCATTGAGAAGGGGGTCTCTCCAGTAGACTTCCGAGGTGTTGTCCTGTACATCCAAAGAACGTGTGGTAGCTCTTCAACCCATCTTCCTTTGGCGTCATCCAACCTCTTTTTAATTCCGTTCATGATGACCTTATTAACAGCCTCAGCTTGCCCATTTCCTTACGGATAGGCTGGAGTGGAATATCTGTTCTTTATTCCCAGGTCAGAACAGTACTTCTTAAAAGCTTTGCTGTCAAATTGAAGACCATTATCTGAGATGAGGACGTTGGGAACCCCAAATCGCGTAACTATGTTCTTCCAGATGAATCTTTTGACATCCACATCCCTGATATTGGCTAAAGGCTCAGCTTCGACCCACTTAGTGAAATAATCTGTGCATACCATGAGGTATTTCTTGTTCCCCACAGCCTTGGGGAAAGGACCCACAATATCTAGGCCCCACTGAGTAAAAGGCCATGGACTAGACAGAGGGTTGAGCACCCCTCCAGGCTGATGAATATTCGGTGCAAACCTCTAGCATTGATCGCATTTCTTAACATATTCCTGTGCCTCTTTTTGCATGTTTGGCCACCAATATCCTTGGGTAAGAGCCCTGTGAGACAGTGACCTTCCCCCTGTATGACTTCCACAAACCCCTGCATGTAATTCCTCTAGAAGTGACTCTGATGCCTCTGGGTGCACACACAACAAATAAGGCCCAGAGAATGAGCGCTTGTACAATTTTCTATCCTCGGATAACCAAAACCGAGGAGCTTTCCTTCGCACTTTATCAGCTTCAAACTTTTCTTCAGGCAGTACATCTTTTTCCAAGAACAGTGATACAGTATCCATCCAGCTTGGACCCAGCGTAATCTGATGTATCCGTGGAGCACCCTGATGCGTTAAAGCTTGCGTATATAGGTCTTCCACCAAGACTACCCGAGGCAGATCCTGGGCCGAGGACGTGGCAAGGGTGGCCAACAAATCTGCATGGGTGTTCCCACTTCTAGGAACATGAGACAAGTCAAAAACTTCAAACTTTTCTTGTATACTCCTGACTTGACCTAAATATTCCTGCATTCTTGAGTCTCGTGCCTCTAGGTCACCTCTTACTTGTCCCACAACCAGTTTCGAGTCCGAAAAAACCCTTACTGCCTTTCCCCCCATTTTTTGAACCATCACCATTCCCTTCAACAAAGTTTCATACTCTGCTTCATTATTCGTAGCAGAGAAATTCAGTCTTAAGGATTTCTCGATGGTAATCTTCTCAGGGGATACCAGTACTAGCCCCACTCCTGATCCCCGTTGATTGGCTGCTCCATCAACATATAATTCCCAAGGCGGTAGGCCCTGAATAGAGGCCACGCCTACCAACCTTTCATCCATTGATTCGTCTCCCATTTCCACCTCCTCTGGACATTCAGCAAACTCGGCCACCAAATCAGCGAGCACCTATCCCTTTACAGAGGTACGGGGCATGTACTTTATATCAAAAGCCCCTAGAATCGTACCCCACTTAGCTACCCTCCCTGTATAATCGGCGCTCCTAAGCACTGACTTGAGGGGAAGTTGAGTCAGAACGACCACAGTATGCGCTTGAAAGTAATGGGGAAGTTTCCTTGTGGCATGCACTACAGCCAGTATCGCTTTTTCTAGTGGCAGATAGCGCACCTCAACCTCGTTAAGTGACTTGCTCACATAATAGACTGGCCATTGTATACCATTGTCCACCCGTATGAGCACAAGGCTTATGGCATGTGAGGCAATGGTGAGGTAAGAAAAGAGGACTTCGTCCACTAATGGGCTAGACATTATGGGTGGATGGGACAGGTAGCGTTTAAGTTCTTGGAATGCCCTGACACACTCCTCGGACCATTGAAATTCTTTCCATTTATGCAATAAAAGAAAGAAAGGTCTACACCTTTCCGCTGATCTAGATATGAATCGATTTAAAGCTGCCATCATCCTAATAAGCTTCTGGACTTCCTTTGGATTCCAAGGTGGTTGCAAGCTATTGATTGCTTTGATCTGATCTGGGTTTACCTCAATTCCCCTATGAGTCACCATGTATCCTAGGAACTTTCCTGACCCCACTCCAAAGGAACATTTGGAGGCATTCAGACGCAACTTGTGCCACCTCAGGATTTCGAAAATGTTTGTAAGATTTGCTAAGTGCTCAGACACTAACTTGCTCTTCACAACCATATCATCAATATAGACTTCAATAGTTTTTCCCAACCGTGATTCGAACATTTTTGTCATCATCCGTTGATAAGTTGATCCTGTATTTTTTAGGCTAAAAGGCATTACTTTGTAGTGGTAGTTCCCCACAGGAGTGACAAAAGCCGTTTTTTCCTGATCTTCCGCTGCCAATGGTATTTGGTGATAACCTTGGAAGGCATCCAGGAAACTCATCCGAGGATGGCCTACTGTCGCATCTACTAATTGATCTATTCTCGGCATAGGGAAGGGGTATTTGGGGCAAGCCTTGTTAAGGTCTGTAAAGTCCACGCAGACACGCCATTTTCCTGTCTTCTTCTTCACCACCACGGTATTAGCCAGCCATTGAGGGTAGAAAATCTCTTTAATAGCCCCTGCCTGTTTAAGTTTAACCACCTCACTCTTGATTGCCTCTGCGTGTTCATTCGAGGGGCGCCGAGGCGGTTGCTTTTTTGGAGTGGCTGAGGGATCTACATTTAAACGATGACAGATGAATTTCGGATTTAAACCAAGGGCTTCATAGGCATCCCATGCAAAAACGTCTACGTTTCTCCTCAGAAGTTCAACCAATTCTTCCTTCTCCTGTAGGGGCAGCCGAGCCCCTACCTGGAAGAATCTCTCAAGGTCGTCCCCTATAATCACCTTTTCCAGGTCCTCACAATTCGTCTCATCATCTAGCCCCCCGCGTAGTGACGATGAGGTTCTTAACTGCTATAAATCATTTTCTTTACTAGCCGAGACGCTAGTCTCTGGTTTGTGCTGAATTGCCGCAATTAAGCATTGCCTAGCCATAGACTGGCTTCCCACTATCTCCAGCACTTGACCTTCAAAATGATATTTT
This sequence comes from Quercus parvula, assembly GCA_030820535.1. Taxonomy (NCBI): domain Eukaryota; kingdom Viridiplantae; phylum Streptophyta; class Magnoliopsida; order Fagales; family Fagaceae; genus Quercus; species Quercus parvula. The sequence goes on along the minus strand of JAUAME010000011.1, from coordinate 42,260,384 downwards.
ACTTTCTGATGAAGGGTGGAAGAAACGGCACCCAAGGAATGCAGCCATGGCCTGCCCATAATGGCCGTGTACGGGGAAAAAGCATCTACCACGATAAAATCTACCTCAACCACATCCGATCCAGTTTGCACAGGCAATCTGATCTGGCCCCTAGGGACAACCATCTTACCTTCAAAACTCACCAAAGGCGAGCTGTATGTAGACAAATCCTCGGGCTTTAAACCCAGACCCTTAAAAAGGTCAGGATACATAATTTCCGCTGCACTTCCCTGGTCAATCATGACTCTCATCACATCGTATCCACCAATTCTAAGGGTAACCACCAGAGCATCATCATGTGGCTGTATGGTTCCCTGTTTGTCCGCTTCTGAAAAACTTAGCACTAGAGGGACATTCGTCTTAACTCTCTTCGGCATTGAATTAGGCTCATCATCGGAGTAATGGGATACTGACATTATCCTGGAAGGGCAGGATCCAGTCCTCCCTGGGTAGCGAATATAACATTGATGGTGCCCAAAGGAGGCTTCGATGCAGGATTTCCCTGAAACGCTGCACCAGTCTGGCCTCCTCGGCCACTGGAATGATGTAATAGATGCTTTAACCTCCCTTCTCGGACCAGCTGCTCTAAATGGTCCCACAAGTTTCGACAATCTTCAGTAGTATGACCATGATCTTAATGATAATGGCAGTACAGGTTTTGATCACGATTGACTGGATCTCCTGCCATTTTATTCAGCCATTTAAAAAATGGCTCATTCCTTACTTTCTCCAAGACTTTCTGCACTGGTTCCCGAAACACAACGTTGACCGCCTGGGCGTTGACAGATGCAGACTGCCCTGAAAAGTCTCTCCGAGGACGATTGTTCTGCAACCGATCCGACCTGGAATCCCTTCTCTCTTAGGGGATCACCTTCGCTTTCCCTTTTCCTTGCAGCTGATCTTCCTCAATTCTTCTGTATTTGTCGATCCTATCCATCAACAAGCGTACATTGGTGACAGGTTTGCCCGTGAGTGACTTTCTCAAATCGTGCTCCGCCGGCAATCCTGCCTTAAATGTACTAATGGCCACATCATCATAGTTCCCATCTATCTCGTTAAACATTTCCCAATATCTATCTGAGTAAGCCTTCAGAGTCTCTCCATCACGCATAGACAAAGATAACAAAGATCCTAAAGGCAATGGTACCCTGCTACATGTTATGAAGCGAGCGCCAAATGACTGGGTAAGTTTCTTGAAGGAGTCGATGGAATTTGCCCTAAGGCCATTAAACCATCTCATTGCCATTGGACCCAAGCTGGACGGAAAGATTTTACACATTAGGGCCTCATCCTTTGAATGGACGGCCATTTTTTGATTAAAATGGCTAACATGCTCTACTGGATCTGTCCGACCATTATAAAGAGAGAAGGTTGGTTGATTAAATCGCCGAGGAAGGCTGGCACCCTCGATCCGACACGTGAAAGGCGATTTAGCGACCTGATTTAATGCCTCGTTCATGGCTTTGTTTCCTAGACCCTTATGCGGTGTACTTTTGCTCTTCCACCCATAACTACTGTACTCCTCATCACAGGAGAAAGTTTCACTAGGCGGAGTTCTAGATCTCTGCCTATACGTGTCATTATCGGTATCCCCAGAAGAAGACTCAAATTCAAATGAGGCTTGCCTCCGCCGTGCGCGGCGTAGCTTCTTCTTCAACTCATTAATTTCACGTTGCATGTCTTTCTCATTCTCTGCATGGGACACGTGACTTTTCCCACGCGATTGGCTCTTATTAGTGTGCATGGTTTGCCCACTTTGCTCACGATCTCCCCTTTGTTGAGGGTTGACCTCCGATTGGCTATGCTGCGAACCTCCTGATGTCGCTTGGTGCGGATTGTCATCACCCTGATGTGGCCCTATCGTTGGTTGATGCGAAGCTGACTCTTCCATTTTGTGCACTAAACCAAAATCTCTTTCTGATCAGATCAAGCAGTTTCCCACAGACGGCGCCAATTGTAAGGACCAGATTTGACTTGAATCCAGAACAGGGATGGACCCAGGTCCACGAAGCCCGAACAATAAATTTGTAGAGTGCAAGAGAAAAAGCTAGTCTGAATCTAGGGCCAAGATCTTGGATTATAGCGTTAGAAGGAAAGAGTTATACGCATATATCTGTACTAAAAGTATCCTCGGACATTCCCGTATACTATGACTTGTGAGTACTCAATTCTTTATCTTTTCTCTTTTTTCTTTAGTCTTTTTTTTTTTTTTTCCTTTTTTTCTTCCTTCGTATTATATACTATGGCTTTTTTACCGTTTTCTCCATCCACGTGTGGATTAGGTGTTTAAAGTCCTTTTTCTCCATTTCTCTTGTCTTTTCTTGAATCTTCCATTCTTAGCTGTAAGGCTGCGTGTTCACTATTCAGGTATCACCTCCACATTAATGCGGCCATAAGGTTAGCTGGGCAGCATTTAATGCGGAGGCAACAGTACCCCCAGATATTTGTTATTTCTCACTCTTATCCTTTATTTGATATTTTCTCATTCATTTTGTTGCAAGGTTTGTCCGAGGCGTTACTCTAAGTGACTGATAAGTTTACCAGCCACCTCGGACAGAAGTTCCGAGGTGGCTATTGTCCTCGGACACGGTCAAATTCTTCACAAGCACACTTTAGCTCTTCTCGGAGTGTAACTTTCATCTCTTCCTTTGCTGGTCGTCCTCGGATATTCTCTTATCCTCGGACTGGATATTGGGCCTGACCCTTTCTTATGCAGGATGTACATATGAGACTAGATATTGGGCCTGGCCCCCACAATAAGATACTTGAATAATCTTGTGTGAGAGACCGCGCCCTCGACCCCCTTTTTTATAGGATGTTGGGCCAAACCCACGTGAATGGGTGGAGTCGTGTTGTTGCCTCTCAAAATGGAGGTTCAACTAGTTATATTTTCCCCCCTTAGATTAGGGGTTTTACAATGGAGTCGCCACTTATTTAATTATTGGAAAAACAAGAAAACCATAATTGAAAAATTCCTCATTTTATTAATTTGAAATTTAATTTACATTGATCATAGGAAAATTACATGACTTTGGTCCTAAATACAATCTAAGATAAAGTACATGGCTTTATTTTCTAGTTACAATCTAGAAATTGAAAAATTACATGGATAAGCATTTTATCTACTAACCATTGATCTAAGTTCGGAGGCTATGTTACAAGGTGGAAAGGTGTTAGGCACCCATCTTGCCTGGTGAAACCGGTCTTCTAGACTATGGTGGCCAACATTCATATCATATCATCCAATATGTCAATCAATTTACATGTTGAATTTAATATATGTGCATGTGATAAACCCTAATTCAATTTATTAAGCATTGCATTTGGATTGAAAAATAAATTCTAGTGAATGTGTGTGTATGGTGATATCCTAGATTCAAGAATTTGAAAGAATTATGAAACAAATATGTTTTTCATATTTTTGATGTGGATTTAAGATCAAAACTATTGTTTATGCATGAATATGTGATGAATAATCAAGAACATGTGAAGAACATATAAGAACATTCAAACATATTCAAGAGAATTTAAATAATTACTATTATGCTTTAATCCTAAATTCTCATCATGGCAACACAAAAAACAAGTAAAGGAAAGGAATTATACCTTAATGCAATATCCATACAGTGGAAGATGAGACTCTTGGTAGAGGTCCTAAGGGTGGAGGAAAAGAAGAGTTAGGAGACGAAGAGTGAGTCTCACTCAATACCTTGAGTCTCAGGAAGATCAAGATATGACAAGACTACTCAACTTCATTAGAACTCAACAGAGGAGAAGAGAAAGGGTTTTTTTGTCCTTTGGAATGAAGAAGATGGGGGGTTTATATAGTAGTGATAGAGAAAATATGAATAGAAGGCCATTTAATGAGGGTTGATAAAGAATCATAAACCTAGTCCTCATTATAGCCTGGGGGGAAATCTGGTGCATTAAATGGAAAGATTGGTGGGAGTGAGGAGCAAACCAAGTTCGGTTTTTCCGCAACTGCTGTAACAGCTTGTAGAGCTAACTTCGAAAAATCATATCTGACTCAATTCTGATCGGAATTATCTCATTCTTGTGCTCAAATTGAAGCCCCGGATGTCTAGTTTCTAGGAAAATTAACCTCATTCACAAATTCAAAATATTTTGAGAGATATGGATGAAATGGTGAGCAGAGGTCATTTGTTAGAAAATTGTTTCAGCACAATTAACATTAATAGGTCCCAAATTAGCTCCCAATTAACATTAAATGGCTTCAATCACTCCCATTTCAGACTTAATTGGTTCTAAATTTACTCTAAGTAAAAGATAATTGCACAAATTACTCATTAAATAATTAATGTTTAACTATCTAATTAATTAGGTGTATGCAACCTCACCATAAAATGTAGTCCTAATCAATCAAATTATGACATATCATTGATCTCATATTGATTACACTTATAACCAATTGAAATCAATTGTTCATAATCACATATAGTCGGACTCAATTTGTGATAGTGCATCTCAGCCATTAAAACTTGATTTGATGATAAATTTCAATCTGGTGGTCCGATTAGGGCTTATGACCAATCGATTTGATCGTTACAACATCAAAATCATTTTGGTGAAATGAGATTAAGGATCTAATGGCCAGAATCAAGATGTATATTCCTAAGGTAAAATTACCCTTTTACCCTCCATGTGAGGTTAAATGCAGGTTGCAAAATGGGGTGTCAACATCTTGTTAATATCATTTTCTTGTATTTTAAACCCTAATTAAGAAAGAATTTTTGTTTTAACATATCTATATTTACATATATCTAAAAGCTGAAGCGTAGCATTTATTGTTGCTACGCTCCCATTAAGCCACATCAGTGGCCACATCATCTACCTATTTCCCATTTCTCTCCACTACTTCCAACCATAACTTCCATTTTATCTTTTCATCTCTCCACTACTCTCAACCTTAATGTCACTCTTCATCTATTCCTCCCTCTTCCTTTTATTTTGACTATTTTTATCCCCATCCTATTACTATAAATATGATATTTTCTCTCTCATTTTATACATATTTTCTCTTATGAAAAAGGTTATTACTCTCTCTCTCTCTCTCTCTCTCTCTCTCTCTCTCTCTCTCTCTCATGTTTTATTTGCGTGTAAATTTTTATTTTTTTTTTGTATCTCTACTTTAGATTGATGTATTTGTGACTTCTTTAGAATTTTATTTTGGGTTGCAATTTGGTTTTGCCTTATTAAGTTATTATCTTTTTTTTTTTCTTTTCTATAATTGTTAAACGTTATTCTATTGCATATAAATATAGTTTACAAGAATATAATATTATTCTATTATATATCATGACTTAGATAATTTGGTGTTTGACTTATAACTATATTTTTTTATTTTGATGCTTCTTTTTCTCATTTTATCTCTCTCTCTCTCTCTCTCTCTCTCTCTCTCTCTCTCTATATATATATATATATATATATATATATATATATATATATATATTATTTATTCTTTTTTGATGAATCATTGTATTTTATTATATAATACTATTTTGGGTTAATACGATTTGGTAGTGTGTTTGATTTTTTAAGTTTTCCGTCACAAGTCTTCTCTCTCTCTCTTTTAGCTTTTGTTTGATTTTTTTTTTTTTTTTTTTTTTGTTTGTGGACATAATAATTAGTTATTTTGGAAGTCATATTTTGAATTTATATCAAAGTACAATATTGGATATGTATTTGAATGTGTCTATCAACTATTGAAATTAAACTGCCCAAAATGAATATGTATAGACAATATTTTAATTTTAACTTTTGATTGATTTATTATTTAGTTATAACATCAAAATTAAAGTAAATGAATATGTAAAGTTAAAACTGCCAAAGATGAATTTGTAAAGCCAATATATTTATATATTTAATATTGTCAAAAAATTAAAAGTAAAAAACAAATAATAAAAAGAATAATGATATGACCAATGATGTGACAGATGAGAAGGCTCAACATTAGCGTAGTAACAAAAATGTGATACGAAAATCCAGTTAAAGACAATTAAATCTTAATAAATAAAAGTGTATGTAGTCAAAAAAGTAATTTTAATCATGTTCTCTTTATGTTTTTATACATTTTTTTTTTTTTCATTTCGAAAGGTGAAGTGATCAATTTTAGAAATAAAGTCCATTTTTTTCCTACATATTATTTTAAATATTAAATTTATAATATGGTATAGTCTCTTATGAATGTTTAAGAAATATGCAGTTCCTCTCTTATGTATCTATATTAGTAAACAAAACTCAATTAATAGTTCGAAACTACTCATACGATAAGGAAAATTATAAATATGATAATCATTTTTTAAGAGAATGGAAATTTTGAATAATATATTAGAAACTCAAACAGTTTAGTTGTACAAGAAAAATAAATTAGAAAAATATAACGCATGATAACATAATTTATCAAAAAATGGACTGCCTAAAAAATGAATAATATCAATCAAATAAATCCAAATAATAAAATGATGATATATTTTTTGAGATAGATAAATAGAAAATTATTTTAGAAATTATTTTCCACAAAATTTGTAAAACAAATTATATATATATATATATATATATATATATTTTTTTTTTTTTTTTTTGATAAGTAAATTATATATTATATTATAACTAAAATAAAATTATCTATTCCCATACATCGCGTGGATTTGTGACTAATTTAAATTATGACGACTAACCATATTTAAAATTTTTATTTTGTTATTACATATAGGACACAACAAGATTATAATATTCCATTAAAAGATCTACCTAACCTCTTTAAGGATATGTCAACGAGTGCTGCTTTAAAAATTAGTAAAAGTTAATAAACATTAAGACTTTAATTAAAAGTTGCTCAACTCTAAAAGAAAATTGGTTGAATGCAATAAAAACTCAACATTAATAAAACATAGAGGTTATAAAAGAGTCTTTTGGCTGATTATTGCTAAATCCAGAATTTATTTGCATTATAGTCACTGTTCCAAGTTATCTAGGGAATTGAGGAAAGAGAGTGAATTTCGGCAATGTTGTTGCCGAAATTCAACAAAAGTATGAGAGAGAAAGAAAGAGAAAATTTTGAATTTCGGCAATGGCATCACTGAAATTCCTGTAGACCGAGAAACCAATTGTAGCAATGCCATTGCCGAAATAGGGAAAAAAAAAATTTGTGGCAATTGTGGCAATGCCATTGCCGAAAATGGGAGGAAAAAAAAAATAGTGGTTGCTGAAATCACATGTGAGGAATTAAAAAAAAAAAGTGTTACGTCTACAATATTTTTACAATATTTTCACAACAAATCACAGGTGATTAGTTATTATTAGTTCAAATTTGAATTTAATACTGAGATTACTCTTTTAATCCAACAATAACAACCTGCCACTTAAAATTTATTGTAAAAATATTGTAAAAATTGTGTGAACATATCATTTCTCAAAAAAAAAAAAAAAAAAAAAAAAAAGAAGTGGAATGGAATTGTGGCAATGGCATTGCCACAAATCAAAACAATTTTTTTTCCCTCCTATTTCGGCAATGCCATTGCCACAATTCCATTCCATTCCTTTTTTTTTTTTTTTTTTTTTGAGAAATGATATGTGTACACAATTTTTACAATATTTTTACAACAAATTTTAAGTGGCAGGTTGTTATTGTTGGATTAAAAAAGTAATCTCAGTGTTAAATTTAAATTTGAACTAATAATAACTAATCACCTGTGATTTGTTGTGAAAATATTGTAGACGTAGCACATTTTTTTTTTAATTCCTCACATGTGATTTTGGCAACTACTATTTTTTTTTCTCTCCCATTTTCGGCAATGGCATTGCTACAATTGTCACAATTTTTTTACCACCTATTTCGGCAATGACATTGCCACAAACCAACATGAACAATTTTTTTCCTCTTATTTTGGCAATACCATTGCCACAATTCCATTCCACTTTTTTTTTTTTTTTTTTTTTTTGAGAAATGATATGTGCTCACAATTTTTACAATATTTTTACAAAAAATTTTAAGTAACAGGTTGTTATTGTTGGATTAAAAAAATAATCCCAGTGTTAAATTCAAATTTGAACTAATAATAACTAATCACCTGTGATTTGTTATGAAAATGTTGTAAAAATATTGTAGACATAACACTTTTTTTTTTTAAATTTCTCACATGTGATTTCGGCAACCACTATTTTTTTTTTCCCTCCCATTTTTGGCAATGACATTGCCACAATCGACACAAATCTTTTTTTCCATATTTCGGCAATGGCATTGCCACAATTGGTTTCTCGGTTATGTCTCTGCTTGCCCCCTGTGTAGGTGAAGTTATGTCTCTGCTTGCCCCCTGTGTAGGTGAAGTTATGTCTCTGCTTGCCCCCTGTGTAGGTGAAGTTGTTCGTGACTTCTGAACTTTAGAAGTGTTAAGAACAAGTGAGGGCTGGGGAATGGATGTTGCTTGAGCATAAACCTCTGCAAGGTCTTTTGTTCTTCTCCTTGTCATAGGTCCAGCATAGGAAGCGTCAGAACTGGATGAAGAGTTTGAATCCATTGTAGGATCGACTTCACTTGTTCCAAAAAGAGGGTTGTTGATTTGAGTCTTCTTTGAAGCCATAGGGCTTCACAAGATGTGACAATTTGATGAAGAAGAGATGAGAGGTAGAGATGGTCCCACCGGGCGTGCCAAAAATTTGTAAACACAAATTTTTTCAATTGTAGAAAATCAAACAATTGAAAAGAAATATGGTTTGCAAATGATAATTTGTATTGATGTATAATGAGTACAATCTCTATTTTGATTCTTTTACAAAAGAGTATCCTCTGATTCTATCTTCATTGAATTTGACTCGAACAAGAATCTTCTTGACTTTAATTGAAAGATGGATTGATCGGTCTTCACAATAAATCTCTAGCTTCGAGCTTATTAGAGATTTATTGTCCTTCAAATTCTTCAAGCCCTTCGAATGTTCTTCAAGTTCTTCGAATGTTCTTCAAGTTCTTCAAAGTTTCTTGAGACAGAATTTCTCCAGAGCTTTGGCCTCTTCAAAACTTGTTTTCCAAATGAGAGGGGGTGTCCTCTATTTATAGTGATTTTAGAGGATAAGCTCCACGTTGAATTGATATACTTGAAAGTATATAGTAGACTTTTGATTGGCCCAAATTCTTTTTAAAGATAATTATCTCTATTTATCTATTTTGATAAAGATAATAATCAACAAAGATAAATAATTATCTCTATTTAATTTATTTTAATAAAGACAATTATCTAATCAATTTTGAATAGAAAATTTATCTTTATTTTATTTATTTATTTTAATAAAGATAATTGTCCATATATTTTGAATATGAAATTTATCTTTATCTTGTGGGCTAAATGACATGTGGCAAATTTCAATATGTTAATGTGATATCAATTTGGATGACACATGTCGTCATCTAATTTAATTAATTTAATGACATTAATTTAGTATTTGCCACTAAATTTTGATGTGGCATTTTATAATTGGCTTAAAATTTTGCCTCCTACACTAACATACCCCAATTCCAATAACCAAATCCTCACTATGGCTTATAAATAAATTCATTCTAATTCCACACACTAAAGCAAACCAAATTACTCTTGCAATTACATAAGAGAAAAACAAATGATTTACGGTTTCCTTATATTCAGCAAACAAATTGCTCTTGCAATTAGTAAATGAATTTTTCTTAATTCCTACAATATCCACCAAAAAAAAAAAAAAAAAAAAAAAAAAAAAAAAACCCTTTTGAACTATTTTAAGAATATCTTTACAGATTGCATCAATCACTTCATAGCACAAAAAAGTGTAAGAGGAACTCAGCTCATAATATGTGTGGGTCAAAAATCTTTGTATGTAATAACAAAGATTAGATCATCACAATTAATAACATAGTCTAGGCTAAAAAGTAAAACTTAATACAATGATAAGATCTAAAGAGAAACTATGCATTGACTTTTTCTTCCTTAGGTTGGTCGATAAAAGATGGTTTGAGTACAATATTCCATACTTTCTCTCTTTTGAACTTCATAGTATGGAGAGAATCCTGACCACCTTATAATCATTAGATTTTGGATCAAACCCAAACCCAAAAGAGGCGTGAGACAAACTGCGTGAATCAAAGGTGACATTGGGAGAAGGAAGTTGTAGAAACTTTCTCACACAAGGGTTCTAGAGGAAGAATTCGTTAGCGTCGAAAAGGCAGAGCAGGTTGTTACAAGTACCAACAACATTGTATGTTATGTGATAGGGCTAAAGGTGTGGAGCATGGAAAGGGCAATCAAAGCTGGTGTATTCAGTGAAATCAAGATCGTCGTCATCATTATGCAATGCGTAACGTTGACGAAGTATTACCCCTAAACTATAAGGTTTAGAGTAAAAATTCCCTCCCATTTCTTTTGAAAAATGATATTGACAAAAATTTTCAACTATCTTTCATCACAAATTGCTTGTGACTTTTGGATTAAATGGAATAATCCATTGGCCACTTTTAGTCATTGAATGGCATATCGAGCATCTTAAGTGGATGAATTTGAGTTCGAAGCCAATTGGAGCATAGTACTCTTTTAAAATAATAATAATAATAATAATAATAATTACAAATCACATTTTCTTTGGTTGGTTACATTGTTACAGGTTTGCAATTTATTATCATTGGAGAGAAAAATACTCAATTGAAGATTAGAGACATGTTGTGGCATAAACTATATGACTCTTGAGAATAAAGAAATTGAATTATTGAGTGAGATACCTACAACCACCGAAGTTTAGAGGCTATTTGGATGAGTGATTTCCATAACTCATAACTCTGTTTCTATAACATCCATAGCTAAGAAGACCATTTGACACCACATAACTCTGTTTCCAGTTTTTTGTTTCCATCACTCAATTTTCTGATTTTTGAGTTATGGAAACTGAAAACACATTTTAGCTGTTTTCAGTTTGCATAACTCTGTTTTCAATAGCATTTTTATAATTAAATACACATGGAGGGACCCATGGTTAGGATCAGCCGCAACTTTTGACCATTTTTTTTTCTTTCTTCTCCACTGTCTCCGTTGGCTAGGTTCTTTCTTCTTTCTTTTTTCTTTTTTTTCTTCTTCTTTCACTGGGTTTGGGTTTTTTTTTTTACTGGATTTGGTGAGTTTGGGTATTGAAAAAAAATAAATAAATAAGCTGCATCGAGTGATAGGTATAGGGCCCATAAACAGTATGAAAAATATTGAGTGATGGCAAGTGAGTGATGGTGCCAAACGGGTAGGGTATTTTAAATTGATGAGAGATGAGTGACGAAAATTGAGTGACGGAAATTGAGTTATGAAAAAAAAGCATCCAAACAAGCCCTTAGTCACTTGTTATTGACAAATTTTTTCATATAGCTTTTTAAGGTTAACATCTTGAATTTGAAATTAACTGCATTATTTTCAAAAAAAATTACAGCCATTGGATAATCCAGACCCTCACTTATTAGGATAGCAAAAAATCTATTATGGCTTATCAAAAAAAAAAAAAAAAATCCTCTCTATTTTTTGAAAATGGAAAAATAAAAATCCATTCTAATACCACGTAATAATGGAAACTAATTGTCTAAAAAAAAAAATTGCTCTTGCAATTAGACGAGAAAAAACTAATGATCCACACTATCCTCATGTTTACCACACATCACACATGAATTAGAAATAACAAATGTCTTTTAATTAGCTATGACTTTACAAACAAATCATTATTAATTAGTACCTTGAACAAAAATAATGTGTTATGATCTTGGATACCATCTCCTTCAAGCCAATTTTCAAGGGTAGGTTCTACCCATGAGTTTGTAATATTTGGTATCAGAATCAACTACCACCCCGAGGAATTGAGCATAGCTCACTGAGTATGCTTTAACTATGTGTTTATAAACTCTTGAGCACTCTCTCCTTGCAAGGCGGTTTTCAATGGTGAGTTCTATCTATAAGTTTGTAACATTAATGCAATCATCTAGGGTTGCAATCCTTATTCCCTTACAAATACTTTGAAGTTGTCCCTCCAATAAAGCCAAAGACAACATAGTTGCACACATATAAGGTGAAAGTGGATCCCCTTGCCTCAAGCTACATTGAGGAAAAGAATTTCAACCGGGAACCATTCAATAGAATCTGATATGAAATTGTGCAGATGCATTGCTTAATCAAATTGATCCAATGAGGACTAAAATTTATTGTTTTTAGCATAGCCAAAATGAAGTCCCGGTTATGTCTATCATATGCTTTCTTCATATCAACTTTATAGGCTACAAACCAAGTTTTCCACCTCCTAGTATTTCTAATTTTCTCAAACAAGTTATATTCTAACAAAGATTATCAGAAATCAGTCTCCCTTTAACAAAAGCATGGTAGGTAACAACAACACAATAGTAATCCCCACACGTCATGGGCATGAGCTAGAATCTTGAGAGAATGCTAGCTTTTTACTGGAAGATAAGAGAGCATGTGTCTGTGTGCACGTGCATCCGTCGTATACAGCTAATTGAAATCACTGAAACAATAAAGTGTGAATAATAGTAATAACACTGTGAACAGAAAGTGTAAATTGTCACAGCAATGTTTGGCCTCTAGACAGAGAGTGAGTTTGGAATCTAAACTGGGCACTTGTATATGTCAACTAAAAGAAATTAAAAGAAAATAGCAATCAGTCTATTTAATAAAAAGCACTAAGATGCAAATCGGAAGTGATAGCACATACAAATGTGCAGAGACCCACGCATTCACAACGCTTGATTTGACTTCCACATTTCATATTAATGTAAAGAACTAAAGATTTATAGGAAAAAAGATAAAACAAAAAAGGAAAATTCTAACATCAAAAAGGACAAAAAGTCCCTTTATATTGTTGAGGAAATAGTCATTCTTTTATGACAAGCTTGCTCAAATGATTTAGGAAGAGGCACAACTCTATTGATCCTTACACAGCATAATCTTCTAAAATGAGAACCAAGTGTTCAAACAGATTGTCATTAGCATGTACGCAATTTAACCAATTATCAGCAGACATCAAATTATCAACACTAAACAAAGAGGACAATAAACTCGAGAGTAGAAACATACAACCATACAAGAACAGGGAAAGTCCACAAGCGAAATCTTGGTTTTGTTGAGGCCTTCCTCCTACAAAGAAAGGTTCTAAATTACAAAACAAGCTATCCATTTAGTTAAAAGGTTAAGCTCAAAGTACAAATGGAAGACAAAGATTCAATTCACTGGTTAGCACAGAAAAAAATGAAATACATACTCATGGAGCTCCTCTTCCCTAGAGATGATGAGATAGGCTATGGAAAGGTATGCAATAACAAAATCTGGGCCACTGTAAACCATGAATATACTTCCTGCTGTTTGAAACACCAGTGGCCACCAAGCAGATAAGAATCATGTTGGGGAGGGGGGAAAGGGGGTAGAGGGTGGGAAAATGGAGAAGAACAAGTTATTCAAAGTACCAACCTGTAATCCCAAAAACAGTTCCACTGCTCAATTGAGTTCATTTCTCAAAACTTCATTGACAAACTGTGCTGGGAAGAGGAAAATAGAGGAAACCATGTGAGGAAAATAAGCCGTATTACAAACTTAAGAGTCTACTTGGCCCATAACAAAAAGAGAGGTGTTTTCTTCACATTATCAGCAGCTCTCCTGAAAAGAAGAGGCTTTTCAACAGAATTTTCATCCATGGCCAGAAAAATCTATCTGTATTTTTTTTTCCCCAATATCTTCAGGTAAATTCAATTTCCCATAAATCCCAAATGGGCAAAAGTTGCATATAAACAGAAAGAGTAGGAAAAAAGACAACTTGTGTGGAACCCATTAGAGCATATGAACCAACAGGGATATTTGAGAAATGAGAATCTTGTCAATTGTGTAAAACACACATTCTGAAATCTGCACCACTAACATTTTTGCTAATGTCATCTGAACAATTTATTTCCCTCCAACCAAAATTATCAAAGACCAGAACAAGAAAACATAACATAACAGTGATAAAAGACAAATAGAAACCATCCAGATAACTATATTGGTGTTACTCACAAGGAGACAACAACATTACAGGTTGTAGTCATCATCATCAAGAGTGAAAGGTCAATTGAAGTGGTTCAATTCACAGTACGTCCATTAACCATTCACTCCCCATTACTACTACTGAAATGATGTGATTAACAAACAAATATTTACCACTCCCTCTTCCACCACCCAATAAAAAATAAATTAAATTAATTTTTTTTAAAAAACACCTCCATATACTAAAATATGAAATAATGTGTTACAGGAACAAGGTCTGGAGCAGGGGAAAAAAAACTTATATACGCTTACAAATGTTACAACCAAGGTAAAGAGAATAGGCTTAATCCCATTCCCACGTCCAATAAGGAGTGAAAATGCATGTAATTTTGCAAGTACTTAATTAGTAATAAAAGTTACAGGCTGGACACTCCTTTCGATAATTAAGGCTCATATGTTTTATTCTCTCACTTCCATCTAACTATAATAAGAAACAAGAATTTTACCCAAAAGAAAAAAAGAAAAAAAGAAACAAGCTTCCTTGTGAGACAAAGACAGAACAAAAGCTTGAAGCTTCAATTAAAATGCCTTAATTTACAAGTAATTGACTTAATATCTGAACAGTTACTAAAAGAAACATGATACAAAAGGAGAAAGCAAATTGCTGGCAAGAATATTTTTTTGGGCTTAGGACAGGTGAAGGATTTACATACTAATGCAACATGTCAACATATGATTTAATGCACTAGAATCATAAATCTTTCCATATGGAATATGTATCAGTCATTAAAATTTCAACATGTCTTTTCAAATTTGCATCACATAAAATAATTTCTGAAACCACAAATAAAATCTGATTTTTCTTCATTGCACAATGTTACCATTTAATCAATCATATTGTTAACACAAACGGTAAAATAAAGCCATGTGCGCACACACACATGCACACAGCCTTGTCTCGATTTTATTAGGCATATGCTTGCAACAACTTTAATTCCCTACTTGGTCAAAAGCCTATGCTCTTGCAACTAAAAGACACCATCTAATGCAATTTTAAGTTACCATTGTTATTTTTAACAAAGACAAGAATTCCCACCTTTGAATTCACTAAGTTGGGGGCCTCTCCCCTGTTTCTAAGGAACAGTACTGATGTATAATCCCAAAAGAAAGCCTTGTGAATCTTTGTCTTCCTTTCATGTGCATAGGATCTGGTCTTTAATTCAATGTTTCGAATAAGTTCTGCATGATCAATCACCAATTCCATTTCGTTTTATCTCTTAAAACATGTTATCATTGTAGGATATCAAAAAAACTTCACATTTTATGTAAGACACACGAACAGAAAAATAAAATTAAAGAACAAATGCTACTATTTAAAATGTATCCCAACAAGAATCTTATTAGTTGGGTGATATGTAATATGCAATAGTCGCCAACACCACATCCGCCTCCCCCCCCCCCCCCCCCCCCCCCCCCCATCTTTAACTCCTTATCAACAGAGACTTTTAGACCCATTAGACAGGTATAACAAAAATCTAGTAGACAGAGCAAAAAGACATTTAACACAACTGAGCAGTATATCCTTGTTTACACACACTGCATTGGCAAGCATCTTCATCTTAATGCAAGCATGGCAAACAAAATTAAATGCTTACTCATTTCTGTGAATACATTGAAACCAAATTGCAAATCATCGAAAATACTAATATTACAATGGTGTAGCCACAAAAGGAGTTTAACATAAAACAACTACAGGCCATTTTGACATAATAAACTAATTCAATACTAAGAAACTATACACCATCAAAGAGTTTTGTTGAATCTTTTGTTTTGCGGAATTAATGTCTGTTACTCATTTAGAACTCATCACCAACCATGATTGTATGAGGTCCAGCAAGAATTTAAGAACTATAAGTGCATTATTTTATAAGTAATAAATGACTATATTAAAGATTTTGGAATGAGGACAAACAATTTTAAGTAAACATGCTATGCACTAAACTATCATCTCAATATAATAAGAGTGACCACAACCTTGATAAGCTATTTATCCTGAAGATAAAGCCATTTAGGTAATCAATACACATTATGATCAATGTCAAGTATATATAAAGAACAAAAACCATAAAAAGAATAAATAAAAACATGAGAAGCATCCTACCGATTTTCTGTTTTTCCTCAGTATGTAACGACACCTTTGGTGGCTTTGTCGAGCAAAACTAGACTCTCCACATAAGAACCAAAAAAAAGTCTTATGAGATCCATTAATTTCAAGATTCTTAACATTTTCTCTATCTGGATTCCACGAGATGAGCCCTCTTCTATTATTTAGCAGTACAACTCATCATTTCTGTCATTTTCCAATACAATCTCACCATTCCTCCTAAAGCCAACTGGGCAGGGTTGAAGCATTCCCAGACTTGGACATTAGTGACAGCAATCCAATGCAGTGCCCCATTGGCAAATGCCGGCAGCTCGAGACTAATTATAGCGCATACAGGAGGCAGAGAAGCAGAAGCACTAAGCATTCTCCATTCACCAGCGAAGAGTGACTAAACCTCGACCACGGGTCGAGAATTTACAAAGTCCAAAGGACTACCAAATATGGAGAGCATCCTGACCACTTTATAATCGTTAGTTTTTGGATCAAATCCAAACCCAAAAGACACTTGGAACCAACCGTGTGTATTGAAGGTGATGCGGGGAATAGGAAATTGTAGAAGCTTTCTCACACAAGGATTCCAGAGAAATAATTCGTTAGCGAAATTGGGTGAACCATCGGAAAGGCAGAGCAGGCCGTTACAATTACCGATGACATAGTGATGGGGGTGCTGTCATCGGTACTTGTAACGGCCTGCTCTGCCTTTCCATGCTGAAGGTGTGGACCATGTAAAGGGGAATCAAAGCTGGTGTATTCGGTGAAATCAAGATCGCCTTCTTTATGCAATGTGTAGACTTGTTTGTCATTCCGTGAGAGCCTTAAGAGGAGGAGGTTGTTTTGGTGTGGGAGTGGTGGAGATAAGTGGAAATGAAAGTAGGGCTTTGGATTAGGGATTTCCAGGTTTTAGATACAGAGGTACAGATGATAATGGATTTGCTAGGTAGGAAAGTGAAAATATGGGTACGAATCTCATCAGGTAAATATCCCAACGAATTGACTTCTTGCTGTCTGACATTGCCCCCGATTTCAAAGAGAGAAAGAACCAACGAAGGCAAGAGGGGCGAAGCTTGTGCTCGTGTCCGTGGAGGGGAGGAAATAATTTGTGCCTTAAAGAGTTGTGTTTTTTTTTTTTTGGGAAAAAAAAATAAAAAGGGACTTTTATAGCCGAGTCTTTTGGCATAATATTGTTAAATTCAAAATTTATTTGTATTATAATTACTGTTCAAAGTTATTTAGGGAATTGAAGAAAAAGAGTAAATTTTGACAACGGTGTTGCCGAAATTTAACAAAAGTATGAGAGAGAAAGAGAAAAAACGGGAGAGAGAAAATTTTGAATTTCAACAATGGTATCACCGAAATTCCTGTTGTCCAAACTTGTTGACCTTTGGAATCAATTCAAGAGGTTCCAATAGCTGAAGAAGAAAACAAGTCACTTGATGGCTCTGAGTTCTCCTTTTCAGAAAATATTCATACTGCAAATCTTAGGGACTCTCCTCGCTCTGTTAGCTCATTTGCCATGCCAGTCATGATGACTAACACAACATCTCTGGAGGAACAAGTCTCGACTATAGCTCAGACTTTAGAGGAATTAATGAAGTCTATGAAAGAAAGGGAAGCATTGAGAGACGCACAAATAACTCTCCTAATGGATAAAATGGGGAATACATCTGGGCTGAATCGTGAGGATGAAGGCTCCAGGCCGAAACAAACCCATAATGACAAACTCGAGAGTTCAACAAAGGATCTCAATTTCTCTACAGAGGGGTCTATCTCTCCTGACCAGCTCAAGGAGTTAATCAAGGAAGCTATCAAAGACCAAGTTGGGGGTGGAAGTCAGACATCCATTGCCTACGCTAAACCTTACACTCAAAGGATAGATCTCTTAAAGATGCCTCAAAACTATCAGCCACCGAAGTTCCAACAATTTGAGGGTAAAGGTAATCCAAGGCAACATGTAGCTCACTTTGTGGAAACTTGTAACAATGCTGGAACTTATGGGGATCTCATGGTCAAGCAATTTGTTCGCTCTTTGAAGGGAAATGCGTTTGATTGGTATACCGATCTAGCACCTGGCTCCATTGATAGTTGGAATCAAATGGAGCGAGAATTCCTAAACCGATTCTATAGTACTCGACATATTGTTAGCATGATAGAACTCACCAATTCAAAGCAGTGGAAAGAAGAGCCTGTCATTGATTACATTCAACGATGGAGAAATCTTAGTCTCAACTGCAAGGATCAATTGTCTGAAGCGTCTGCAATCGAGATGTGCATTCAAGGAATGAATTGGGCTATAAGCTATATTCTTCAAGGAATAAAGCCTAAAACATTTGAAGAATTAGCAACACGTGCTCATGACATGGAGCTTAGCATTGCTTCCAATGGTCGCCAAGGTCCCCCTGTTCAAGAACCTCGCAAGGGGAGAGAAGGGCAAGATACTCGCAAAGGGGGAAAATTCCCTCCTAAACCGGAAAACAAGCAGTCTTTAACTGTAACTACTACTCCTTTTAAAGTTTCGGTTAAGCCTAAGATGAAAGAACAAATGCCTGATTTCATTCAAGATAAGGGAAGAAGAAGACTGACATTACAAGAGATGCAAGAGAAGCAATATCCATTCCCTGATTCTGATATCTCCGAGATGTTAGATTATTTACTTAAATTGAAGTTGATTGAGTTACCAGAGATGAAACGGCCTGAAGAAGCTGACCAAACAAATAACCCTAAGTATTGCAAGTATCATCGCCTCATAGGCCACCCTATAGAGCGATGCTTTGTGTTGAAAGACAAAATTATGGAGCTAGCCCACCAAGGAAAGATCACATTTGATGATGAAGCTGTGACTTCTAATCTTGTCATGGTGACCTCAACAACCACTTCTACTTTTCTCACTATTCAATTTGGTTCATTTAAGCCTATTGAAGTGAAAGTACCTTTCTCCACAGTGCCTATTCCTGAAGATTATATCTTTTCATCTTTTACATGTTATCAAGTAAGTGGCGAAGAAGAATCTTCAGATAGTGAGGAGGAGATCGAACGAGCTATCATGTATAAGGCATACTGGTCTTCAATCATTTTTACTGATGATGATCGTTTGTTGGGCTCAAAGATTCACAATCGCCCTTTGTTTGTAACTGGGTACATTCGAGAACAACGAGTCAATCGTATCCTTATTGATGGTGGATCTGCAGTTAATATCCTCCCACTCAAAATATTGAACGAACTTGGAATCTCCTTAGATGAGCTACTACCTAGTAGGTTGATGATTCAAGGCTTTAATCAGGGTGGACAAAGAGCTATTGGGAAGATTAGGCTTCATATGCTCATTGGTGAAATGGAATCAAGCGCACTCTTTCATGTCATTGATGCCAAAACCACTTACAAACTGCTTATTGGAAGACCATGGTTGCATGAGTATGGTGTTGTGCCGTCTACGTATCACCAATGCCTTAAATATTTCCAAGATGGACAAGTCAAGAAGATAGTAGCTGATGACAAGCCCTTTACTGTAGTTGAGTCACACTTCGCTGATGCAAAATTCTACTTAGAAGATGATATAGTAGAAGAAACCCAAGTCGTGGCTCCACCATCTAGCAAAGAAGAAAAGCCCCACTCCAAAGCTCCAAGGATTGATTTTTCAATTGTGGAGAAGGAAACCAAGCAAACCAAGACTTCTATGGAAGAGAAGAAGCATCATACTTCAAAAGTAACTAGAGTAGCCCCTGTGCTACACTATGTTCCAGTCGCCAAAAGAAAAGAAGGCCAATCCCCATTTTCAGGAGATGAGGAGTCAATATCAAAGGATCTGCAAGGACTAAACTTGCCAATTACTAAAGTCACAAAACCAAGATCCTCAAGTCAACCGTTGAAAGGGTTTACAAGACCATCCCAAGAACCAATTGTTGAACATGGGACTTTGCCTACCAAAAGAACCGAAGAGGGTTTTGACCCCAATGCGTATAGACTCATGGCTAAAGCTGGCTATAACCATGAGAAGCCAAATGGTTTGGGTAAGCTCATCCCTGAAGCCTCTAGAAAAGAAGGACAAAAGACATTGAAAGCCAAGGGTGTTGGGGCAACAAGTTCTAAGGCTGGAGTTGGATACATTCCACCAACTCCCATTCGTATCCCTATTCGGAAAGCTAGTGTTTTGATGATTTCAACAGATGATAAAGAAGAAGAACAATTTTCAAAACCATCAAAGAAGCCATCTGTTTTTGATCGCATCAGCCAACCCACTCCCCATATCTCAGTCTTCGACAGGTTGGGGATGCAAGAAGATGATAACTTTGTTAATGGCACTGGAAACTCTGTTCTTACAAGACTTAGTTGTTCAACTTTTTCTCAAAATGGCACTCGAAGTTCTGCTCTTACAAGACTTAGTTATGCAACTTCTTCTCAACTTTCAAAGGATGAGAAGTTAAGACAAAAGCAAAGTAAGATGTCGAATTTCTTTCACAGAGATGTAGACGACACACTCGTCATGGATCAAGATTCAAACGAGGTTCGAAGCTCCATTCCATCTCGCATGAAGCGTAGAAGTATTTGGGAAGTAAATACTGGAGAAGCCTTGACTGCAAAAAGGCGTACAATGGTGTTTACAAAACAGAAGGTGGAGGATGAGGTTGTTGCTTCAGTAAATCATATAACAATCACTGAAGTCACAAAGGAGGATTCCCTTATTGAAGACGATGCTGAAGATGCTCCACCTACATTTGAAGAAGGCGTTCAGGCTACAGTTGATGAATTGAAGGAAGTCAACATTGGCACGATTGAAGACCCTAGGCCAATCTTTATAAATGCAAATTTGTCCCTAGAGGAAGAAGATGCTTATGTTGAACTCCTCGAAGAATATAAGGATGTTTTTGCTTGGACATACAAAGAAATGCCAGGTTTAGATCCAAAGGTTGCTATTCACCACTTATCAGTAAGGCATGGGGTGCGACCAACAAAGCAAGCACAGCGTAGGTTCCGGCCTGAGTTAATCCCTCAGATTGAAGGTGAGGTCAACAAACTTATTGAAGCAGGCTTTATTCGTGAAGTCAAGTATCCCACATGGATATCAAACATTGTCCCTGTAAGAAAGAAGAATAGGCAAATTTGTGTGTGCGTCGACTTTCGTGACCTTAACAGGGCATGTCCAAAAGATGAATTTCCTCTTCCTTTAACAGAAATTATGGTTGATGCTACAGTAGGCCATAAAGCTCTTTCATTTATGGATGGGTTCTCTGGTTACAATCAAATTCGCATGGCTCCAAAAGATGAAGAGCTCACCGCTTTTCGTACTCCAAAAGGAATATACTGTTATAAAGTTATGCCTTTCGGATTAAAGAATGCGGGCGCCACCTATCAAAGGGCAATGCAAAGAATATTTGATGACATACTTCACAAGAATGTAGAATGTTATGTTGATGATTTGGTCGTGAAGTCGAAGAAGAGAATGGAACATCTGCAAGACCTCCGTCAAGTCTTTGAGCGACTTCGTAGGTACCAACTTAAAATGAATCCCATGAAGTGTGCATTTGGAGTTACATCCGGCAAATTCCTAGGATTCATAGTTCGATACCGAGGAATTGAAATTGATAGATCGAAGATTGATGCTATTCAAAAAATGCCAGAACCACGAAATATCCATGAGCTCAAAAGTCTTCAAGGAAAGCTGGCCTACATTAGAAGGTTCATATCCAACTTGGCCGGACGCTGTCAACCCTTTAGTCGCCTTATGAAGAAAGATGTCCCATTCAAGTGGGATGAAGCATGTAGAAATGCTTTTGAGAGCATCAAAACATACTTGATGAATCCCCCTGTTCTGCGAGCACCCATACAGGGGTGGCCACTTATTCTTTACATAGCAGCACAAGAACGATCTTTAGGAGTACTTCTGGCTCAAGAAAATGAAGAAGGAAAGGAGAATGCTCTCTATTACCTGAGTAGAACCCTAAATGGTGCTGAATTCAATTATTCACCAATTGAAAAGACATGTTTAGCTCTGATGTTTGCCATTCAGAAGCTAAGACATTACCTGCATGCCCATTCAATACGACTTATTTCACGAGCAGATCCCATCAAATATATCATGACTAAGCCAGTTCTCTTAGGAAGGCTAGCAAAATGGGCTCTTTTACTCCAAGAGTTTGAGATAATATATGTGCAACAAAAAGCAATGAAAGGACAAGCTTTGGCCGACTTCCTTGCCGACCATCCTATCCCTGATGATTGGGAGTTGTCAGATGACCTTCCTGATGAAGAAGTAATGGTCATTGAAATTTCACAACCTTGGAAGATGTTCTTTGATGGAGTTGCTCAGCGATGTGGTGCCGGTGCTGGAGTAGTGTTTGTAACTCCAGAAGGGGATATTATCCCATATTCATTTACTCTTACAGAATGTTGTTCAAACAATGTTGCTGAATATCAAGCACTAATCCTAGGTCTAGAAATGGCAATGGATGCAAAAACAACTCATTTGGAGGTCTTTGGTGACTCAAAGTTAATCATAAACCAAGTGCTTCTATACTACGATGTGAAGAAGCCGGAATTGATCCCTTATTGCAAATACACCAAGAAGCTTTTGGGATGGTTTGATCATATTAGTATTACACATATCCCAAGAAATGAGAAAAAACAAGCTGATGCCTTGGCAAAATTAGCAACAGCTCTTGCTTTACCAAACCCCGAGATAAAAATTCCAATATGCCAAACATGGGTAATACCTCCAAACTTTGATGAAGATGAGATAGAAGAAGAAGTTAATGCAATTTCAGTTTTTGAAATAGAAAGAGAAGATTGGCGGCAACCTATCATTGATTATATAGAACATGGAAAATTGCCCAATGACCCTCGACATAGAACGGAAATTCGGCGACGAACTCCACGTTTTGTTTATTACAAAAATACTTTATATCGTCGTTCTTTCGATGGTCTTCTCCTTCGTTGCTTGGATGATGAGGAAGCTGCCAAGGCACTTGAAGAAGCTCACTCAGGGATTTGTGGTGCTCACCAGTCTGGTCCTAAACTTCATTTTCAAATTAAACGGATGGGTTATTACTGGCCCACTATGGTCAAGGACTGTATGGAGTATGCCAAAAGATGCTCAGCATGTCAATTCCATGCAAACTTCATTCATCAACCTCCAGAACCTCTACATCCTACTGTGGCTTCATGGCCATTTGATGCTTGGGGATTAGACGTGGTTGGGCCATTGACGCCAAAATCCTCTGATGGACACTCGTATATCCTAGCTACGACAGATTATTTCTCCAAGTGGGCTGAAGCTGCTGTATTTCGTGAAGTGAAGAAAGAAACTGTTGTGAACTTCATCAAAAGGAATATCATCTTCAGGTATGGTGTACCCCGTTACATCATCACTGATAATGGGAAGGAATTCTACAACAAGCTGATGGACAAACTTTGCAATGACTTTGGTTTTAAGCAGCATAATTCCTCCATATATAATGCTCCAGCCAATGGTCTCGCAGAAGCCTTTAACAAAACTCTGTGCAATTTGCTCAAGAAAGTTGTAGGGAAGTCGAAAAGAGATTGGCATGAAAGAGCTGAGGAAGCTTTATGGGCGTATCGTACAACATATCGAACACCTACCCAAGCCACGCCCTATTCTCTTGTTTATGGGGTAGAAGCTGTTCTACCACTTGAACGCCAAATTCCTTCATTAAGGATTGCCATTCAAGAAGGTCTTTCTAATGAAGATAATGTTCGTCTACGACTTGAAGAATTAGAAGCTTTAGATGAAAAAAGGCTGGGGGCACAACAACGCCTTGAGTGTTATCAAGCTCGCATTTCTAGGACTTTCAACAAGAAGGTTCGTCCTCGATCTTTCCAAGTTGGAGATTTGGTTCTTGCTGTACGAAGACCCATCATTGTCACCCATCACACTAAGAACAAGTTTGTTTCAAAGTGGGATGGACCATATGTGGTTCAAGAAGCCTATACGAATGGAGCATACAAGTTGGTTGCTGAAGATGGTTTGAGAATTGGCCCTATCAACGGCAAATTCTTGAAACGTTATTATGCCTAAAGATTGAAGCACTCCTTGGTAAGAGCCTAAACTGCCTACCTTAACACTTAAAGGGTACATGATGATTTCCCATTACTCTCAAAAGTGTTCCAAAAAAAGATAAAATAAAATAAAAAAGCCCGCTAGGTTGAAAACCTTTCTATAAGGCAGCCTAGGCAAAAGTTAGGGTACAAAAAAAAAAAAAAAAAAAAAAAAAAAAAAAAGGGGCCCGCTAGGTTGAAAACCTTTTTGTAAGGCGGCCTAGGCAAAAGTTAGGTCACATCTTCAAAAAAAAAAATCTCCTCCTGAACTACGTGTTGACTTGATCCCCTTTCGGGTACGTAGGCAGCTTGGTATCATTTACTGAGTTCAGTCACATCTTCAAATAAAATCCCCTCCTGAACTACGTATTGACTTGATCCCTTTTCGGGTACGTAGACAACTTGACTTTCTATGCTAAGTTCAGTCACATGTCAAAAAAAAAAAAAAAAAAAAAAAAAAAATATATATATATATATATATATATATATATATATATATATATATATATATATATATATATATATTTGACAAGCATTGAAGCAAGAGCTAGAGAAATAAACAATTCATTAAAAAAAATTGACATGATGAAATTCCTTTATTGTTCACCAAAAAAAAAAAATAATAATAAAAAGAAGGAAAAGAAAAAAGAAGAAGATGTTTGTAATGATTATCTATTACAAGTCAATATTTCCAATTGTAATTCTCTAACTCATCACGGGTGGTCCTTAATTCTTGTTCCAACAACTCCAAGGATTCAGTGTCTGCATTGCTTAAAGTATGAGAAGTCTCTACGGAAGAAATCTCTTCTCGGATGTTTGAAATGATTACTTTCTGGCTTGATAGCTTTTCGTCATTCTCAAGGGCGGAAACTTCAAGCTCCTTCTTATGGGTGAATAATCGTTTTAGTTCTTCTTGAAGCTCTGCTATTTTAGAATTAGTGTTCACCAACCCATCCTTAAGTGCCCCACCATGTGCTAATAATTCGCCCTCTACCTTTAGCTGATCATCAAGTTGAATTTTATATTCTGTCAACTTTTTGTCACGCTGCTCAGGCGTCATACACGAGGAAAAGGAAGACTGTAGAGATGTAAAAGTATTGGCCTTATCAAAATATTCTGCAACTAGTGTTTCTAATGGTGAAGGATCAATAGCTTGATTGGTTGTTATGGCCTCAAAAATTTTGTTAGCCCCATCAAGGAGTAAATATGTCTTGTTGAATGGAGTTCTAACAATCTTTTGTTGAAGACTTCTCCAAAGATTCAATGCAAGATCAATGCGGTGCTTCAAAATTTCACAATTAGGATTATATTCAGAAACTTCTGGAGCACAAGACTTAGTTCTTTGAGGAGATCTTGTAACATTCTTCCTAGAATCAGTATTAGCCACCTCACCTATGCTTCTTGGCAATGCAGTAGACGACCGTGGACCGGAAATTGAGCTTTCACTGTCATTTGAGGCAACATCATTATCAATGTCCAGTGGCAAGGTTCGTTGATCGGACTGAAAATAATAATAATACATAAGTTCATAAGGAGTAACTAAAAAAAAAAAAAAAAAAAGAGTTAAAGACTAAGCATGAATACTTGAACTTTGTTTCTTGGTGATGTAGCGAGAGATTGTGGATTTGAATTATTCTCAAAAGCCGCCTCATTGTCAACCTCCATGTTCAAAACTTGTTGACCTAACTGCAATCAGATACACATCGGTCATATAAGATATACTTTGCATGAACAAAAGGAAAGTTTCTTCTAAAAAAAAAAATGATAAAAAAAAAAAAAAAAAAGAGACCTGATCCTTTGCACCCTCAAGGTTTGCAGAAGCACTTGTAATGTCTCTAAGGGAATTTGGGTTGCTAGGTATTGTCAATTTGGGCTTCTTAGTTCGATTCCAATGATGATCACTATCGTTATCATCACTCATTTCTTCAAGGATTGGATTTGCTCCTCTTTCAAATGCATCATGCACTTCTAAGGATCTTTCAACAGATGGGGTCTTTGGAGGAGGCTTCTTCAATTTAGCTATGACACCTTGAGATTCCTTGGATTGAATATGGTGATTCATAGATTTTGAGATGGTGTTTGCCACATGAACTTTGGGTAATCGAATATCCTTATTATTGTTGCTCTTGACATTGATAGGCTGAACTACCTTACTTTTGGGAGGGGTAGGATGTGCACTTGCAATCAAAATATCTATACCATCATCAAGATACTTCCCATGAATATGATTCCACCACTTTTTGTAGCCACTCGTAGTATGAAGTTTGAAATTAACTAGGGTAGGAGGCACTGGAAAGAATGCTTTGCAACCAGTCTTGTAGAGAGTACATAATCTCCAAAACTCCACAATTTTATCCAAAGTCCCTTGACGAATGTCCTCTTTAATGGTACCTGGAATGTCTTGGCAAAGTCCAAATTGACGGCTGAACCGAAAAGGACTATAAGGTTCTACTATGAGATGACCATCTTGACGCATAGACAGGTAAGAAGAACGGATACTTATAAAATATGACAATGAATTACGAGAAAGTCCTCCATCATCAAGAAAAGTCTCCTCCCTATTCCTAACATACAAATTTGCGTCCCATTGCATAGAAGTACCTTGTATCAACTTCCTTGCTTCATGTTCATCAAAGTGCTTAGCCCCTCCTTCCCCAGAATATACAACCATCTTGGATCCCGGGACATCAATCTCATAATGAGTCTTAAAATAAAGACCTAGCCAGCCATAAATATAATGAACAGGGAAGCAGGCACCCGAACGACTAATCATTGGAGAAGAATGAGCAATCTTGTTTAGTCCTCGGTAGAAACTAACTAGAACCGGTATTGCTAGACAAAAAGGGCGACCTGTTGCCAAAAAGCTTGCAACCTTGAAGGTTCCAGGGCGAATCGTATTAGGATCTTCACTTGGCAAAACAAAGGTGCAAAGCCAACAAGAAAGTAATGCGGCTAAGTAGGTCTCTTCCCATAGCCCATCCTCAATCTTGAGTTCAATAAAAGGTTTTTTTCCACATTTGGACCAGCCTTGAATTTTACTAAGCGAACCATCAGGATTATGAGTCTTAATTGCACGACTTAACCTCTTTGTCCTTCGACTAGGTGGTTTTGGATATTTCATTTCATATCTACAACAAAAGTTAACCCAATCACTCGCCAAAACACGTGGGTCTTCTCCTTCCTTTTTAGAATTAAGGAGATGAAAGGCTGCAAATAGGTGCTCACAACTCTTTGGGATGAACCTCTCTGTCTCATCACTTCCTGTCAACTCCTCGTAGCAAGGGATAGCTTCATCATAAAGACGACCAAAGATAGGAAGCCCGCCAAGGCGATACAAATCCCAAAGTGAGATGGACATCTCGCCAAGTGATGTGTGAAGGGTGTTGGTTTATGGACACCATCCTTCGCAAAATGCTCGCATTACATCAGCATTTCGATCATATGTGTACAGAGATGCTGAAACTGCGTCATAAATATGGGCCTTGTTAAGAGTCTGCCTGCTTCTAACAAGAACATCTTCAAGCCATTCCCAATATAGAGGTATGTAACTCCACTCTCCATTGATCTTGAAAAGGGTGCCCTAACGTGTTCATCCTGAAATTATACGACGGCCAAGAGTCACTAGATAACGAGACTCTGTAGTGTTCTTGTGAAGAGAGCTATGCAAAGACCACGCTCTAGAGGAGGAATCAGAATTTTGAGAGACATCATAGGTCCACTCAACAATGTCTCTTGAGTCTTTAAGTTCAGGCCACCTTCCCGCAAAGCGACCAATAATTGGCCTCTCAACGAGCATTGATATGTCTGCTTCCTTAGCGTCATTCGATTCTTTAGTAACAACAAGATACTTCTTGCCGGATGAAGAGAAGTCTTTAAAGAGCACCATGATGATAGGGCGAACCTACAAAAAATGTGCAAAGGAATATAAACTACGGTGCAAAGAAAGTTTAAAAAAAAAAAAAAAAAAAAAAAAAAAAGAGAAGGGGGCATGGACATGCAATAAATTTTTTTTAAAAAAAAAAAAAAGATAAATAAATAAAGTTATTATATTCTCATATGCAAGTATTGCTCCACTGCAAGATATCAATGGACACACATCCTTGCATGGACAATTTTCATCCTCAAGGTAGCCTTCTTCTTCAATGCAATCTTCATTGACAAAGACATCTTCGTCTTCAAGGAAGTCTTCGTATCACAGAAGACTTCGTTGTCAAGATTGTCTTCGTCCTCAACAAAGCCTTCGTATCACAGAAGACTTCATTGTCAAGATTGCCTTTGTTGTCAACAAAGCCTTCGTATCACAGAAGACTTCGTTGTTAAGATTGTCTCCGTTGTCAACAAAGCCTTCGTATCACAGAAGACTTCATTGTCAAGATTGCCTTTGTTGTCAACAAAGCCTTCGTATCACAGAAGACTTCGTTGTCAAGATTGTCTTCGTCCTCAACAAAGTCTTCGTCCTCAACAAAGCCTTCGTATCACAAAAGACTTCATTGTCAAGATTACCTTTGTTGTCAACAAAGCCTTCGTATCACAGAAGACTTCGTTGTCAAGCTTGTCTTCGTCCTCAAGGAAGTCTTCGTATCACAGATAGACTTCGTTGTCAAGATTGTCCTCGTTGTCAACAAAGCCTTCGTATCACAGAAGACTTCGTTGTCAAGATTGTCCTCGTTGTCAACAAAGCCTTTGTATCACAGAAGACTTCATTGTCAAGATTGCCTTTGTTGTCAACAAAGCCTTCGCATCACAGATAGACTTCGTTGTCAAGATTGTCGTCAAGATCGTTGTCTTGGTAGCTACTTGGCTTGAGGAACAAAATAAACTCTTGCAAGTTCTTCGTAGTGCCACTAAATCATCATATTACCTATTCTAAATGGAGGTGGAACAATACAAAACAAAAAATAGACATGCAAGAAGAGAAATTCACAAGTAAGAAAAGTTTGATCAAGAATGAACCTCCAAAGTTTGTGTGATTCAACTCTTGCAAAACTTAATGTCAAATCCTTAAAGATGGACCAGCTGCATGCAAAGAAAATCGTCAAATAGTGTGGATTGTATGAAAGAACTAGTGTACATTGAATCTATCCAACTAAGTATCATACATATGTGATATTAGATAGGACCACTACGTTGTTCATTATGGCCCACACACTTCGATACTAGTAATTCCTTTGAATCAAAATTGTTGTACCTGATGGAGGGAAAAGTCTCTACTTCTAGTACTTAGATACTAGTGATTATTACTAGTGGCGTGGATGACTTCGGGGAAGTTGAAATCAAATCTGCACCAGCAAACATGAGTTAATACATTCGAGAGCACATAGAGAAAAGAAAAAAAAAAAAAAACCATGAGTCTGGTTTATAAAGATATAAATATGAAGATAAAATTATGAGAAGAGGAGATTATACCTTGTTACTTGACTGAGAAAGAAGAAAAAAAAATCTTATGCCTTCTTCAAGAATTGTTTTTGAGATTGCTGACCTTACGCACTATAAAAAAAATTGTGAATTTTGTGTGGCTGGGGCTATCCTTTTATAGTGCTGGTTGGAAAGAGTTTAATTGCAACTAAAACTCATCTAGTCAAGACTAGATTAACCAGGAAAAGAAGTCAAAATAAAGAAGAATTCTTGTATGAAGGAAGAGTTTAGATGGGAGAAGAAGTCTTGAGTTGCGATAAGGATAAAGCATCAGGAGTACTAAATAGCTCAACTAGTGGGACTCTTCGAAAGATAGGAGTTTAATACTTTATTTAGTCCTAGTTTGGCTTGAAAAGGAAGTCCAACGGCAGTCCTACTACTCGGATTGAGGTTATCCAAAAGAATACCATCCAATGTCCATTGTTAATATTCACGTGGAGTCATATCGGTATAGAAAGATTTCATGGTTATTACTTATTAGAAGTATTTATCTAGTCAAGACCAAATTGGCTAGGAAAGGAAGTCAAAATGGAGGACAATTCTAGTATCTGATGGAAGGCATGAAGGATCATCATTGCAAAGGATAGAATCTCAAGTCTTTATATGGTTACTACTTTGACTTCTGCACATGTTCAAGCTCTTGGAGAAATGCCTGCTTGCAAATTTCTAAATAAATGAAAGGTGCTGAAACTAATTGCATCAAAGCATGAAGTTGTCGAGACTTGATCACTTTACACATTCAAAATTGTGAACATGACCAAGTCTCAAGGGGGCATTTGTAGGAGGCAAAATTTTAAGCCAATTATAAAATGCCACATCAAAATTTAGTGGCAAATACTAAATTAATGTCATTAAATTAATTAAATTAGATGACGACATGTGTCATCCAAATTGATATCACATTAACATATTGAAATTTGCCACATGTCATTTAGCCCACAAGATAAAGATAAATTTCATATTCAAAATATATGGACAATTATCTTTATTAAAATAAATAAATAAAATAAAGATAAATTTTCTATTCAAAATTGATAGATAATTGTCTTTATTAAAATAAATTAAATAGAGATAATTATTTATCTTTGTTGATTATTATCTTTATCAAAATAGATAAATAGAGATAATTATCTTTAAAAAGAATTTGGGCCAATTAAAAGTCTACTATATACTTTCAAGTATATCAATTCAATGTGGAGCTTATCCTCTAAAATCACTATAAATAGAGGACACCCCCTCTCATTTGGAAAACAAGTTTTGAAGAGGCCAAAGCTCTGGAGAAATTCTGTCTCAAGAAACTTTGAAGAACTTGAAGAACATTCGAAGAACTTGAAGAACATTCGAAGGGCTTGAAGAATTTGAAGGACAATAAATCTCTAATAAGCTCGAAGCTAGAGATTTATTGTGAAGACCGATCAATCCATCTTTCAATTAAAGTCAAGAAGATTCTTGTTCGAGTCAAATTCAATGAAGATAGAATCAGAGGATACTCTTTTGTAAAAGAATCAAAATAGAGATTGTACTCATTATACATCAATACAAATTATCATTTGCAAACCATATTTCTTTTCAATTGTTTGATTTTCTACAATTGAAAAAATTTGTGTTTACAGTTAGCTTTAAAAATAATGCAGTTAGTTTCAAATTTAGGATATTAACCTTAATTAAACAATATGGAAGAATTTACCATTAGTTACAAAACCTTAGTGGTTTTAGGTATCTAACTTTAATCTTATGATAATCCAATTACCTTGTTAATAATCATTTCTTCAATTGAGTATAGTTTCTTCCACCCCTCAAAAAAAAGTTCTTCAATTGAGTATTCTTTTCTCTCCAATCATGATAAATTGCAAACCAACAACACCCTAACCAACCAAAGAAAATGTAATTTGTAATGATCATTATTGAAAAGGAGGACTATGCTCCAATTGGCTTTAAACTCAAATTCATCCACATGAGAAGACCAATGCCATTCAATCCAAAAGTCATTCATGATTTGTATTTATAAGTTACTAGAATAATCTTGTTAATATCATTTTTCTTGTATTTTAAACCTTGATTAAGAAAGAATTTATGTATTAACATAATTAAATTATGATAAGTAACTGTAATTAGAATATTTATATTGTTATTATACATGGCACACAACAATGTTAAAATATTCTATCAAAAGATCTATCTGACCTCTTTAAGGAATGTGTTAATGAGTGTTGCATTAAAAATTAGCAAAAGCTAATAAACAAATATTAAGACTTTAACTAAAAGTTGCTCAACTCTAAAAAAAATTGGTCGAATGTAATAAAAACTCATCATTAATAAAACATAGAGGCTAAGGCCCCGTTTGATACGCGAGTTCAAACACATGTTTTCAGTTTTTAAACAACATTACATGTATTTTCACCTATTTTTTCACCCACATGTATTTTCAAAAAAACTGAAAATTGTTATTTAAACACAAGTACCAAGCCCTAAATATTTGTGGGTTTAAGTAGTTTAAGGAAACTGTAAATCATTTGTTTTTCTCGTGTAATTGCAAGAGCAATTTGGTTTGCTTTAGTGTGTGGAATTAGAATGAATTTACTTATAAGACATAGTGAGGATCCGGTTATTGGAATTGGGGTATGTTATTTTTAAAAATAATGTAGTTAGTTTCAAATTTAGGATATTAACCTTAATTAAACCATATGGAAGAATTTACCATTAAGTGACAAAACCTCCATGATTGTAGGTATCTAACTTTAATCTTATGATAATCCAATTACCTTGTTAATAATCATTTCTTCAATTGAGTATAGTTTCTTCCACCCCTCAAAAAAAAGCTCTTCAATTGAGTATTCTTTTCTCTCCAATCATGATAAATTGCAATCCAACAACACCCTAACCAACCAAAGAAAATGTAATTTGTAATGATCATTATTGAAAAGGAGGACTATGCTCCAATTGGCTTCAAACTCAAATTCATCCACATGAGAGGCCAATATGCCATTCAATCCAAAAGTCACTCATGATTTGTATTTATAAGATACTTGAATAATCTTGTTAATATAATTTTTCTTGTATTTTAAACCTCGATTAAGAAAGAATTTATGCATTAATATATTTAAATTATGATAAGTAACTGTATTTAGAATTTTTATATTGTTATTATACATAGTATACAACAATGTTAAAATATTCTATCAAAAGATTTATCTGACCTTTTTAAAGAATGTGTTAACGAGTGTTGCAATAAAAAATAGCAAAAACTAATAAACAAATATTAAGTTTTTAACTAAAAGTTGCTCAACTCTAAAAAAGAAATTAGTCAAATGCAATAAAAACTCAACATTAATAAAACATAGAGGCTAAATATTTATGGGTTTAAGTAGTTTATGGATAATAAAGTCCCTTTTCAATCATCTTCTTCACCAAAAAAATTAATTATGTCTTTGATTTGATGATAAAAAAACATTTATCAGAAACTAATGTCATAGATTGAAACTTGTAACTAACTCTTTAAAAAAAATGAAAAAAAAAAATACTCATCAAAGTAATAAATTTTAAATTATGGGATTTAGAACGAATTTTTCCAAAAAAAAAAAAAAAAAAGGGTTTAGAATGAACATTTTTCTCCCAAAAAAAAAAAACAAAACTCTCTATCTCTTCAGTTAAGACTCAAAGACCCAAACTATTTCCTCTACTCCAGAGACGCTCCACACGAGCACACCAGCTTCGCACCTCCTGCCCTCGTTGGTTCTCTCTCTCTGAAATCGGGGGCAATGTCAGACAGCAACAAGTCAATTCGGTGGGGGTATTTACCTGATGAGATTCTTACCCATATTTTCACTTTCCTACCTATCAAATCCACTATCATCTGTACCTCTGTCTCTAAAACCTGGAAATCCCTAATCCAAAACCCTACTTTCATTTCCACCCATCTCCACCACTCCCACAACAAAAACCAAAACAACCTCCTCCTCTTAAGCCTCTCACGGAATGACAAAGAAGTCTACACATTGCATAAAGAAGACGATGATCCTGATTTCACCGAATACACCAGCTTTGAATCTCCTTTCCATGCTCCTGCTCCAGACTTTCACGAAGT
The DNA here is from genome assembly GCA_030820535.1 of Quercus parvula. Lineage (NCBI taxonomy): Eukaryota > Viridiplantae > Streptophyta > Magnoliopsida > Fagales > Fagaceae > Quercus > Quercus parvula. Next base: position 42,226,606 of record JAUAME010000011.1, on the reverse strand, counting down.
CGTCGGTACTTGTAACGGCCTGCTATGCCTCTCCTATAGTTTACCCAATCACGCTAAGGAAATCTTTCTCTGGAACCCTTGTGTGAGAAAGTTTCTCCAGCTTCCTTCTCCCAATGTCACCTTCGACACACATGATAAGTCCTGCAAGTCTTTTGGGTTTGGATTTGATCCCAAAACTAACGATTATAAAGTGGTCAGGATTCTTTCCATACTGCGTAGTTGCGACGACTTTGGAATGTCTCGATCCGTGGTCGATGTTTACTCACTCTCCACTGGTGAATGGAGAATGCTTAGTGCTTCTGCTTCTCTGCCTCCTACATACGCTATAATTAGTCGCGGGCCGCCAGCATTTGCCAATGGGGCACTGCATTGGATTGCTGTCACAGGTGATAAAAAACGGTTTGTTTTGGTGTTCAATTTGGGGGACGAGGTCTTCCGCCAAATTCTGCTGCCAGAACTTCCAAGTTATACAGGGAAGATGATGTGGACTCATGTTTCCGTATATGGAAATTCCATTGCTGGGTTTCAAAGAGGGGTAGGGATTGGTCAGATCAATATATGGGTGATGAAAGAGTATGGTGTTGCATCATCGTGGACAAAATTTTCACATCAGTGTCCAATTCTGGGAATGCCCTATACATACCCAATTGGCTTTAGGAGGAATGGTGAGGTTATATTGCTAAATATAACCAAAATATTAAGAATCTTGAAATTAATGGAGATATTCATACTTTTTGTGGTTCTTATGTCGAAAGTCTAGTTTTGTTCGACAAAGCCACCAAAGGTGTAGTTACATACTGAGGAAAAACAGAAAATCGGTAGGATGCTTCTCATGTTTTTATATATTCTTTTTATGATTTTTCATTTTGTTCTTTATGTATACTTGAATTAAGTTGATCATACTTTCGTATTGATTATCTTAATGGCTTTATCTTCAGGATAAATAGCTTATCAAGGTTGTGGTCACTCTCTATTATATTGAGATGATAGTTTAGTGCATAGCATGTATACTTAGAATTGTTTGTCCTCATTTCAAAATTTCTTTAATATAATCATTTGTTACTTATAAAATAATGCACTTATAGTTCTTAAATTCTTACAGGACCTCATGCAATCATGGTTATTGATGAGCTTTAAATGAGTAACAGACTTTAATTCAGCAAAACAAAAGATTCAACAAAGCTCTTTGATGTTGTATAGTTTCTTAATACTGAATTAGCTTATTATGTCAAAACGGCTTGAAGTAGTTTTATGTTAAAACTCTTTTTGTGGCTACACCATTGTTATATTAGTATTTTTCGATGATTCGCAATTTGGTTTCAGTGTATTTACTGAAATGATTAAGTATTTAATTTTGCTTGCCATGCTTGCATTGCAATGAAGATGCTTGCCATTGTAGTGTGTGTAAACGTGGATATACTGCTCAGTTGTGTTAAATGCCTTTTTCCTCAGACAACTAGAATTTTGTTATACCTGTCTAAAGAGGTCTGAAAGTCTCTATTGATAAAAAGTTAAAAGGACAAGGAAGAAAACGGGGGTGGGGGCGACAATTGCATATTACATTTTACCATCTAATAAGGTTTTTGTCGGGATTCATTTTAAATAATTGCATTTGTTCTTTAATTTTTTTTTCCTGAATGTGTCATACATTATTTTTGTGTGTGTGTGGATATCCTACAATGATAACAAGTTTTAAGAGATAAAACACCTATTAAAAGAGTTTTAAGAGATAAAACTAAAGGAATTGATGATTGATCTTGCAGACCTTAGTTGAAACATTGAATTAAAGACCACATTCTATGCACATGAAAGGAAGAGAAAGATTCACATGGCTTTCTTTTGGGACTATATATCTGTACAGTTCCCAAGAAGTAGGGGAGAGGCCCCCAATTTAGTGAGTTTGAATGTGGGAATTCTATTCTTTTTTAAAAATAATATTGGTAATTAAAAACTGCATTAGTTGGTTTTAGTCTTTTAGTTGCAAGAGCATAGGCTTTTGACCAAGTAGGGAATTAAAGTGATTGCAAGGATAAGCCTAAGAGAATTAAGACAAGGCTGCGTGGTGGATGAACAAGTTTTTTTGCTAGTGGCAGGTAACTTATTTTCATTTGATTTCTACTAATAATTGGTTGAATTGCTTTGAAACTGTAATAGATCTACAATTGTTGCTAAGGAGCAAAAGAAAAAACCTACACTTCCACCTATTTTCCTACATGCTGATGATGTAACCTGTTTAAACATGTGGTTCTCATTTTGGAAGATTATTCTGTGTAAGGATCAATAGAGTTGTGCCTCTTGCTAAGTCATTTGAGCGAGCTCGTCATAAAAGAATGATTATTTCCTCAACAATATAAAGGGACTTTCTGTCCTTCATTTTCATGTTAGAATTTTCCTTCTTTGTTTTATCTTTTTTCCTGTAAATCTTTAGTTCTTTACATTAATATGACAGGTGGAAGTCAAATCAAGAGTTGTGAATATGTGAGTCTGTGCACATTTGAATTTGCTATCACTTCCAATCTGCAACTTAGTGCTTTTTATCAAATAGACTGATTGGTATTTTCTTTTAATTTTTTTTTAGTTGACATATACAAGTGCCCTATAGTTTAGATTCCAAAATCACTCTCTATCTAGAGGCCAAACTTTGCCGTGATGATTAACACTTTCCGTTCACAATGTCATTACTCCTATTCACACTTTATTGTTTCATGATTTCTATTAACTGTATGAGATGGTATGCCATACCATTTCATGAATTCATGGACGCACAAGTGCACACACTCGTGCGCACACACATACATTCGCTCTTATCTTCCATTTTAAAGTTAGCATTCAATCAAGATCTTCAAGCTCATGCCCATGACTTGTGGGGACTACTATCTAGTTGTTGTTACCTACCATGCTTTTGTTAAAGGAAGACTAATTTCTGATAATCTTTGTTAGCACATGACTTGTTTGAGAAAATTAGAAATACTAGGAGGTGGAAAATTTGTTTTGCAGCCTATAAAGTTGGTATGTAGAAAGCATATGATAGACTTATCTGGGACTTCATTTTGGCTATGCTAAAAAAAAATTTAGTCCTCATTAGATCAATTTGATTCTGCAATGCATTTGCACAATTTCATATCAGATTCTACTGAATGGTTCCCAGGTGATTTTACTTTCCTTATAGTGGCTTAAAGCAATGGGATCCACTTTCACCTTATATGTGTGCAACTATGCTGTCTCTGACTTTATTGAAGGGACAGTTTCAGAGAATTTGTAAGGGAATAGGATTGCAAGAAATCTGGACCCCCGTTGATTGCGTTATTTTTATTCAAGGTACTAGTGATATGCAACATAGTGTGTTGAAAATTTTGAGGTAGTATTGTATCCTTTTTGGACTGATTGTAAATTTTGACAAATCTGAGGTGTTTTCTATCCTATCACTTCTGAACATAGTATAAACCGTGTTAAATCTTCTTAATATTGTAAATTTTGACAAATCTGAGGCGTTTTTCTATCCTATGACTTCTGAACATAGTATAAACCCTGTGTTAGATCTTATGCTGGCCTGGTAAGTATTTGGGTCTTGACTTAGATTATGGTTTGAAAAAAGACAACGTGTTTTAGAATTGTAGTTGAAAAGGTAGCTCAAAAACTTTAGAGATGGAAAGCAAAATTGTTGTCTCAATCAGGCTGATTAAGTTTAATCGAACATGTTATGAGCTAATCGCATTTATTACCCTTTTTCATGAAGTGCTTGATTCAATTTGTAAAGATGTTAAAAGGATTCAAAAATTTCTTTTTGGGATATTGTAGGAATCAAGAAAAATTCATTTACTAAACAGAAATTTTGTCATGATCATGCAAGAAAGATCTGGGGTGTTATTTGTAATTCAAATTGTTTGTTGTCTAAGGAGTTGATGGCTAAGTACAGTAAAAAAGGAAAGAATCTTTAGTGTCGGGTTTAAACCTTTCAACTGTTGGGGTTGGAAAGGTGTCATGTGACTCATGTCTTTTAGAAATTCAGCTTGGGTTATATCTAAATGGTGTTTTGGAGATGGTACTTTAGTTTCACTAAATCATCCTACTTGGTTTAAGTTGAAGGAAGAGGTAGATTGAGGGATGAGAGTTTTTATGCAAACTATTGAAGAGGTAGATTGAGCGAATGAGAGTTTTTATGCAAACTATTGCAGATCTAATTGATCGAGACAGATTGTGTTGGAAATTCTGACTAGGAAACTTTACCAATCTGCAGTGGCCGGTGAAATATGCAAGATTCCCAGAGGGAACTTTCAGGAGAAGTTTTATTTCTTTTAGATAATTTTATTAAGAATAGACTACTTCATGAGCAAAGAACATGAAAAGCCTAAGAAAAAAAATATTAGAACTAATTACAAGAAGACAAAGATTCTAAAAACATTGCAATAGAATCACAATGTGTAAAATCCCATGAACGATACAAATCAATTAAAGAGTTATAAAAAGTTGCTAGCAACTGACTCTGTGCACTCCTCACCTTCATATGTATGTCACTCATGTTCTCTTCAAATAATCCACATCAAACACATATAAAGGTATTTCTTAAGCAAAAACTAGAGGTTGGAAGGTAATGATGGTACTGTTATTTCTACTTGGCAAAATTCTTTTTGGTCCAAATTTTAGATGTTAAGATTACCTTTTATGTCTTATTTTTATGCAGAATTAATAATAATTTGTTTGTGAAGTCATAGCTAATTAAAAGAGAAGTTGTTATTTCTAATTCATGTGTGATGTGGTGAATATGAGGATAGTGTGGATCACTTGTTTTTTCTCGTCTAATTGCATTTTTTAGACAATTAGTTTGCGTTAGTATGTGGTATTAGAATGGATTTTTATTTTTTCATTTTCAAAAATAGAAAGGATTTTTTTTTTTTTTGATAAGCCATAATAGATTTTTTGCTATCCTAATAAGTGAGGGTCTGGTTATTGCAATCGCTGTTGTTTCATTGAAAATAATGCAGTTAATTTCAAATTCAGGATGTTAACCTTAAAAAGCTATATGAAAAAATTTGTCAATAATAAAACTTCGGTGATTGTAGGTATCTCACTCTATAATCCAATTTATTTATTCTTTAAGAGTCATATAGTTTATGCCACAACATGTCTTTACTCTTCAAGTGAGTATCTTTCTCTCTCCAATGACAATAAATTGCAAACCTGAAACAACGTAAACAGCCAAAGAAAATGTGATGTGTAATTATTATTATTATAAAAGAGTACTATGCTCCAATTGGCTTCAAACTCAAATTCATCCACGTAAGATGCTTGATATGCCATTCAATCTAAAAGTGGCCAATGGATTATACCATTTAATCCAAAAGTCACAAGCAATTTGTGATGAAAGATAGTTGAAAATTTTTGTCAATATCAATTTTCTTGTATTTAGAACCTTGATTAAGAACGAATTTCCATTTTCCATTTTCCCATTATTTATTTATTTTTTAATACAAATGGTAGTATTTTTTAGAATTTTAATATTGTCAATACACATAACAGGTTCAAAATATTTTATCAAATGACCTACTTAACCTCTTTAAAATTTGACATACACTATTGTGTGTTCAATTGCATTCGTTAAAGATATTATTTCAAGGAAAGACTAAAACTCAGCTGTATTCAAAAGGTCTCTCTGTCGCTTAGAAGATTAGGGGTTTTTTTCCCTTCTCTTAGACAGTAGAAGTTTCTGTCCCTTCTGTGAAGGAGATTGGTTTCTTTCATCTTGTTCATTTGTTCTCGGCCTGTTGTCTTCTCGAGCATCCAAGGGTGTATCTCGGGACTAGTGGGTATTCTTTTTGGTGGGTCTTAGGGAAACACATTTTCTTTTTTCAGCTCCACAACTCTGTCCTCCCTTTTAATCGGTCTTAGTCTCTATCTCCCCCTTCCATGGAAGATTTATCTAGCGATTGGAGCAAGTTTTCACTCTCAGAGAGGGAAAACACAGGCTTTACTCTTCCACGAACCTAGAAGTCCAGTTCGTTTGTTGTTGCAGCAAAGTTCCTTACTTCTCGATTCCTAGTGATGGATGCTGTGGTCCGCACCTTCAAGTAGATTTGGAGGTTGCAAAATGGATTCAAGATTCACAACATCGGCAATCATATGGTTCTATTTGTCTTTGATAACATCCAAGATGTGGAAAGAATCCTTCAAATTCAGCCTTGGACTTTTGACAAACACCTTGTGGTCCTAAAACGATATGAGGAAGGATCACAGGTAAAAGAGCTGGTCTTTGATAAAGCTTGGTTCTGGGTCCAGGTACATGATATTCCTCTTAGCTTCATGTCGAAAAAGGTGGCTAAGAGTCTTTGTGACATAGTTGGGGAGGTCCGCAAGTCCCTTGATTCCACTGAGGATGATGGTGGGAATTTTTTTTGGGTTTGAGTGAATATTGATATCTCTCTTCCTCTGTGTAGAGGGAGGGTAATTACTCTTGAGAATGGCGAGAAAGCTTGGGTTCGCTTTCAGTATGAAAGGCTCCCGAACTTTTGCTATTGGTGTGGTCGCCTAGACCACGGGTACAAACAATGCAATCTGTGGATTCGAAGCAAGGGGTCTCTGTCAACTAATAAACAAGAATTTGGTTCGATCCTAAAAGCTGCTCCTTACCAGAGAGGGAGTAAGAATGTTTTTTATGTGCCGGGATGGTTTGAAAAAGAGACTACAGGAAAGGAAAAATGGGAAACAGTGGCTCCAGGTGCAGTGGAGGTTGAATTAGGAGGTAAAGTCAAAAACTCCAACTCTGTTTTAAATTTAGAATCTACCACTATTTTAGGGAATAATGAGAGTTTAAGGGGAGCGAGTGTTGGGGAAATTTTATCTTCGGTTTTGCCTCCCACAAAATTTTTGGAGTTGATTCCTAATGAATCTTCTTTTCTTTCAAAACTGTCTGAAATTGATGAGGATATTAGAAAGTTTGATTCTGAGACCTATGGGAAGGGGGATACTCCCTTATTTGAGGCAGTCCTCCCAACTGATCTTTGCAGTTCCAAAAGTCTTAAGGAAGTGCAAAATTCGGATTTTCCTTCTGAACATGCTATGATATTGCAAAAAGAGAATTTAGTTCCCCAGGTATTGTGTGATATCACTAATACCAAGAATTCCCTTGCTCCAATACAAGGGAAGTGGACACGGCTTATGAAGACAGTAGGTACAAACTCATCTCAGCCTGAGGAGGTGCTTATTTGTGGAATTGGGAAAAGAAACCAGGATGATAGCAGAGTTCTCTTGGAGTTACCAGGCAAGAGGCATCGGGTTTCTAAGGGAGATGTTGCTCAGTCAAAGATATTGGCGGAAGCTGGTCACCAGCTCCGCCAGATGCAATGAATCTCCTAGTTTGGAACTGTTGTGGGCTTGGGAACCTGCATACAGAGAAAGAGCTTGTAAGTATTTTACGAGCAAAAGATCCCTCTATTGTGTTTATAGCTGAGACATGGGCAGATGAAGCAAGGCTAGAGCGTACACTTAGTAATATTAATTTTGATTAGAAGTGGGTGGTCCAAGAACTACTAGAGGGGGTGACCTGGTTCTGTTTCGGAAAAATTTTGTGAACTTGATTGTAGTAAAGTCCCACAAGTATTACATTGATGCTGTTATAAATAAAAATGGTGATGACGAGTGGAGGTTCACAGGATTTTATGGTGAGCCAGATTCTTTAAGACGGAATGAAGCTTGGGCAAAGCTTAGAAGTCTGAACAGTAGTCAGAATATTCCTTGGTTGTGTGCTGGTGATTACAACGAAATAACCAGACAGGAAGAAAAAATTGGTGGAGCTTTTAGAAGCTTCCACCAGATGCAACGCTTCAGAGATGTGATTGACGAGTGTGGTCTTATGGATTTGGGTTTTGTGGGTCCATCATACACGTGGAGTAAACACTTTGATTCTGGTCAGTCTATATGGGAACGTTTAGACCGGGGTTTGGCAACAAATGATTGGTTTTTAAAGTTTCCAGGTACAAAAATTCATCACCTTCATTGTTACTCTACGGATCATTTACCGTTATTTATTAATCTGTTTGGGCTGGAGCTTCCTGTAAAAAGGAAAGTATTTCGCTTCGAAGAAATGTGGCTGTCTAATGATAGGTGTGGGGAAACTGTGGAAGCTGCCTGGACAAGTACTGAGAGCCCGGACCCTAGCAGTGCAATTCTTAAGAAGGTAGCTAAGTGCGAACAAGACTTAACTTGGTGGAATAGTAATTGCTTTGGGAATGTTAAAAGGACATTGGTAGATAAGAATAAATTGCTGGCTGTTGCAGAATTGGAAGCGATGAGAACTGGGAACAATTCACATGTTCGCCTATTAAAAGCTGAGATTAATGTTTTGATCGATAGAGAAGCTAGAATGTGGAGCCAAAGATCTAGAGTTTTGTGGTTGAGTAAAGGGGATAGTAATACAAAATTTTTCCACAGTAAAGCCAACAAGAGACTTCGAAAAAACTCAATCTTAGGCATTCGAGACCCATGTGGAAGGTGGCTGAATCAGACAGAGGATATTGGTCAGGCCTTTATCAACTATTACACCGAACTCTTCTCCTCCTCAAATTCGATCAGCCAAGGTGGGGCTTTAGAAAAAATTCCCAAGGTAGTTACAGAAGATATGAACGCTGATTTGGGGGGAATCTTTCATGAGTGGGAAATCTTGGATGCTATTAAACAAATGGCGCCTTTAAAAGCCCCTGGCCCAGACGGAATGCCTCCGCTGTTCTACCAACACTTTTGGCCTGTGGTGGACAAGGATGTGACTAGTTCAGTACTCATATGGTTGAACTCAGGTATTTTACCATCCCCTATTAATCATAGGTTCATTACTCTCATTCCTAAGGTTGATAGCCTTGAATTGGTAACTGAGTTTCGACCCAGAAGCTTGTGCAATGTTCTATACAAAATTTTTTCTAAAGTCTTAGCGAATAGACTGAAAAAGTTTCTGCCCAACCTTATTACTGAGCACCAGTTAGCATTTGCTAAGAATCGGCTTATCACAAACAACATTCTTTTTGCCTTTGAAACATTGCATTGCATTGTTGGGAAAATGAAATAATTGTTGTAATCCCTTTAGTTAGTTAGTTAGTTGAGATTAGGATGAGTTAGTTAGGATTTGAAAACATTTAGCTCATTTAACATGTGGTTTAATTCATAGAGCACATGTTGAATTAATTAGACAATTATCTTGAGCCATGTGGGCCAATGAGATTAGAGTTAGTCTCATATAAATACATAATTGTAATACAACATTAGATATCAATTAAAGAATTAACCAACTTCTTAGTGCATTTGTGCATCTCTCTCTCTCTCTTAATATTTCTCTTTCTCTATGGAGGGTGGCTACCTCGAATTAAGTCAATTTCCTTATAATTCCCATCAATTCCCCTATAATTCCTATCCAATCCCATTAGGAATTACTAGGTTCCTAACATTTGGTATCAGAGCCGTAGATCTCGAGACAGGTGAATATGACCGACAAGAAATCTTGAAGGACTTACAACAAATGGTGAATGAAGTTTTAGAGAAGGTCAAGGCATTGGCTGAATCTAAAAAAGCCATGAAAGAAGAGCTCTCAAGATTGCAAGAGGATCTTGAGAACATGTCCAGAGAAGAATTACATTCTCTTAATTCGATTGAACTCAAAGAGGAAATTAAGTTCCAAGAAACTGCCGTTGTTTCTCTAGAAGAACACAATGCTTTCCCATTTCCAGCACAGTCCCCAAGAATACTTTGCAACCAACCATACTTGGTCTTGGACAGCCTCTCCGTGCATAGCCTGGATATAGTGTATCCTAAGGTCTCTAAATTCTATAATGAGCTTCACACTAACTTAGCTTCATGTGGAGTGAATGAATTTAAGGTTGATCTTGGACTTGGCTACGGTGACAAAGTCTCTCTTTTCCCTGGCTGTCATCAAGATGGAGTCACATTCCCTTCTATGTTTGAGAATTCCGCACTTACATGGCGATTTCTTGGTGGCAAGCCCAAGTTGATGTTCCTAGAAGGTCTCTTGGCTACACTTATGGAAGCCAACATGTATCCCAAAGCCTTCACACCAACAAATGGTGGTGACAACTATGGGATAAACGATGGGTTCCACAGCCCAGCTGATCACAATTTTTATAAGAAATTATGTTTTAAGTCAAGAGCATTACGTACTTATCGTTTAGATGATGAAGAATGGAATGTTAGGCTATTAGCAACAACACTGTCAGATCTTCATTTCCAAGAAAGAATCACTTCTTGCAAGAAACAATATGTGACGTCTTAACCTAGTGAACCTTGTGAACTATACCAATGTGTCCTTGGAAGCAAATTTCTTCTTGCAAAGCATTATGTGATTATCTTTTTGTACTACATGTCAAGAAATGGTGCTCCTAGACAACAACTTTACAATGAGACCAAGGTAGCAGGGGAAGGTTCTTCTCAAAGAAAGGACAAAAATTACATCATTCGGTCATGGCCATGTGTTAGTAACTACCCCGAGTTCATTTTTCAGTAGCATGTTATTCCAAGATCGTTGTCATTGCTGGGCTTAATCCATCTTGAGGATTTAATGGTGTGGCCAACGTGTCTCAAAGGCGATAACATCAATGTGACTATTTCAGTTTATTAATGGGTTGTGATTAATTGCTTGGAAATATTTGATGAGTTCAATGGTCAAGATGCTTTAGCGTATTGGATTAGTGGTTGGTTTCCCCTCATGAAGGTGTCACTCAATAACAACACCTTGTGGGCAAGGTGTTTTCAAGGGAAGGAAAATGTTAGGAAAATGAAACAATTGTTGTAATCCCTTTAGTTAGTTAGTTAGTTGAGATTAGGATGAGTTAGTCAGGATTTGAAAACATTTATCTCATTTAACATGTGGTTTAATTCATAGAGCACATGTTGAATTAATTAGACAATTATCTTGAGCCATGTGGGCCAATGAGATTAGAGTTAGTCTCATATAAATACATAATTGTAATTCAACATTAGATATCAATTAAAGAATTAACCAACTTCTTAGTGCATTTGTGCATCTCTCTCTCTCTCTTAATATTTCTCTTTCTCTATGGAGGGTGACTACCTCGAATTAAGTCAATTTCCCTATAATTCCCATCAATTCCCCTATAATTCCTATCCAATCCCATTAGGAATTACTAGGTTCCTAACATGCATGAAAAATCAAACCTCTAGTAAAACAGGATGTATGGCCCTCAAGTTAGACATGAGTAAGGCCTATGATAGGGTCGAATGGAATTACTTGGAAAATCTCATGTTGAAAATGGGGTTCTGTGCAAATTGGATTGCTCTCATTATGGCTTGTGTAAAATTTGTCACCTACTCAATATTGATTAATGGAGAACCTAAAGGTCTTATTACACCAACTAGAGGGATTAGGCAAGGAGACCCCCTCTCCCCCTTCCTTTTCCTCCTTTGTACGGAAGGATTGCACGGTTTGATTGAAGATGCGGCTAGAGTGGGAGACCTTAGGGGCTTCTCTCTTTGCAATAGAGGCCCTAAACTAACTCATCTGTTTTTTGCAGATGATAGTTTGTTATCCTGTAGAGCCAACTTGGATGAATGCAACAATATTCTTAAACTCCTTGGGGTGTATGAACAATCATCAGGCCAGAAGATCAACAAGGAAAAAACAGCATTTTTCTTTAGTAAATCTACTCCACAAGCGACTAAAGACTCTATCAAAGGACTTTTAGGTGTCCAAGAGATCATGTTCTATGAGAAATACCTTGGGCTTCCTTCTTTGGTTGGAAGAGGTAAGAAGGCTAGTTTTAATTACATTAAGGAGCGTGTGTGGAGAAAGCTACAAGGTTGGGAAGGAAAGCTATTGTCTCAAGCCGGGCGGGAAGTTCTAATCAAGGCCGTAATCCAAGCCATTCCGTCCTTTGCTATGGGATGTTTCAAGCTTCCTTTGGGCCTTTGTCATGAGATTGAAGCTATGGTCAAGAAGTTTTGGTGGGGTCAAAGGGGAGATAGAAGGAAAATACATTGGTTGCGATGGGATGATCTTACCAAATCAAAGCTGGTTGGTGGATTGGGTTTTAGAGATCTAATACACTTTAATGATGCACTTTTGGCAAAGCAAGCTTGGAGACTGATGAACAATAGGGAATCACTTTTCTATAAGGTTTTCAAGGCCAAATTCTTTCCCCATTGCTCCATTCTTGAGGCTCAGGACTCGGCTTCGGGTTCCTATGCTTGGAGAAGCATTCTTAGAGGCAGGGATGTCATATTAGAGGGTGCTTGCTGGAGGGTTGGCAATGGCAGATCTATAAAGATCTGGCAACACCACTGGTTGCCAATAAAACATCCTACTAGAATTTCCTCCCCTGTTCTGGAGTCTATGGAGGAAGCTACTGTGGATTGCCTGATCAATGCAGAAACTAGAAGCTGGAATGAAGAGATCATTGATGGTATTTTTATTCCACAAGAGGCGGAGCTTATTAAAAAGATCCCTCTGTCTCGGTTTGAAGCGAATGATTCTATTTTCTGGCCTTTGTCTCCAAATGGTCAGTACTCATGCAAGCTGGGATATCGATTTCTGAAAGATGAGATGGAGTTCAACTGACTTAATGATCCTCTAGATTATGAGAAAGGCTTGTGGAAGGCTGTTTGGTCTCTTGAGTCCCCAAACAAAGTAAAACATTTGATTTGGAGAGCTTGTAAAAATTCTCTCCCAACCAAAGGGAATTTAGTACGTCGGCACATCATTAATGACCATTCTTGTGATAGATGCTCAGGGGGTAGAGAAGATATTCTACATGCAGTATGGAGTTGTACAAAACTTGATGTGGTTTGGGAAGCTATGGACCTTTGGAGGTTTCGGGCTCATTCTACCTTCCAGTGCTTTGGTGAGCTAATGGCTTGGATTATTAAAAATGACAAATTTCCTGAGCTGTTTGCTATGTTTGTTTGGTCCATTTGGACTCAATGGAACCAATTAAGGACCTAGCAGCCTTGTTGTTCCATATCCCACCTGGCTCAGTCTGCTATTGATAGGTTCCATGAGTTCAAAGCAGTCCAACCACCTGCTCTCCCTAGCCTGAGACAGCGGCATGTTTCTTGGTCTCCCCCTGCATCGAATGTCTTCAAGATTAACTATGATGGAGCGATCTTTGCTGACACTAACAGATCAGGTATTGGAGTAGTTATTCGTAATGGTGATGGACTTGTGATTGCTTCGTTGGTGCAACCGCTGAACCAAGCCTTCAAAGCAGTGGAGATTGAAGCGCTGGCTGCATCTCGTGCTCTTGAGTTGGCTGCTGACATTGGCCTGGACAAAGTAATCTTGGAAGGGGATTCTAAAGTGGTGACACAAGCGCTGGAAACAGAAGAAGTGGGCTTGGCTGCTTACGGCTTGTTGATCAGAGATGCTTGTACCTTAGCAAGGAATTTTTCAGTAGTTTCCTACTCTCACACAAAGAGAGAGGGCAACAAAGTTGCACACGGTTTGGCTAAGTTAGCTGCTAATTTAGCAGATTGTGTAATCTGGATGGAAGAAGCTCCTCCATCTATTAATCATTTTGTACAGGCTGATTTAGCCCCCCTTTTTCAATGATATTTGAAAGTCTTCTTCCTCAAAAAAAAAAAAAAAAAAAAAAAAATTGCATTCGTTAAGAAGATATTAAAGTGAACTTTATTGCATTGGAAAATAGCAAAAGTTTATAAACAAAAATCCCTTTAACGGAAAGTTGTTCAACACTCTAAAAAAATTGGTCTATTAAAAAAAAAAAAAAATCATTATTGATATAGCACTGACACAAGGTCTTAGCAATTCTCAATTCATCAAAAGTCAAAACCAAAATATTTGTGGGTTTTAATAGATTGTAGTTAAAAATGAACTTGAAAATGGTATTATAGGAACAAAAAAAAGGGGAAGAAATTTTTACTTTAAACCTTATAGTTTAGGGGTAATTCAAATTAAAAAAAGGGGTGGGGTGGGGGGGGGGGGGGGGAAGTAATTCAGATTAAACCCCAAATTTTATTCAAGAAAAAAAACCTCTAAATTATTGAAATGTAACAAATTAAAAGAGAGGGGAAGATTATTTCTCAACAAAAAAAAAAAAAAAAAAGATACCTGTGTGTGTGTGTGTGTGTAGAGAGAGAGAGAGAGAGAGAGAGAGAGAGAGTAAATTTTGCGGCTCAATGAAAAATAATAATAATAAGAGAAAGAGAAAGAGAAAGAAGAAATAATTCATAACAAATCTACTCCAATCCTTTTACCTCTCTATGTACTGACTTTTTTTTTGGGTAAAAAAGATTTATCAAAAGCTTAGGGTTTAACTTGATATTGTTTTAAATTATAGGTTATACTTGGGTTTTTTTTTTTTTTTTTAATAATGAAAAATACACTAATAAAGATCTCTAAGGACTCTATAGTCCAGAGCATAAATTATCTATCATAATTTCTACACTTAATACTCCATATCATAGTTTTTAAACCTGACTAGATAGGCTGGTTCAACCAAAAATCAAGAACTAGACACCAATTTGGTTTGGTAAAAACTTCAAAACTAATCAAAACCATAAAAAATTGTGAACCAGGAGCAAAAACAATTCTCTAACCGTACCGGTTTTTAAAACCATAAATTTCTTTTTGAAATCGTCAATGTCAAACAAACAACAACAACTCAATCTAATGGGAGTCTTTACCTTTTGAGATTGCAACCCTTATCTTCATTCCCTTACCTATGAAATCTATAATTATTTGAACCCCAGTATCAAAAACTGGAAATCCTAAATGTAAAGCCCTACTTTCATTTCAACCTATCTCCACCAATTAGTCCAAAATTCATTGGTGATTTGAAATTTTTAGAATTTTTATGATGAATGACAGTATTTAGATTTTTATGTTGTTATTACTCACAATAGGGTTAAAATATGCCATAAAAAAAATCAACTACCTAACCTCTTTAAGGAATATGTTAATGAGTGGTGCATTTGAAAGTAGCAAAAGCTGCTAAGCATATATTAAAGCTTTAATTTTGTCAATTACAATAAAAAAACTCATCATTGATATAACATAGAGGCTAAACATTTGTGGGTTTCAATAGTTTATGGATAAAAAAGTTTCTTCTCATCAAATAAGAGATTTATGATTCGATCATTTGCTTGTACATAAAAAATTAATTGATATTTTGATCTAATAATAAAAAGTAATTATAAGAAACTAACGTAATAGGTTGAAACTTAAAACTAACTCTAAAAAAAAAAATTAAAAAAAAAAACTTCATTAAATTCTAAACTATGGAATTTTTCCAAAAAAAAAAAAAAAAAAAAAAACTCTAAGGCTCCGTTTGGGAGTTCATAAGGGAATGGAATGAAATGAAATTGAATCATTATAAGAGAATAGAAATGAATAGAATGGAATGGAATGTATTTAAGTAAGGGAAATGAATGGAAAAGAATGAAATGGAATGAAATGAAATTAAGTAACCTTGATTGGATGTTTTAAAATAAAGGAATGGAAATGAATGAAAATGAATGGAATGTAAGTAATCTTGTTTGGGAACAACATAAAGGGAATGGAATGGAATCATTTTATGACAATATTACTATTAGACCCCTATTTTAAAATAAAGAATTGAATATATAGGGGTATTTTGGGAGTTTTAGTAAAAAAAATCATTAAATCTAATTCCATTCCCTCCCATTCCTCCCAATTTCGGGGGAATAAAAATTTGAGGTTTCAAGAGAATAGAGAGGAATGAATGTTCCCTTCTACCCATTTCATTTCCTCTTACTTAAACTCCCAAACAAGGGAATGAACTTTCCGCTCCCTCCATTAAAACTCCTAAACAAGGGAATAGAAAAATATTTTAAAATGATTCTTTCCATTCCATTCCCTCCACCAAAACGAGACCTTAAAAATCTCACATGACTTTTGAGTTTTAAGTCAAGACCCAAATTATTTCCTCCACTCCACACTCAACATCAACAAACGCTCCACAAGCGCAGAAACAAGCTTCGCCCCTCTTGCATTCGTTAGTTCTCTCTCTCTGAAATCAGAGAAATTATAGAGTCCTTTGGTGGACCACGTCATTTGTCCACAATTCTACTAAAAAACTTCTACTTGTTTAAAATTGCCGAGTCAATAATTAATTTTTATTTAAAAAAATTTTCTAACTAACAATTTTAAACAGATGAAAGTTTTTTAATAGAATGTTGGACCACATTATTATCTATACCTTATAATTTCTCCTAAAATTGGGGCAATGTCAGACAGCAGGAAGTCAGTTCGATGGGGATGTTTACCTGATGAGATTCTTTCCCATATTTTCGTTTTCCTACCCATAAAATCCATTATAATCTGCACCTCAGTCTCAAAAACCTGGAAATCCCTAATAAAAAACCCAGCTTTCATTTCCACCCATCTCCACCATTCCCACAACAAAAACAAAAACAACCTCCTCCTCTTGTGGCTCTCACGGAATGACAAGCAAGTCTACACATTGCATAACGACGACGATGATCCTGATTTCACTGAATACACCAGCTTTGATTCCCCTTTCACTGCTCCACACCTTCAGCGCCATCACATAACATGCAATGTTGTTGGTACTTGTAACGGCCTGCTCTGCCTTTCCGTCGCTAACGAATTCTTCCTCTGGAACCCTTGTGTGAGAAAGTTTCTACAACTTCCTTCTCCCAATGTCACCTTCGATTCATGCGGTTTGTCTCACGCGTCTTCTGGGTTTGGGTTTGATCCAAAATCTAATGATTATAAGGTGGTCAGGATTCTCTGCATACTACTGCGTAGTCCTTCCGAGTTTGGAAAGTGTCGACTGGAGTTTGATGTTTACTCACTCTCCACAGGTGAATGGAGAATGCTTAGTGCTTCTGCTTCCCTGCCTCTTATATGGGGTATACTTCGTCGTGAGCGACCGGCATATGCCAATAGGGCGCTGCATTGGATTGGTCTCAGAAATGATAACGAACAGTTTGTTTTGGTGTTCGATTTGGGGGACGAGGTCTTCCGCCAAATTCTGCTGCCAGAACTTCTGAGTTATACAGGGAGGATGGTGTGGACTCGTGTTTCCGTGTATGGAAATTCCATTGCTGGGTTTCAAAGGACGGTAGGGAGTGGTCAGATCAATATATGGGTGATGAAAGAGTATGGTGTTACATTGTCGTGGACAAAATTTTCACATCAATGTCTAAGTCTAGGAATGCTCCAACCATGCCCAGTTGGCTTTAGGAGGAATGGTGAGGTTGTATTGGAAAATGAGAGAAATGATGAGGTTGTATTGGAAGATAATAAAATTGGTGAGGTTGTATTGCTAAATGATAGAAAAGGGCTCATCTCTTGGAATCCAGATAGCCAAAATGTTAAGAATCTTGAAATTAATGGATCTCATAAGACTTTTTTGGGTTCTTATGTCGAGAGTCTAGTTTTGCTCGACAAAGCTAACAAAGGTGTAGTTACATACTTAGGAAAAACAGAAAATGGGTAGGATGCTTCTCATATTTTTATTTATTCTTTTTATGGTTTTATCATTTTATCCTTTATATATATATTTGACATTGATCGTATTGATTACCTTAATGGCTTTATCTTCAGGATAAATAGCTTATCAAGGTTGTGGTCATTCTCTATTATATTGAGATGATAGTTTAATGCATAGCATGTATACTTAAAATTGTTTGTCCTCATTTCAAAATTTCTTTAATATGTCATTTATTACTTATAAAATTATGCACTTATAGTTCCTAAATTCTTGCAGGAACTCATGCTATCATGGTTGGTGATAAACTCCAAATGAGTAACAAACATTAATTCCGCAAAAGAAAAGATTCAACAAAACTCTTTGATGGTGTCAAAATGGCTTATTGTTGTTTTATGTCAAAAAAGCTTACACTTCCACCTATTTGCGTACATGCTAATGACAACCTGTTTGAACACTTGGTTCTCATTTTGGAAGATTATGCTGTGTAAGGATCAATAGAGTTGTGCCTCTTGCTAAATCATTTGAGCAAGCTTGTCATAAAAGAATGACTATTTCCTCAACAATATAAAGGGACTTTCTGTCCTTTTTGATGTTAGAATTTTCCTTCTTTGTTTGATCTTTTTTCCTATAAATCTTTAGTTCTTAACGTTAATATGAAATGTGGAAGTCAAATCAAGTGTTCTGAATGTGCGGGTCTGTGCACATTTGTATGTGCTATCACTTCCGATCTGCATCTTAGTGCTTTTTATCAAATAGACTTATTGTTTTAGTTGACATTTACAGGTATCCTATAGTTTAGATTCCAATCACACTCTCTGTCTGGAGGCCAAACTTTGCAGTGACAATTTACACTTTCTGTTCACAATGTCACTACTCTTGTTCACACTTTATTGTTTCAATGATTTCTATTAGTTGTATACGATGGAATGCAATGCACCATTTCATGAATTCATGGATGGACGCGCACGCACACATTCTCTCTTATCTTCCAGTTAAAATCTAGCATTCTGTCATGATCTCTTCAAGCTCATGCCCATTACTTGTGGGGGCTACTATTGTGTTGTTGTTTCCTACCATGCTTTTGTTAAAGGGAGACTGATTTCTGATAATCTTTGTTAGAACATGACTTGTTTGAGAAAATTAGAAGTACTAGAAGCTGGAAAACTTGGTTTGTAGCCTATAAAGTTAAATATGAAGAAAGCATATGATAAACTTAACTGGGACTTCATTTTGGCTATGCTAAAAACAGTAAATTTTAGTCCTCATTGGATCAATTTGATTAAGCAATACATTTGCACAATTTCATATCAGATTCTATTGAATGGCTCCTAGGTGAAATTCTTTTCCTTAATGTGGCTTAAGGCAAGGGATCCACTTTCACCTTATATGTGTGCAACTATGTTGTATTTGGCTTTATTGGGGGACAACTTCAGAGTATTTGTAATGGAATAAGGATTGCAAGAAATCTGGACCCTTGATGATTGCATTATTTTTGTTCAAGGTACTAATGATGTGCAAGATAGTGGGTTGAAAATTTTGAGGTGGTATTGTAACCTTTCTGGACAAATCGTAAAATTTGAAAAATCTGAGGTTTTTTCTATCGTATCACTTCTGAACTTGGTACAAACCCTGTGTTAGATCTTCTTAAGCCTACCGTGGTAAGTATTTCGGTCTTGACTTAGATTATGGTTTGAAAACAGACGATGTGTTTTAGGTCTGTAGTTGAAAAGGTAGATAAAAAACTACAGGGATGGAAAGCAAAATTGTTGTCTCAATCATTCTGATTAAGTTTAATCAAACATTTTTTGGGAGCATGGGGCTGAGTAAAGGCAAGAGGCCCATGGGCCTGAAATGTAAAGAAACGAATAAGATAAAAGAGAAAATTCGGCCTAGCTCAAAAGTTCTTGGAAGATGAGCTGAAGGACTGATGAAGGGGAGGAGTACGAATGCAAAGTACCCAGTTGAAAAAGTCCAGCTGAGAACCATTTCATCCTCAGGAATAAGCTGAGGCCTTCCTCGTGATTTGTGTAAGGCCACGTCTGTTTAGATAAAAAGGATTGTATCTACGAAGTAGGGAGATTAGCATCTAGATGCAGCAACCATCATCCTCGCAATAAATAAATTGTACCTACCAGTTAGGCCGCATTAATTATGAAATGATTTTCTATAAAATATTCGTTTTTCTCTTGTCTAATTGCAAGAGCAATTTGGTTTGCTTTAGTGTGCGCGGAATTATAATGGATTCTTTACAACTCCAATGAGTGAGGATTTGGTTTATTGGATTTGGTTATTGGAATTATTGTATGTTACCTCTGAAAATAATGCAGTTAATTTCGAATTTAAGATATTAACCTCAATTACCATACGGAAGAATACCATTAAGTGACCAAACCTCAGTGGTTGTAGGTATATGACTTTAATATTTTAATAATCCAATTACATTATACGGTTTATACCACTACACCTCTTTGATAATCATCTTTTCAATTGTGTATAGTTTCTCCTACCCCCTCAAAGAAAAATCTCTTCAATTGAGTATTCTTCTCCCTCCAATCATTAACCAACCGATGAAAATGTGATTTGTAATGATTATATTATAGAAAAGGAGGACTATGCTCCAATTGGCTTCAAACTCAAACTCATCCACATGAGAAGATCAATATGCCATTCAATCCAAAAGCCATTCACGATTTGAAGTTATAAGATACTTGAATAATCTTGTTAATATCGTTTTTCTTGTATTTTGAACACTGATTAAGAAAGAATTTTCATTTTAACATATTTAAATTATGACAAGTGACCATATTTAAAATTTTTATGTTGTTATTACACATAGCACACAGTAGGGTTAAAATATTCCATCAAAAGATGTACCTAACTTTTTAAAGGAATATAGCAAAAGTTAATAAATAAATATTAAGGCTTTAACTAAAAGTTGCTCAACTCTAAAAAATAATTGGTCTATTATAACAAAAAAACTTTGCATTGATATAACATAGAGGCTAAAGATTTGTGGGTTTCAATAGTTTATGAATAAAGAGCAATTATTAGAAGTTGACTATAGGTTTAAACTTGAAATTAAATCTTTGAAAAGAAAAAACGAAGAAAAAAAATAACTTCATTAAATTTAAAACTATGGGATTTATTAGAGCACTCACATTAGGTACAAAATAGAAAAAGATGCAAAATTTACACAATATCTCCTAAATCTACCCCGCTTTAGTGGAGCTATTTAGAGCATTCTTATCAAAGGTGCTAAAAATGCTAAATGCTATTTTTTGCATTTTTATATTTTTTAGCACCTCAAATGATAAAAACATACCTGCATCAAATATGCTAAATCCTAAAAATTTTAGCATTGAGCTACAATGGAATCTCATCTTTAACACCCTACTATAGCAAGATGCTAGAGTTTTTTAATATTTTTTCTTTTTCTCTCTCTCACTCTCTCTTGTGCCATGCCTTTTTTCTCCACTACTTTCCTCTCTCTTACTCTCTCCTTCTTTATGCCTCTCTGTTTCTTTTTGACTCTTGATCTCCACTTTAACAACGGTGAGCAACGCGATGACAAGGATGGCGCCTCTGTTGCCGTTTTTCCGAGGGCCTTGTCAAAGGTGTCGTGGATGTGTTCCCTGAGCGTGGCTTCCACTGCCAGTGCCATGTTGGACATGAGATACTCCAGGTGTGGTTGGGTTTTGCTGGGTTGATCGGGGTTTGCTAGTAGTGGGTGTGGGTTGATTCTATGGTGTAGATTTTTTTATGGGTGTTAGGTTGATTCAATGGTGTGGGTTGATTTGCGGGTGCTGGGTTGATTTCATGGTGTCGGTGTTGAGTTGATTTGTGGGTTTGGGTTGATTGATTCGGTGGTCGGATGTGGATGTGGTGGTGGTTGTGGTATGTGGTATGTGGTATGGGTGTATGTGGATGTTGATGTGGATGTGGAGGTTTTTTTTTTTTTTTTTTTTTTTTTCTCTCTCTGCTGTTGTTTGTGGTTGCGGTGGATCTGGCTGGTGGCGGCGATGGTGGGTGGATGTGGTGGTTGTGGTATGGGTGGGTGGATGTGGTGGCTGGCGGTGTTGGGTTGAGAAAGAGAGAGACAAAGGAGAGAGAGATAAAGAGAGAGGAAGAATACAAAATGATAAAGAAAGAATATTTAACTGAAGTTTTTAAAAAAATAGAAGTTTTGATGTAAGAGCATCCACGATGGGACATGGATATGCCAAATGTCCACAAAATTTAGCATTGAGCAACACTTGGACTTAGCAGTTGGAATGCCAAAAGTGGGAAAATGTAAATTTTTTTGGCATAGTGCTACAGTGCCATCTTACATGTAAGATGGCACTGTAGCACTATGCCAAAACAAAATAGTATATTTTAATCCGTTTAAGCCTCTTTCTCTCTCTCTCTCTCTACAAACTAGGTATTTGCTCTCTCATCCCCTCTCTCGCACCATTGTCAAGCTTTTCTCTTTCTCTCTAAATCACCAAGTCGCTATCACCAACGGAGCTCTTTCTCTCCGAATCACCAAGCTGCTATCACCAAGCCTTTGCCGAATGTCGATTCACCCTCACCCATCTCCAAATCCCTTTACCGATTCACTCATCCCATAAACCCAACATTCTAGATACCCATTTATCTTTTCACTCCATCATTCTCTCTTTCTCTCCAAATCACCATCCCAAAGTCACCAAGTCTCGCTATTTCTCTCTAAATCACCAAGCCACTGCCAAATGCCGATTCACCCTCAGCCATCTCCAAATCCCTTTACCAATTCACTTATCCCATAAACCCAACATTCTAGATACCCATTTAACTTTTCACTCCATCACTCTCTCTTCAAACTGAGATTCTCAAGGGTTCTCAAGGGTTTGTGGGTTTGGATTAAGATTTTGTTTGCAAAATCTTAAAACGAAGCTTCGTCGGTCTCTCAAATCAAATCAAATCAAAATCAAAATCAAAATCAGAGCAATATACTAGGTGGATTTTGATCAATGTATTTGAGTTTTTGTGTTCGTGTTTCTTTTCTCTTTCTGCAAGAAAAAGGGGGATTCAGCTTGTGTTTGTGTTTGTGTTTTGATCAAAGAATTGTTGTTATTACTGTCTATTGCTGCTGTTTTGTTGTTGTTGTTGGTTCCTGCTTGAAACTGACTGTATTTGCTGCGTAAATGGAAAAAGGAGCTACCTTTTAAGGACTTTTTTTTTGGTTTTATGGAAAAAGGATGTAGCTTTCTGTGTTTTTAGGCTAGGGAAAAGGGTTCTCTTTTGAGGCTTTTTGGTTGGTTGGAAAATGGTTGTTGTATTGGATCTTGGCTGTGTTCTGTTGTAACATTGTGAGGCTTTGGGTATGTGAAAAAGGAAGAAGCTTTCTTGTATTTTTTTGTTCTGTCTTTAGGCTGGAAAAATGATGGATTTTTTCTGGGTTGTTTAGGCTCTATTTTTGGAGCTCTAAAGGGGTTGGAGTTACGGCTATTGAGGCCAATTGTTTGCAATTTTGGGTAGGTGAAAAGGAGGGATTTTTCTAGGTATTTTGGGTTATGCAGGGAAGGTTTTTGGGTGTTTCTTTGAGGAGCTCATGTGATGTTGTTTCACGGTTCTTTCTCATAAGGATGTGTTTTTTTAAGTGGGTATTTTGGGGGTTATATTAGAGGTTTTAGGTGGATGTTGGACAGTGAAAGCCCTTAAAATTGGCAGATTCTATACGTATATGTGTGTGTGTATGTGGATCATTAAAATTGGTAGGTTGAATACATTAATATTTGACAGGATTCATCTACAAATATGTATGTGGATTTTACATTGGTATTTGATAGGTTTGATGGAATATATATGTATGTGGATTTATAAGTTGGCAAATATGAATATATTGATATTTGACAGGTTCTTTCTCAAAAAAAAAAAAAAAAAAAATGGCAGGTTGTTGAAAAGTGACCGTTTGAATAGTTGAATTTGAAAAAAAAAAAAACTGTTGGAAAGAAATAATAAAGAAAGATTAAAAAATAATATTTTAATAAAATGGTAAAATAATAAAGTTTTGGAATGTTAGGTGTATTGTAAAATAGTATGGTATAATTGATAAAGTAGCTTTTTGAGATAATAAAATAGGATGGGATGGGGAAATCGATAGGAGATGCTTTAAGGGATATTGTAAAGTGATATGTTATATGTTATAAAATTGGTGTTTTAGATGCTAAATGCTAAAAATTTTAAGATGTTTGATGGAATGCTCTTATAGTGTAAATATACAGATTTGATATAGAGCATCCATAGTAGATGTGGTAAAAAAAATGCCATTTTGACGCACTAAAAGCCAACTTTAGTATTTTACCACATCATTTTACAACATCTCATTTATCAGATGTTTTATTATTCAATTCTATACATTAAAATAATATTTACTACATATTAAAATAATATATTATCTCTTCCCTATCATCACCATCAACAACAACAATGGCACATCCACCACTGTTGCAACAACGGCCACCAACAGCAACAACACCGACCAGCCACCACCAGCACAAACCCACATCCACTAGCGCCACCTTTAAAAAAAAAAAAAAAAAAAAAAAAACACAACTAGAGAGATCGGCACAACCACAAATCCCAAAATCAACTAACCATCACTCAAATTAGCCAATCATGACTCAAATTAACCAAACACAACCCATTACAACCATCCAAAAACACAAAACCACCAAACACAACCCACAACAACCACCCTAAAAAACACCACCATAACCACGGCAAGAGAAAAAAGAGAGATGGTGGGGCCCGTGGGGGGCGAGATGGTGTTTGGTTACGTCACCGTGGCTGGCCATGTGGCTCTGACTTAACAGGATGAAGATGATTCCATTTCTGGGTTTTGTTTTGAACTGGGAATTGGAGTTTCCATTTACATGAGATCGAGATTGGCAGGCGACACAACCAACTCCATTTTTGGGTTTTATTTGAGGTGCAAAGAGAGAGAAAGACGTTTGAGGTTGAGGGAGGAGCTGGGAATCTAATCTAAAGAAGAAAGAACACTAGTTGGGAGAGAGAGACAAATTCTGAGGAGAGAGAAAAAATCAATTAAAGAAATGAGAGGAGAGAGAAAGATGAATAAAAAAATAATAAACCATATGCTATTCGGGGTTTGTTCCGTGCCAAAATTGTAAGGGTACTGTTCAATGTTGCAAAAGTTTGACACATTTAATACATCTGATAAAGTTCCGTTTTTTATGTTTGGTGTGCCAAATTTGTCATATTACAGCATTTAGCACAAATACCACATCTGCCGTGAATGCTCTAACCGTGTATACTGTAGCTGTATATTACTATTTTATTAATTTTTTATCTCTCACCAGTCTCTCTTCCCATAGCTCTACTCTTATCAGTTTCTCTCTCCCTTAACCCAGTCTCTTCAACGTGAAGAAGAAGATGAAGACAAACCACCAGCACCACCACTGCAATCCAGCACCACCAACCTTTGCCACCACAACCCACTTCAACGGTTGAAAATTCAAACACAAAATCAACCCAATAGGTCCAAATCAATATCAAACTCAACTCAAAATCAATCCAAACCCATCGGAAAACCGAACTCAGAATCAACCTAAACCCATCCGAAAACCCATCTCAAACCCAACTCAAAATCAATCCAAACCACAAAAAAAAAAAAAATCAAAACCAAAACTAATGAAAACCCAATACAAAAACCCAACGGGATCGCCGGAATTGCCACATTTGTAAGCTTGGCGAATCCACTACCGCCGCCTCCGCTGCATCATTGGTGCTCCCTGCCTCCGGGGCTGCGATAGAGCTGTGGTTGTCTCCGGTTGCAAAGGGCGATGCCAAGCCAGTGCAGCCACAGGCCCGTTTTCGTTGGATCTCCTCGCCTCCGTGTGTGAGAGTGTGTGGATTTGGGATATGAGAGAGGCAGAAAGTTGAGGAAGGAGATGGAGAGTCGTGGAAAAAAGAGAGAGCAATAGACTGTTGAGATGGTCTTAGTTGGTCTGCTGTCGGTATAAAATAATAATAAACAAAAAAAATATTATTTAAATAAAATAGTGTGTATAACAGGAGTAATTCTTGGAGGGTGTGATGCAGGTATTTTGAAGAATAATACTATAAAATAGGGAAAAAAAAGTTCTTTACTTCTAAAATAGACCCAAAAAAATTATGGATAGACCGATGGTAATGTAGTTAAAGATCTCTCAATCAAAACCTTGTCATTTCCTCTTCTAATAAAAAAATAAATAATAAATAAATAAAACCTTGTTATTTCCTCCACTCCACAGACACTCCACAAGAGCACAAGCTTTGCCTCTCTTTCCTTCGTTGGTTCTCGGATCTCTCTCTTTGAAATCGGGGGCAATGTCAGATAGTGAGAAGTCAATTCGATGGGGATATTTACCTGATGAGATTCTTGCCCATATTTTCACTTTCCTTCCTATCAAATCCATTATCATCTATACCTCTGTCTCTAAAACCTAGAAATCCCTAATCAAAAACCCAACTTTCATTTCCACCCACCTCCACCACTCCCACAACAAAAACCAAAACCTGTTCCTCTTAAGGCTCTCACGGAATGACAAACAAAGTCTACACATTGCATAAAGAAGACGATCCTGATTTCATTGAATACGCTAGCTTTGATTCCCTTTTCCATGCTCCTCAATATCCCCATCACAGAACATACAGTGCCCACGGTACTTGTAACGGTCTGATATGCCTCTCCTATAGTTTACCCAATCATGCTAAGGAAATCTTTCTCTGGAACCCTTGTGTGAGAAAGTTTCTCTAACTTCCTTATCCCGATGTCACCGTCGAAAGACTTGATACGGCCTGCAGGTCTTTTGGGTTTGGATTTGATCCAAAAACTAACGATTATAAAGTGGTCAGGATTCTCTCCATAATTGGTAGTCCTTTGGACCTTGTAAAGTCTTGACCTGTGGTCGAGGTTTACTCACTTTTTGCTGGCGAATGGAGAATACTTAGTGCTTCTGCTTCTCTACCTCCTATATGGGCTATAATTAGTTGCGGGTCGCCCCCATTTGCCAATGGGGCACTGCATTGGATTGCTCTCACTAATGATAACAAATAGTTTGTTTTGGTGTTCGATTTGGGGGACAAGGTCTTCCGCCAAATTCTGCTGTCGGAACTTCCAGGGAAGATGATGTGGACTCGTGTTTCAGTATATGGAAATTCCATTGTTGGGTTTCAAAGAAGGGTAGGGAGTGGTCAGATCAATATATGGGTGATGAAAGAGTATGGTGTTGCATCGTCGTGGACAAAATTTCAACATCAATGTCGAAGTTTAGGAATGCTCCAACCATGCCCAGTTGGCTTTAGGAGGAATGGTGAGGTTGTATTGGAAAATGAGAGAAATGATGAGGATGTATTGGAGGATAATAGAATTGGTGAGGTTGTATTGCTAAATGATAGAAGGGGGCTCATCTCTTGGAATCCAGATAGCCAAAATGTTAAGAATCTTGAAATTAATGGATCTCATAAGACTTTTTTGGGTTCTTATGTCGAGAGTCTAGTTTTGCTCGACAAATCTAACAAAGGTGTAGTTACATACTGAGGAAAAACAGAAAATGGGTAGGATGCTTCTCATATTTTTATTTACTCTTTTTATGGTTTTATCATTTTGTTCTTTATATATATATTTGACATTGATCGTATTGCGTATTGATTACCTTAATGGCTTTTTCTTCAGGATAAATAGCTTATCAAGGTTGTGGTCATTCTCTATTATATTGAGATGATAGTTTAGTGCATAGCATGTATACTTAAAATTGTTTGTCCTCATTTCAAAATTTCTTTAATATAATCATTTATTAGTTATAAAATAATGCACTTATAATTCTTAAATTCTTGTAGGACCTTATGCAATCATGGTTGGTGATGAGCTCTAAATGAGTAACAAACATTAATTCTGCAAAAGAAAAGATTCAACAAAACTCTTTGATGGTGTATAGTTTCTTAGTATTGAATTAGCTTATTATGTCAAAATGGCATGTAGTTCTTTTATGCTAAACTCCTTTTGTGGCTACACCATTGTTATATTAGTATTTTTTGATGATTTGTAGTTTGGTTTCAGCGTATTTACAGAAATGATTATGCATTTAATTTTTTCTGCCATATATGCTTGCATTGTGATGAAGATGCTTGCCAATGCAGTATGTGTAATGCAGTGAGTGTAAACAAGGATATACTGCTCAGTTGTGTTAAATGTCTTTTTGAGAAATGGACTCAATTTTGGGATCACAGGTTGGTACTTCCCCCCCTCCCCCCCAACCTCCTCCCCAGCATGATTCTTATCTGCTTGGTTGCCACTGGTGTTGCAAATATGGTAGGAAGCATTTTCTACTAGTCAAAAAAAAAAAAAAATATATATATATATATATATATATATATTTATATATATATGGTAGGAAGCATATTCATGGTTTTCAGTGGCCCAGTTTTTGATATTGCATTCCTTTCCATAGCCTATCTCACCCGGAGGGAAGAGGAGCTCCATGAGTATGTATTTGGTAAAGTAGACAGAGTTCTTATGTTCCTTTTTTCTGTGCTAACCAGTGAATTGAATCTTTGTCTTCCATTTGTATGTTGAGCTTAACCATTTAATTAAATGGATAGCTTATTTTGTAATTTAGACCAGAAGAGGTACAATGTTTTATGTGTGTGTAGTTGTTTTTTTTTTTTTTTTTTTTTTTTTTTTTTTTTTTTTTTTTTTCAGTCCATGAAGTTTGGTTTCATTGGCTGAGAGTACTTGTTTATTTAAAATTTCCAGTTGTTTCCTTTTGGAATTTCTGGGGCTTCGCTTTGGTTTGGTTGGACTATATTGCTTGGCAAGAAGATATTGGACATCTCACAATGATGTTGTTTACTCTCCATGGACTATTATATATATATATATATATATATATATATATATATATGTCAAAGTCAGCTGTTACTAGGAATTGTTATTCCTAGTTAAATTCGGTTTCCTAATACTACTTGACTTGGGTTTGTGGCAATTCAAGCCACATACACGGCCCATTTCAACAAATCTCCACCTTGGCTTGAATTGATCAAGCTACACGAGCAAACTCCTCCATTGCCTCCACCTTAGCCCTTAAGGGCTTACAAGCTGCAAACATCAACCAAGTCCAAGTAGCCCTTGAACTTATCTGTTGGAATTGTCTTTGTCAACATACAAGATGATTTCCAAATCTTATTCTACTGTAGTGGCCCTATCTCTTCTACATCCCTGTAAGACAATGGATCTCCACTGCTAGTTATGAGAGCAAAGCTAACCATGTCTTCAAAGCCATATCTCTGTGGTGCTTTGTGAACCCGCTTCTCTCTACCTTTAGCAATTGAATAAGACTCTTCTTGTTGCTGCTGTGGATCAATCTTAACATCACCCTTATCACTGGGTGACCTATTCTCGTCAAGCTCCACCTCAACAGTTAATTTCTCTTGTGGACTATTATCACATGTCTCTGCTTCATTCTGTTTTAACGTAAAGGCTTCATCAAATATGACATCTCTGCTGGTCACCGTTTTATTTAAGATTGGATCCCAAAGCCTGTAGCCTTTAACACCTTTTTCAAAACCAAGAAATACACACTTTCTTGACTTCGAATCTAATTTTGAACGCTCTCCACTCTACACATGCACATAAGCTGGACAACCAAAATTTTTTAGACTCGAATAATCAACTGGTTTACCTGACCAAACCTCTTCTGGAATCTTGAAATCTATGGCTGATGATGGAGATCTATTAATAATGAAGCTTGCTGTGTTAACTGTCTCTGCCCAGAACACCTTAGACAACCCTGCATTCAATCTCATGCATCTGGCTCTTTCTGCTAAGGTTTTGTTCATTCTCTCTGCAACCCCATTCTGCTATGGAGTTCCTTTAACTGTGAAGTGACGAGTAATGCCTTCTAATTCACAAAATTTTATGAATTCTTTATCTCTATTCTCTAGTCTATTATCTGTTCTAAGGTATATTATTTTCCTGTCAATCTGATTCTCAACCTGTGCTTTCCACTTTTTAAATATGCCAAACACATCAGACTTATGCTTCTTAAAATAAATCCATACCTTTCTAGAGTAGTCATCAATGAAACTAACAAAGTATTGAGCACTGTTATGAGAAGAAACTGATACTGGGCCCCAAACATCTGAATGAATGTAGTCAAGAACACCCTTACTTGTATGAGAGACTATCTTAAAACTGACTTTATGCTGCTTCCTATACACACAGTACTTACAGAAGTCTAGCTTGCATGTCTTTACCCCTTTTAATAAATTTCTCTTGTGCAGCTCTAACATACCATGTTTACCAATATGGCCAAGTCGCATATGCCATAATTTTGTGTCGTCAGTGTTGGACTCCACTTGAGTGGTGACTGCAACTCTTCCTGCAACTGTGTTTCCAATCAATCCGTAAAGTGTGTTTATTTTCTGTCCCTTCATCACCATCAAAGCACCTTTGGTAATCTTCATGATTCCACCCTTTGATGAGTATGAATAGCCCAAGTCATCCAATACTCCTAAAGAAATTAAATTCTTTCTAAGATCTGGAACATGTCTGACATTACTAAGAACTCTCACAACTCCATCAAACATCTTTATCTTCACGGTACCAATCCCAATAACTGGGCATATAGCATCGTTACCCATTTGGACCATACCACCATTGTAAGGCTTATACGTGTCAAACCAATCTTTCTTTGGAGTCATATGATATGAGCATGTTGAATCTAAAACCCAAGATTCCAATAGAACATTGTTACCTGAAGAGACTGAAAGTAAATCTGCACCAACTTCACTGTCATCTAATGTTTCTTCAGCAACACTAGCTGATTCTAGAGGCTTCTTTCCATTCTTCTTCTCCTTTAAATGCTCTTTCAACTCTTTACACTGATTCTTGTAGTGCCCTTTCTTGTGACAATAAAAGCACTCTACGTCTTTCTTTGCACGTGATTTAGATTGTGATCTATTCCTATTGGAGTTTTGTCCTCTTGACCTACTTCTACCCCTATTGCTTGACTCAGACTTTACAATAAGTCCATTAGCCTGAGAACCATCGCAATCTTGCTTCATCTTTATATGTGACAAGAGAGCACTAGTCACCTCCTCGAGTATTATAGTCTCTTTCCCGTACATCAACGTAGTCACTAGATGATCAAAAGAAGTAGGAAGCGACGCTAATAAGAGTAATGCTTTATCTTCATCCTCATAATTCACCCCAAAACTTGACAGTTGGGTGTTCAACATATTAAATGTGTTGAGATGCTCCAACAGATCAGAACCCTCCTTCATATGCAAACTATATAGTTGCTTCTTCACGTACAACTTGTTCGTCAGATTCTTTCTCATATAAAGACCTTCTAGTTTTTCCCAAACCTCCTTTGCGGTCTCTGCTTCTAGGATGTTGTGAATAACCTCATCACCTAGGTTGAGACGAATAGCGCTAGCTGCTTTCTCATCCATCTCTACCCATTCTACATCCTTCATCGTTTCTGGTTTCTTCTCCTTCCCAAGCAAGGCAATAGAGATGTCATATTTGATGAAGCCTTTATGTTAAAATAGAATGCAGTAGAGACATGTGATGATAGTCCACAGGAGAAATTAACTGTTGAGGTGGAGCTTGACGAGAATAGGTCACCCAGTGATAAGGGTGATGTTGAGATTGATCCACAGCAGCAACAAGAAGAGTCTTATTCAATTGCTAAAGGTAGAGAGAAACGGGTTCACAAAGCACCACAGAGATATGGCTTTGAAGACATGGTTAGCTTTGCTCTCATAACTAGCAGTGGAGATCCATTGTCTTACAGGGATGTAGAAGAGATGGGGTTACTACAGAAGAATAAGATTTGGGAATCATCTAGTATGTTGACAAAGACAGTTCCAACAGATAAGTTCAAGGGCTACTTGGACTTGGTTGATGTTTGCAGCTTGTAAGCCCTTAAGGGCTAAGGTGGAGGCAATGGAGGAGTTTGCTCGTGTAGCTTGATCAATTCAAGCCAAGGTGGAGATTTGCTGAAGTGGGCCGTGTGTGTGGCTTGAATTGCCACAAACCCAAGTCAAGTAGTATTAGGAAACCGAATTTAACTAGGAATAACAATTCTTAGTAACAGCCAACTTTGACATATATATATATATATATATAAATATATATATTAGGTTTGAGATGAAGGGTAGCCGTGTGAATGAGAGATAATTCCTAATAACCTAACAGCCGCATAAGAAGAAAGAATAGTGTTTTCTTGTCTTGTGGGTGAGAGAGAGTTAGGGTGTATTGGGATTTGGGTTTCTTGAGACTGTTCTTGTGCACTATTGTATCTCCCTATTTTTATAGTGAAATTTCTCCGTCGTCTCCGTGGAGGTAGGCAGTTTGCCGAACCACATAAATTCTTGTGTTCTTTGTGTGTGCTTGTTATTTAATTTCCGCTTATTTACTGTTATTGTTTTGAGTCCTGGGGTGCTATCTGCACAACAAGGTTGGAACTGGCTTTGTTAACATATTAGAGGCATTCTCACTAGTGAGAATCTTCGACAAAGAAATATCACTAGACGAAACCCATTCTCTGATCTTGTGATACCGTACAACAATATGCTTTGTTCTTGCATGATATACTTGATTCTTCGCCAAATGAATTGCACTCTGACTATCACAATGTAGCACCATGCTATCCTGCTTGAAACCAAGCTCATTAACTAGTCCACTAAGCCAAACGGCTTCTTTTCCTGCCTCTGTCATCGCCATATATTCTGCTTCTTTAGTGGATAAAGCAACTACATCTTGTAGTGTAGACTTCCAGCAAATTGGGCCACCAGCAAACCTAAACACATAGCTTGTCGTGGACTTTCTAGAATCAAGGTCCCCTGAATAGTCGGAATCCACATAACCCACAGCTTCTGTATCAGCTCTCTAATCAAATAGGATACCAAAGTAACGAGTGCCTGATATTTACAGAAGATGATATGTGTCATTATTTTATGCATTGTCAAAGAGACGTGTGTCACTATCATGTGTATCCACCAATTGTAGGGACCCAAATTTTATATTATATATTATGTATAGATAGATAGATTTTAGAAATAGAATAATTTTAATTCACATGATGTTATATATTGTGTGTCGCTAACCCATGCGTTGCACGGGATTGTTTTAGATCAAATGTTAACATGTTTAGGTTTAAAAATCTCTCTAATTTCAACTATTGAAAGCTATCATCTCCAATATAAGATGAAAAATGTAGTTTGAACATTTATTGTAATGAAACAGTCAAAATTTTACACACAATATCATTAAAAATGAGATACATACAAATATTATGAAGTAATATATTATAATAATCATAATGTGCTCTTACATTTGGTTTAATAAGTTTTTTTTTTTTTTTGAGAGCCAATTTGGTTTAATAAGTATTTCAAAAGAATCAATAAATCAAATAAATATACAATTGTGCTTACATCTTAATATCAATAAATTTACAATTAAGTTATTAAGATCGAGTCAAACTCAAATTGGCAAAATCCACCACGAACTTTGTAATTCAACTAATTGGCACCTCTTGGTGTTTACAATGGAGACATTCAAGTTTTAAATCCAATAATCTCCAACTATCAAACAAATTGAAGTTGCATTAAAAAAATAAACATAAAAAATCTATTCCCATAAAAATATTATATTAAGATAAATGCTATGATATATTTTTCTATGTAAACAAATAGAAAAGACGGAAAAAGAAAATAATTAGAGAAAATATATGTCACAAATTGAGAGCAAAGGGGAGAGAGAGTGTGACAAGCCTATTAATGTGATCTCTTGACAAAGGGAAGAATACGGATCTCCTTTAAAATTAATAAATTCAAACAACTGTTATTATACTAAAAAAACCAAGTATTTCACAAATTAACCAAACCAAAAAAAGTTAAAAATAAGGACGGGAGATTAATCCAGAACTTTTTACTATTCTTTAGTGGAAAATCAAATTAGCAATGCATCAAAACCCAATCATCACAAAGACAATAGAACTTCTAGACCATACAATCATCACTGCAAATTACCTATCTAGATAATTTGGACTTCTCACAACAATTGCAC
This sequence comes from Quercus parvula, assembly GCA_030820535.1. Lineage (NCBI taxonomy): Eukaryota > Viridiplantae > Streptophyta > Magnoliopsida > Fagales > Fagaceae > Quercus > Quercus parvula. The sequence continues at coordinate 42,193,060 of JAUAME010000011.1, read as the reverse complement.
CAATAAAAAATAGGATTTTGTCATATTTTCCTATTCAAATCACAGTTTCATGCATGTTTTATAAGGACGGGCCAATCAAACAACACTTCACCTCATGAATGTGAAACACAAAATTTATATATTATAAGTTGGAAACTAAATGAAACTCACAAACATTTTACTTTTTGTACTTAAAAAACCCATATGCATCAACCACTGCAATTGGCTTTGATGCTTCAACAACCATGATAGCTCTGGACATCATTCCAAATTTATATGTTAGAGCAAATGGATAACTACATGAATGAGGACAATCTCATCAATACACAAGAGTACATTTCAAAAAAAAAAAAGAAAAAAAAAAAGCAGCACACCATTATTATTGATCACAAATCTAGCCTAGAAGGAGAATAGCATCAAATATGTCCACCCCAAACATGCCCAAAATTGTGGAAGTCCTTGCAAATAATTTGAGCCTAACTTATTTAAGCATAACCCAACTTCAAATTCTAACGGATGTGGCTATGACTTATTACCCACAACCTCTAATTCTCCCTTTCTCATTTTATTTTTTATTTTTTGTAATACTACTCTTTGAAGAAGTCAACAATAAGTAAAATTAGACAAAGCAAGGAAAAAATATTTAAACTGTTAAATGATAGGAAGTACAAAGCAACCACGAAAGAAAATTAAATGGAAACATGTATGGTTCAAATAACTTGACCCCAACAATTGATTTATTTTTAAAAATCCAATATATTAAAAATCTTCATGAAAAATAAGTATTCTATTAGTCTTCATCATGAAATTCATAAATAAATAACAAAAGTGAGTATACACACAAAACAAATTCAATCTATCCAAGTTATATATAAAACACTAGTACTAATTGCACTAAGGTGGAAAATGGTACTATCTTTTGTCATATTTAAATACAACATGACCTGAGATCTCAAAAGCTTATATGAAACATGTTTAAATGGTACCATATAGTTTTATTCAAACATTAAGCATACAAAAGTCACAAATCTAGATATTTGTGGCATTTGTTTCAAGTTTATGCCAAACCAAAACTAAAGCCAGGCCCTAATAAAACACACAAAAATATACATTTAAATGCATATTTGTTAAAAATAAATTGTAAAACTGCTTCGAGCCATTTAAGTACATACCATTAATGAAGCATACAAATAATTACCAGCATAGACAATTCAAAGAAAGCTTTTAAGAACCTAAGACCAAGAACTTAATCTGAATAGAATAACATAGCTTTCACCTAATATGATAGGTAACATAGTTGGGTTCATAGATTGTAAATGGATTTTACATATTGATTGTTTGAAAGACATGGAGCATGTACTGTCATGTCATGTGTACTTGTCAGACATTGAGCATGCTCTGTCATGTATTCTATTATTGATTAGTAATGTGAGTCAAGCTTGAATTCAAGCCAATGAGTATCTTTATACTAAACAAAAGGGAGAAAAGAAAATTCTTACCAAGACAAAATGATAGAAAATTAAGTGAATCTTAGCTTTTCTCATCTATGTTCCTACTTTCAAATAAGCATTAAAATCAAGAAAGCAATTCTACAAAAAGAAGTACATCACACATTAAAAAAAAAAAAAAAAAAAAATCTAAAATAAACCATGTGCTAAATGGACATTATATACTACCAAGACCATGTATATATTGTGTAAGAAGAACATCTCCATTTACAATTTTTGGACTTAATTCTAGAGAAGGAACAAAACAATCAGGTATTTTATTAAACAATTTTTGTGCATGTAACTGAGAATCTAGTTAATTAAGTCCTCAACTCCATGCCAAAATAATAAATCAAGATTTTTTAGAGGGGTGATTGGCAGAGAGAGACAAACAAATCAAAGCGTCAAACACTGAATTAGAAGGTCATATCAAGGTGACCTAATTCTGGTTGCTAAACAAAAGATTTGATTGCTTCTATTAAATCAAACTATCAAACATTTGACCACAAATCTATGAAAACTATTAGTGGTGAGCAAAGACTTATAGTTGATTTCGTAGTCCCATACACTACCCAAAAGGAAATTCATAGGTTTTTGGACCCAAAAGTACCACCACCTACCCCATTGGAAATGGAGGCACTGGCATTTGTTGCGTCCCTGGCATTGGATTGTGTAAGTGAAAGTGTACTTCGCCCCTTAATGACTAAGATTGCAAACAACCTACAAAGTTCCTTGGATGGGATTTTGGAAGGGCAAGGTGATTGTTAGGGGCAAAAGGATGGTATGTAACACTACAGTGTGTGTAGCTGAGGTAAAAGGAATTAGATGGGCAGTTTTATTGAGTTAAGAACTAAATTTGAGGAAAGTAGTAACTGAAGGAGACTCAAAAGATTTGTATCAATGCTATTAACAAAACTTTGAAAGGGAAAGGCCTATCTTTGTTCCTTGGCAAGCTATATGTATTGTAGAAAACACTTGTGATATGGCTAAAAAAGTTGAATCCAATGGCATTCTCTTGGATAAATCGTGAAGCTAATCTAGTAGCTCATTACTTAGCCAAATGGGTTCTCAATAATAGGTGGCAGGGGTTTGTTAATGAATAGTCCTTACCTTGATTAGTTTGTGAATGTGATCAAGAAGGATACTTCGAATGAATAGTCTTTACCCTGATCAGCTTGTATTTATCTATTGAAGCTTGCCTGGCATTTCAAAAAAAAAAAAAAAAAAAGGCCTTGGATTTGTGTGTGGATCTGGATCATAAAGAATGTTCATTTAAAGATTAATTAGGTTAACTGTGGTTAAACCAACTGTACCTTAATGTGTCTATGGCATTTCTCATGGCAAGAATAATAGCTTGATGTTAATAGTTTTCATCTGTCTTTGATAATCCTAATGCAGTCTTCAGGTCGTTCCTTTGAAGTATTTGACCACAAATATACAATAAAACTTGGAGGATGCTTAATGTCAACACTATCTTTATAAGCCCTGCCTCGAAGCCTAAGCCCCCTTTTTTCAGTTTGGCTCAGGCATTTTGTCGAACATTTTGAGGGTGAAGTGTTGGCCTCTCTTCTCTTGTCATGCATAAAGAACTATAATAGCCTACTGGTTTCCATTATTTATTTCAATCATTCCACCATAATATATATATATATATATATATATCTAGTAAAGGGGAAAAAAAATACAGAGCAGAAAGTCTTTGTTTGTAGACTTCTCAACCTAGTCTAAAATAAAACATCAAAAACTGATATCATAGAACACACAGGTGTTGCAACCAAATAGACAGCCAAACTAAATCTCTGCGTGCATAATGAACATACCTAATTTTTGGGTTTTCCCAACCTAGAAAATCCCCAAAAGAACTCAGAATGGACATACTCAAAAGAAGCAGTGCTCCAATTAAATAACCCAGTAGTAACAAATTCAACACCCCAACAAAAATGATTTAGAAAGTAAATGTAACGTAACAACCATCCACACCACAGCACGAAAAAGGCAGAAAAAAAAAAAAAAAAAAACCCATCAAGCAAAAGAATAGAGCACAAAAGAAATTGGGATGTAGGGATATGTCAACTGAATCACCCGGCTTATGTCAGTATTTATATGAATATGAGGAGAGGAAGGAAGACAGAGAGGTTGCCGTTAGAAGCAAAAATAGAAGCTGAAACCGAAGAACAGGAAGATGAAACCGTGAGTGAAATAGTAGAACAAAAGCTGAAACTGTGATATGGTGTGGATGAAACAAAACGTGAAACGATAGAACAAAAGCTAAAACAGGTGGGGAGGGGGAAGGAACTAGACCTGAAAAGGAAAGGCATAAGTTATAATCGTGAAAAGCATTTAGGTTTGACAAAAGGAGTTGGTTGAAAAGGTTTTGGGTGTGGGCTGGAATTTAAAGTAGAGATAGGGCTCCATGTAATAGAAGGAAAGTGAATAGTATAAGTTGTAAAGCTGAAAAGGCTTTGGGTGTGGGTTGGAATTTAAAGTAGAGATAGGGCTCCATGTAACATAAGGAAAGGGAATAGTATAAGTTGTAACCATGAAAAACAATTAGGTTTGACAAAGAGGGTTAGCTAAAAAGGCTTTAGGTGTGGGCTTGGGCTTTATAGTAGATTTAAATGTATAAGAAGGGGACTTTAAAGTAGAGATAGGGCTGGAAATTGAATTAAAAATTGGCAAAAACTATTTTCAAATTGAATTAAAAATTCAGAAAATATGATGAAAATAACATGACTGCTGATGTGGCTCAATGTGAGTGTAGCAGCAGTAAATGCTACGCTTCAGCTTTTAGTAATATTAGCCTTTATCCCGCGCAATGCGCGGGATATTCCTAACAAAGCAACTTCTATTATAGAGGCTTTTTATTTTTTTTTATTTTTTTTTTAATAAAAAAAGTCAATACTTTCTATTCAACCCAATTCAAGTCTAATGTGTTTTCTAGTTACAATACATTTTATTAAAATATCAAATTTTCTTGATTTCTTTTAATATTTCTCTTTCTTCATACACAACAACCATCATCTACTTTTTTCCTTTATCCTCAGGATACGTAAAGAAAAAATAAATAAAAAAAGAAATAAAAAAAATAAATGTAAAATAAATAGTATTGGTGTGAATTTAAAGGTTTGCTATAAATTTACACGATCACAATATAGCAAACCTATAAATTTACACGGTTATATATGGATTAATGTGGCTCATTTTTGTGCAAAACTATGTAAATTTTACACATTTTTCTATTATACAGTCATTGATGTGAGTGCTCTAACAATGAAAAAAAAAAAAACCCTTTCTTTATCTCATATATAGGCTTCTTATAACCTTCCTTTTCCTCTATCTACAACATCAGCATCACCAAATTTGCAAATAGTTGGATGTTCTGGTTATTGGCTTCTTAGCTTTAGGAGCATCGTAATTATAGAATGATTTCTATCCCAACATAGCTAGCTCCTAGTATTCCATCCAAACCTTTCATATCAACTTGGAATGAAGGGCTTCTGTTATTAGTTTTTGCATAAGAAGATTAACAAAACTTTAATATTGAAAAGCACAAATTGAATTAAATTATAGAGAGATATTTGAGAGAGAGAGACATGGATGTTAAGTATAGTACCATGTGACTGTATCTTTTTGGTTCTTTGATTTGGTAGGACCAAACTCCCAACTCTTTAAAATCACCATTTTCATCAACACTAATTTTCTCAAAGAAAAAATGCAGCCATATTTGCAATTGACACATACATTCAGATTTACATAAATAAACCCACACTCATACTCAAATTAATAACCAATTCCTTGTTCTCCTCCAAACAAATCACACAAATAGTGCTTCAAAGGAAATTAATGACCAAAACCTTAATTATATTTTGCATCCAATCAAAACCAAAGCCTTAATCATATGTTAGCAGCAAATTTGGAAATAAAATATAAAACTTTTAACAATAATATTTTGAAAGTTAAGATGGTGGCTTTAAGTTGTAAAACAGGGTGACACTGGTTTGACAGTGGTAAATTTCCTTAGATGTCTCTCTCTCTCTCTCTCTCTCTCTCTCTCTCTCTCTCTCTCAAGGAATTTTAATGATCTTGATTAAACCCTATAATCAACACAATAAGAAATAGAGAAAGCAGAAAGGTAAATGAAACATTAACAATAGACATTTCAATTAAACATTAAAAAAAAACCAAAAAATAAATTAGAAAACAAATAGAAAGCCAAAGGTTATAAATGCCAAAGGAAAGCATCCAAAGGAGGAGCATAACCCCATTAATTAACTATGCAATCAAAGTAACAGTATTTGAATAGGAAAAGCAATTATGGGAAAACAATGAACTGGGAATTGCATAAACTATGGGCAGAAACAATATTTGAAGAAGGGAAAAAATTATGTTATGGCCTTGGGTATATATTGTTGAAGAAAATTCAAATAAGATATATGTAAAGAAACATCTAGAAGAAGTGTGTAAAAGAATAACTCATAAGCAACTCATAAGTAGTATCTAGCAACATAGATATGGTTGGTAGCATAGTATGTAGACTGTAAAATTAATCACATAACAGCCCTGAACCATTTCAATCCTAAAATCCAAAACAAAAACAAATAAACAAAAAAGAATTTCTCTAACCCAAATACCTAAATCAATCAATCCAACCAAATATCCAAACATAAAGCATATTTAACACTCAATTAAAAAGAAAATTACCGGTGATGGTTCAAATAAAGTGGAAACTATACCTAGTAGTACTGTTTCTACTCAGACTTGGATTGCTTCCAAGGATTTGCCTTTTCACCTGCAAACCCAGAAAAGAAAAGTTAAAGAAAAACCCTTTAATTTTTTATTACACAGATTTGGAATAGAAATCAATCAATGACTGTTAGGGTACTTTTTTTTTACACCTAATTTTATTTGAATACCACCTATTTATACCACTAACGAGTTATTGGGTTTTCCCAAATATTTTTTGCTCTATTATTCCATTAATCACAAATATTTCATATCTCATTATCTAAACTGGGTCATGATATAAACTATCACAAAAAGCCCAAAAACTCATATTTTATCCAATTTTATTATCATTATTTAGCTAAGCCCAAAACTGACCATTTGAACCCAATGAGCACATCCTATTCTATTTAAAACCCAAGAATACTTATGCTTGGCAATATTTGAAAAGCCCACGATTCAAGTCCATGGCAAAACAATTTTATTAATGGAATTCAAATCCATAATCAAAGCCCATGATTTAAACCCATGGCAATTTATTTATCCAAAACCCAATTCTCATTGGCAATATTAAAGCCCAATTCTCATTGGCAACATCAAAGCCTAATTCTCATTGGCAACATCAAAGCCCAATTTTCATTGGCAATATCAAAGCCCAATTCTCGCTGACAATATCAAAGCCCAGTTCTCGCTGGCAATATTTAAAGCCCAATTCTTATTGGCAATATCAAAGCCCAATTCTCATTGGCAATATCAAAAGTCCAACTTACGTTGGCACTATAAAAAACCCAAGCTAATTACTTGACACTATTTTATCAAAAGCCCAAGGTTATCAATACTTGGCAAAATACTACATCGCAATTATTTCACTTAAAAGTCCAAAAATGAACAAATACTTTAGATTCTTAAACATATTACTATAATATTACAAGCTCATGGAATGTATGAATTATCTATTCTCAAAACTCATGGCAATCATCTTATAAAAGCCCATGAAAAGTTATGATTATTGGACCCATGATATTTATTTATTTCATATTAAACTCATGCTCACTATCTATCTTACATTACAACATCCATAATATTTATTACCAAAACTCATGGTAAATATTCGAACCCACAAGCTCATCATTTAAGTTATGATGTGATTATTAGAAACCATGAAACATTATTTGCAATATGAAATTCATCATAGTAAATATTACTTACAAAGGTATTTTGAAACTTGTCCTATTGTTTCAAATATTACAACTAATTGCCCAAGGGTTGTCACATCAGTTGAAGTCCAAAGGATGATGGAATTTCATTATCTTCCCCAAAACTGCACCTCCAGCGGAAGGGGAGCTGAAACCAAATTATTCAAATTCCAACAAATTGATGCTAAAAATGTTAAAAACATTCAAGACGTAATTCATGTGCCAAGCCCATGAATCCTAAAGGGGAAATAATTTGGAACATGTGGTTTGGAGGGCATAAAGGGATCTCCAGCGGAACCCCCTGAAGTGACTAAGAATTTGACACTTGGCTTGGGGTGTTGAATCTTACTTCTTGGGGACCAAATCTCAATTGTAGCATTAGAATTCGTTCTTGATACTTGCCTTAATCTCATTGGCTGAACACAATCTCAGTAATCTTAGCATTTAATGCAAAAAGTCCTAAAATCCCATCATTACCCAAAGAAGCAAGACAACCCCTCAAAGTGGATTTTTCCTACTTCTAATTAAAAATCCCAAGAAAGTTAAACCTTGATTCGTCACCCCTGATGAGTCATGTGTTTTTGGATTCTTGTCAATCAATACTTCCCTAAAGCTCCATTATAAATACATGCACACCTCAGCCCACAAGGAAGAGGAAGCCTCTCCAAGAACTTCTGTCATTGACTACATTCTGCAGAAATTCAACCCCTATTTGCTTTCTTTAAGCTTTCCCAAGCTCTCTAGAGCTCACTCACAACCTTTCTCAGCCTATAGTCACCATGACACCAACATTCACCACCTTGCTTACACATTCCTACTCCATAAACCTCCCATAACTGACTAACCTAGCTACCCTCTTTGAAATTCTGGGTTTGTTTGTTATTTTGCTCATGGTTTAGCTTCCCTCAAGCTCACCACTCATCATCTTTAGCCCACACTCATCTAATCTCAGATACTCTTTTCCTCCTTTACACAATCACAGCTCAAAATGTCCTCTAACTAGTCACAAACAGCTCATTACTCACAAAAAGCTTCAATCTCAGTGTTAATCCCATCTCACTCATTCAAAATAGCCCACATTCACCTCATTCATGCCTTATAATTATACACTCACCAAAATCTTAGTTTAATACTTGCTGCACTGAGCTGGGGATCTTTCTTTCCCTTAATTCCATCCTATTTTTCCTCTTTTATTTGTAACTACGGAGGCTTTAATCATTGTTTATTATTATGATGAAGAATATAATGTATTTGTTCAATTGAATTTTTCCCTCACAATTGATGTAATGATGGCTGAAAGTACTATAAATTTCCTTGACCAAGACACACAAGGACCCCTAGGAGTGAACACTTTCCTAAATTTATTTTATCATTGACTGCTGGACTCTAAGTACAATTTTACCCCTACTGCTGGAGATAATACCATACTGCTAGAGGACTGATTTGAACTATGACGCTGTAAAAAGACTAATAATATAACAAACTAACAATACTAACATGTTTATTGGGCTTTATTTTTGTCTTCTTGTTAGGGTGCAGCCTCTATCTCTTACTTGGGTGGACTTACACCACACCGATAGCCTTTGGGCTTTATTTTAAGGGCCTATCGTTGAGTTTCGGCTTGGCTACCCCATATTCTATTTGGGGACATTAGAAATTTTCCCCTCAACAATGACAGATGAAATTTACAATTGAATCCAAGAGAGAGTTAAATAAATAAACACTGAGTGGAATGATTGGAAACTCTTCGCTAGGAATACTCATTCAAGAAGTGTAAAAGAAATTGAAAAGATAAAAAATACTCTGCTCTCTATGCGATTGAAAAATTACCCAAAACAATTTTATCTTGAAAATCCAAAACCACACTAAACCAAACCAAAGCAACACAAATACCCTAACCATAAACCAAATCTAATCCAATAAACTTAATCAAAATCAAATCTAGCCCAAATGCCTAAATCAAACCTATAGTACCAAACACCCAAACATAAATCATAGTTACCACATAATTTTAAAAAGAATAAAGAAAACCTTTACCAGTAACAGTTCCAGCTTCATGACGATGGTGGCTGCCCTGAGATTTATCTCTCTTTCAATCTCTGTTTTTCTTCTATGTTTAAATAGTGTAACATTCTTAACGGGTTCATTATCTCAACTGAAGGCTCTTTTCTTCCTTTTCTTCTTTAAAAATATGGAAGCCATTGGTGAGAGAGACACAAAGACCTAAACTGAAACCAATCCAAACAAATATAAAAAAACTTGATCATATTTAATGCACAAACTAAAAAGACCTAAATCAAAACCACTCCAAATAAAATATCAAATTATGATCATATTTAATGAACAAACTGAAAAATGAAGAGAGAAACTTACAGGTAGCAATTCTGACATGATGATGGTGGGAGGATTGTCATTATTGGGAAGTCTGCCTAATATTGACTCTGTTCTCTGATTTTTTTTTTTTTTTTTAAGAGTAATCACTAATTAGGTAGTAACAAACAAAAAGGAAATTCATTTAAAAATAAATGCAATAGAAGATGGTTAATTGACAATTGCAACTCTTTATCAATCCAACATGAGATCAGAACATGCATAAAAGGAAATAACAATAATACACAAAGAAACAATAATTTTAGCAATAATTACATGACAAATTGACAAATTCCAACTCTATTTGCGCACCTACCCATGATCTCTCTTGTTTCTCTGTCTTTGCCCTCTCCAAATCTAAATTATATTTGATGCCAAATATAAATCAACAAAAAAAATAGAAACTATACATGTTGCCGCAAAGGCTAAATTGAAGTAGTTGGATGACAGATTTCTCAAAAAAAATTCGCCGTCCATGCCTTTCTCTTTAATGGACTGTCTCAGTTTGGGTTTTCAAATTGTTTTTTTTATTAATTTTTGGTCTATTTTTTTATAATCTCTTATAACTATGAAACTGTGTTAAGTACGCAGTTAATACCAAATCGGTGTAATGTCTACTAACCCTGTGAAACAGATCAAAAGGTATTTTCTAAATCAAAATCGGTTTTCCAAATCAAAACCCTAGGAAAAAAAAAGAAAAAAGCTATGAACGTAGATTTTAGAAAATAGGGAAAGGCTTAGTGATATCAAAATAAATCGAAAAATTGAGAAAACAAATATTTTCATGGAGAACCCAAAAGCCCAAAACAAAAAGGAATCAAAACCAAAATCAAATCTAAACCTATTCAACGAAAAAACTCAATAAAAAGTAATATTTCGTACCCAAATCTAAAAAAATAGAGAAAAACGTACCGAAGCCAGTTCTGACAATCTGATAGTGGCAGATATATAGCCTAACGGTGTTGATGCGGTGATGCCCATATATTTTTCTTTCTGCTTGTAGCGGTGCTCTAAGTCTGGCGAGGGAACTCTCACCTTCTCTCTCTGTATCTGCGTTTTATTTTTTTGGAGTATTGGAAGTCATTCGGTCTTTCCTTCTCTCTCTGTATCTACTTTTTTTTTTTTTTTTAATATTTTTATTGGAAGCTTTTAATTGAATTTTAACCGGTTATTTTTCTTTCTTCTTCTTCTTCTTCTTCTTCCTTTTTTTTTTTTTTTTAAATTTTTAGGAGAGGCTTTTAAACGTGTCTAAATTTTAGATAAGTAGTTATCCTATTTATCAGCACCTCCTTAATTGTAGGGATCAACTTTCTCTAAGATTCTGCTATTATATATAGTATATGATATAGATTGCATGGGGAAACCTCCTACAAGAAGTGAGTGCAAATGGTGTAATTCTTTTTTTGTGTGTTGCTATATATATATATATATACACGTGTTTTTCTCTTGCGTCTATATTTGTTTGTTTGTTCGTTTTCCAGAAGAAGCATACATTTATAATCACTGGATTTGAACTACCCCATTGCTTGAGTGGCAATATATATTCATATATTATTTATAGCATACCAAAAAAAAAAAAAAGCAAAGGAAAAGGACAGAAGCAAATAGGAATGACAATACTAGATAATTATTTAATGAAGCAAAGAGTTTCAAGACTTACGGGCAGTAACAACTATTAATTTTATTAATTTGATTTGACTCCCGTTGAAATCGATACTTAATTCCATTTCCTTCTACTTGGGCTGTTCCATCCACAACTATTTGATTAAAACATTTTATTTATTATTCATATGCACAAATTACCTTGAATTGTCAGTTTCCACTGCAAGACTAGTAATATACAGACTAAGTTTACGGAAATGAAGAGATAGCTATTTGATCACCGTTAAGATTGGTTGTAGTTTCGTAGATTGGCCTTGGGCCTTCATGTTACTCTTGTTGGACTACGTAGCTTGATCAGACGCTTGATGAAAGAAAGACTAGCTGGGATTGGAAAGATGAGCTAGCTGGGATTGAGGTGGAAGTTCCACTTTAAAATGGACTTAATTCTTGAGAAGTTCTACTTGAGGTCTGAGATGGTACACTGTTGTTTTTTTTTAAGGGGAACTAAAAGCAGGCTTACAAAATATGGTTATGTGGTGGCAATCTTTATTCATGTTTATTACACAAATAACATAGTGGTTGTTCAGAGACATGAGCACAACACTACTAACTATTCCAGAATGGGATTTTGTGATTATATTTCCTTAAAGACATTATTCACAATAGAATTTATGATTTAAATTAACTTTGGTAAACAGTTTATGGAATGAGAATGTGACGATTCAGGTAGAAGAACATCAATAACTCTTGATCATTGGGTAGATCGTATTAATATTCTTGCTTAGACATCAGCTAAGGCTGTCTGGTGAACTTTGCTGAGTTACATTATAGTTGACTAAACTTGTTTTGGTTTGTATATACTCTTTCTTGATTGTTGGATAGATCATACTGATATACTTTTTTAGACTGATGCTAAAGGCTGTCTGGGGAACTTTGCTGCATTACGGTATGGTAGACTAAACTTTTATTTTATTTTATTTCTATATACCCTTTCTTGATTGTTGCTTAAAATCATCTTCTTACTACCTTTTTCTTTTTAATCTATTATCTTCTTGATTTGATGATATGTTCATAGATAATGATTATGAGAAACACAGACTGGGAAAAACATGGTGCTAATATGTGTCATTGACCAGACTTGTTGGTGACCATTGGCTCCCATTCATGTTGTCTTATTCATGTGACAAAACATTTGTGATGCTAACTAGTTCATGGTAACTTGAAAAATTATGTGCAAAACATGAGAATAGTAGTGAGTCCCTTTGGTCTTAGCTTCTTGTCATAATCTTGTAGCTTGTGTAGTGCTTGGTGTTTCTGTATGCGTGCGTTGATCAGAGTGCTTCCTTGGTTTTGGCAGAAGCCAAGCTGATGTGTAATTAGATGTATGGTTACATGCTCACATTATTGCAACAGTGTTTATATGTATCTCACTGTAATTAATTTGTTGCCCATCATATAGAGTTGGAGCCATTTTCCGTTAAAGCCATTTTTGAATTGGGTAGAACTAGGGTTGCTAATTTCACCATTCCCACAACAAAAACCTCCTCCTTTTCAGCCTCTACTCTCAGACTCACAAAGAGTCCTACACATTGCATAACGGAAATAACCCCGATTCACCCATCATTCCAAGTTTGATTACCCTTTCCATGTTCCATTCCTTAAGTCACCTTGCAAAATATACCGTGTGGTCGGTTCTTGTAACGGTCTTCTCTACCTTTCTGATGATAAACTATCTTACACTTACAGATTATGTGTTTGGAACACTTGAGTTAGAAAGTTAGTTGAAATTCCTCTTCCTAACATCGCCTATGCCACGCATAGTAGTTTCGACGTGACTATTGGGTTTGGATTTGATCCCAAAACTAATGACTATAAAGTAGTGAGAGTTGTGACCTTACTAGATAGTCTTGACCTTGAACATTCTCGACCGGAGGGTTTTGCTCACTCTCCACTGTAGATGGAGAATGCTTAGTGCTAGTTTGGTTGACACGTGCTTTGAGTTGTCATGAGCCAAAAGCACTTGCCAATGGGGCTTTGCATTGGGTTGCTTTTAGGAGGGCTGATGATAACAACCCTCAACATTTATTTATTTTGACAATTCTTCTTTTATGCAAGCATTCAAGAGGTTTTGCCTCCATTGTAGCTCACCAATGAATATATTACCTTATTTGGAAGGGAAAATTATTGAAGTTCATAGGTAATAAGCATCTTTTTAGCCTTTTATTTTTCTGTAATTGAAAAATTCTTATTAGTGTTCTTTGTCTGCGTGTATTTGTCTTCAAGTCACAACATTCAGCTACTAATGTTTTTCTTGTAAATATGTATAAGCATATATTTAGTTCGACCATTATTATTTTATGCAAGCATTCAAGAGGTTTTGCCTCCATTGTATCTCACTGATTATATTTCCTTAATTAGGAAAAAAATTATTGAAGTTCATAAATAGTAAGCATCTCTTTAGCCTTTTATTTTTCTATAATTGAAAACATGCTGATGAACAAAGCAATTGCAGGTTTATAAGATTTAAGAGTGATTTTATTTATTTATTTATTTATTTTTCTTTGGTAGCAATGAGATCTTTGATAATTTTCTATTGTTACTTGGGAAGAAATTGTGGTTCAATTTGCGGTGTTTGCATTTTTTTTTTTTCCCTTATTATGAAGGATGTCACATTTCTGTACTTACACTTGGTTACGTTGTTTCTATACTGTATAACTTTCCCCGGTTCAAAGGTAGCAATAGATTGCAGGCATGGCAAGCATTCTTGCCTACATTTTATCTCAATGATGAATATATTACCTTAATTGGAAGAATAGATGCATCCCTGGAGTCTCATGCATTTTGCTACCGCCACAATCACTTCATAGTCCCGCAGCAAGATGCCTATACTGATATAGGAATAGTTTTTATAAGCAACAACCAAATTAACTTTGAAAACACCTTCCATTGGACAATACTATTTCAACACTAGATGCAAATCCTTATGTTCCGTGGCATAAGAAGCATCCAGATGAAAAATTTGTGATGAAACCGGGGTTTGTCCCATTGACGCGACTTTCATTTCAAAACGTCATTAGCAGTAACAAAAAAATTTCAATTTCCAGAAAATCTAGCCGCTTCAAAGCTAAATTCACCGTGCCTGTGAAATGCCTCACCCTGCTCTGTTGTGACTTGTCAAGGGAACAAATACCATGCCATAAAACAAGAATAGACGACTGAGCATTAGAAAATTAAGGATAATGCCTTTATCAAAGACTCAAATGAGCTCACACGAATTTGAAAAACAGGATAACAGCCTGTTTTTACGTTGTTGTTTTTGGAATTTGAAAATTTTTTTTTAAAAAGAAATTTCTGTAAACTTGAAATTAGGGTCAAGAACAATTTAGTTTACTACTACTTTAGCAGTTTTTCAACACACCTATTCAAGTGGTGGGGGTGCATCATTAAATAGTTTATCATTAATTGCTTTTAGCCTATCAAACTGAACTATTCTTGGAAAATACTACCTCAACCATGTTGTTTACTCTAAATCCATCGCTTACGCAAAAAACCTAGCTCGTATCTTAACTTATTAATAAGTAGAATCATCGAGTACTGGACTCCATAAATTTAAATTCTACTATATGTCTATATCTATATAAATAAAAAATAAAAATTTTATGCTCAGCTTAAAAAGAAAAAAGAAAAAAAGAATTACATGTTATAAAATAAAATAAAATAATAAATATAATCTCTCAAATAAATAAATTCAAATAATTTCTATAAACTTTCTTATACTTTCTGGCATCAAGTAATTTCCATCCAAGTGGTGGTATGCATCATTCACGGAATGATTGTTGGACAACGAACTACGAAGTCATCTATCATCGTGTTGGATACTCTAAAGTCTAATTCAAACAACTCAAGGTCTGATAAGCAAACGTGATTTTTGGGACAAAAAGTGCTTTTCCCAAAAAAAAAAAAAAAAAAAACAGAGCGCTAACGACTACGTATTTTTTTTTTTTTTTTTGAGAAGAAAAACGCTAATGACTTTGATTGACTTGGAAGCATGTAAGTATTCATCCCATCCCAATGCCAGTGCCTCCGTCTTAACATCAGATATATATTTTCAGTCTTTCAAATGGGGTGTTTAAGCTGGAAGTATCAAGTTTTGTGTCTACTCTCCTTGCTCTTGCATTTTACTCCATAATCTTTTTCTTCTTCCTTGTCTTCAATCTCACCTTGTTCTGCTTTGCTCCATTTTAATCACTCTCTTTCTCTTCATTCATCTGCTTCTCCTTCTTATTATACATCTAGAATTCAGCTGTGTGATATTTCATATCCAAAGACAGCCTCTTGGAAGGAGGATACTGCTGTACTTGGGATGGCATCGTGTGTGACCAAACCACTTGCCATGTTATTGGCCTCGACCACAGTTGCAGTTGGCTCAATGGCTCCATTCATTCCAGCAGTATCCTCTTCTTTCTTCCCCATCTCAAGACCTTGAATCTGGCTGGGAATTACTTTAATTTCTCCGAAATTTCGTTTGAGTTTGGCAACTTTAAGACTTTGACTCATCTTAACCTTTCTTATTCCATGTTTTCCGGAAAAATGCTGCTTGAAATCTCTCATTTGTCTTCGCTAGTTTCACTCGATCTTTCTTACAACTTTGGGCTATTAATTGAAACACCAATATGGAATAACCTTACTCAATTAAGAGAACTTCTTCTGGATGACACAAATATGTCCTTATGTAGATCTAATTCTTTGATGAATCTATCCTCCTCTTTTGCAACTCTTAGTCTCAATGACTGTTACTTACAAGGAAAACTCGAAAATAACATCCTCTGCTTTCGCAGTATACAAACCCTTGATCTGGGGTTTAATTCTAATCTTGATTTGGGTTCTCTTCCAAAGTGTAATTGGAGCTGTAGTTCCCTAAAATTCTTAGCTCTCTCTTCGATAAGCTTTTCAGGAGAATTACCCAAATTTGTCGGCAACCTGAAGTACTTGAAGCATTTGGATCTCTCAGAGACAAGGTTTTCAGGAGAATTTCCCAACTCTATGGGCAATTTGAAGTCCATGACGTATTTGGATCTCTCCTATTGCAATTTTACAGGATCAATTCCAATATCACTTGGTAACCTCACACAAATTAGTCATTTGGATCTACATGCAAACAAGCTTACTGCTTCAATACCAACTTCACTTGGGAACCTTACAAAACTTACTTTTTTTGGATCTGTCATATAATAGTTTCAGCAGTGAGATTCAATTGCTACTTTTAAATTTTAGTTGTTTTTGGCATACGCATGAACTAACATTTTTTTTAAAAAAAAATTATTGGGGAATATTTCAACTGGTTTGCTACCGTTATCACTATTGAACTTGTCCAATCTCTCAACTTTATACCTTGGCTATAATCAACTTGTTGGTCCCCTTCCTAATCATGTAAATGGGCTTTTGAATCTAATTGATTTCTCTGTAAGTTCAAATTTCCTAAATGGAACATTGCCATCTTGGTTGTTCAATTTGCCATATTTGTTGAGGTTAAATCTTGATAGTAATCAATTCATTGGAGAGATTGGTGAATTCAAATCCAATTCATTGGATTATCTTGATTTGGGTTATAATAAGCTACATGACTCTACACCTAGGTCAATATCTAGATTTGTTAACCTTACTTCACTATCTCTCTCATCAAATAACTTGATTATTATGTTGGAGTTAGAAATGTTTTCAAAGCTCAAAAATCTCTATTATCTTGATGTTTCAAATAACTTAGTTAGCATCAACAATAATGTCACCTATACCCTGCCTAAACTTGAGAGGCTGAACTTGTCTTCTAGCAACATTAGTGAATTCCCAATTTTATTAAGAACAACAACATTACAATTCTTAGACCTTTCCCAGAATAGAATTTACAGTCAATTTCCAAGATGGTTGGGGGATGTGGGGAGGGATTCATTATATTTTCTTGATCTTCGGGACAACTTGCTTCAAGGACCATTTCCCACTCTAAATTTTCTTACTCTGAAATATCTGTTTGTCTACAACAACAAATTAACTGGAGAAATATCTTCTTCAATTTGCAATGCAAGTTACCTTGAAATCCTAGACTTGTCCCATAAAAATTTAAGTGGCATGATTCCTAAGTGTTTGGTACACTCTAATGTCCTCTCAGTGTTGGATTTGCGAATGAATAGCCTTCATAGTACCATCCCTACAACATTTTCCAAGGGAAATTATTTTAGGAATATTAACCTTAATGGCAATCAATTGGAAGGGTCATTGCCAAGATCTTTGGCAAATTGTAGGAACTTGGAAGTTCTAGATCTTGGAAGTAACAAGATAAACGGAACCTTTCCATATTGGTTAGAAGGTCTTTTATATTTACGGGTTCTTGTCATAAGATCAAACAAATTTCAAGGTCGTATAGGCAATCCTAAGACAAATTTCCTTTCCCAAATTTGCGAATCCTAGACATCTCTAACAATGAGTTTAATGGTCCTTTGCCAAGAACATATTTCCAATATTTAAAAGCCATGACAAATGTGGATGAAGGAAAAGTGGCATTGAAATATATGGGAGAAATGTATTATCAAGATTCTTTGAATGTGACGATGAAAGGGTTGAATATTGAGTTAGTGAGAATCCAAATTGTTTTCACAATCATTGATTTTTCAAACAATAGTTTCAGAGGAGAGATGCCAAAGATAATTGGGAGGCTAAAATCACTCAAGGGGCTCAACTTTTCTCACAATAACCTTACAGGTTATATTCCATCATCATTTGGAAATTTGACCAATATTGAATGGTTAGACCTCTCTTTCAACAAGTTTATTGAGGAGATTCCTTGGCAATTGGCAGATATACCATGGTTGGCAATTTTAAATCTGTCACATAACCAATTTATAGGGCACATACCTTTAGGAAAGAAATTTGATACGTTTGATAATGATTCATACATTGAAAACATGGATTTATGTGGATTTCCATTGTCAAGAACATGCAATAGCCTTGAGGTAAAGAAACCACCACCATTGACCTTACAATAAGGAGACAATTCAGAGCCAAAAAATGGGTTTGGTTGGCAAGTTATATTGACGGGTTATGGATGTGGAGTGATATTTGGAATGTTGATGGGATATCTTACGTTTAAAATTGGAAAACCACAGTGGATTGTGACGATGGTCAAGTTAGAGCAAAATATCATGCTCAGAAGGCTGAAAAAGAATGCCCAAAGACATGGTGGAAAAAATAACCAGTCTAAACCATCTTTGGGTGGTTTTGCTAGAGTTTTTCAAGAAGATTCAAAGGCATGTTGTAGTATGTTGTAATTTGTGGAAACCACTTCGATTTCATAAAATAGTTGGCAGTCTATGTAGAATGCATCTATCGGGGTCTTCCTTGTTTCTGGCTAATGGGGTTTTCAACTAAGAAGGAGATTTTGGACATGCTAAAATCTAACTTTGACAGAAAAAAAGAAATTGACTCCGAATCTGACACAAATGGCGAAGCCCAGTAGAAAGTGGAGCTCTCCTTTAGCCCCGTCCATGTGGTAGGAAAGAGTTTTGATTTAGGAGAATATCAACCTTCTTTCATGGCCCCCAAAGACACAGGACACCATTCTTTGCCAAGGTATGCCTGCCTTTTTCACTTTCTTCCCACTTTTTCTCTAAATTCAAAGGCTCATTCAAAGTGAAATCAAGATGCTAGGCTTGTAATTTTTATTTATAAAATAAGTGTTTGATTTGTTTATTTTAATGCTGTTGGTTGGCATTGTTGCTGTGGAAGTAATTGGTACGTCCAATATCTCTTTCTACCTTGCAATTTGGTTTTTTTTTTTTAAAAAAAATATTTTTCTTTCATTGATTTGATTTGTTTGTTCAATGTGGTTCAAGGTTGTTGCCTCTTTCCACCTTGCAATTTGGTTTTCTTTTATTATAATATTTTTGACTTATTGATTTGATTTGTTTGCCCAATAAGGTTCATGGTTATTGCCTCTGATGTTTTGAAACATATCAATAACCTCCATGCTCTTGATCAAATCAAGACCTCTACGGCTAACACTAAGGTCCAATTTCTCTCTTTCTTGATTTTTATGGTTGGGTTTTGTACCATATTCTTATATACTCAAATTTTGCTTTTGTTTTTCATGTCCATTTTTTATTTATTGGTGAATGCAATTCTTAATGTGTAGGATTTGCTATCTATGTTGAATGTGAATATTGTCACTTTTTTATTGAAAAAAGAAAAAAAAAAGAAAAAAAAAAAAGAATTCAACTTTGTTGAAGATTCAGGATGATGTTGTATTGTAATATATTACTATGTTAAATTACCAATTTTTCCAAAAGTTTAAACTGTTAGAAAATGGTCAATTTAATCATCTAACCATATTCCAACAATTATCATTTCTCAAAGAGGCTATGGAAGTTAAGTTATACTAGAGAGCATACCGGAGAGTATTGTTATTTCTATATGACTCTTGTGCACCTTCTTAGGGGGAGAAATTCTATTTCTTGTGCACATTTGTAGGGGGAGAAAGTCTTAGGGGAGATGCATATACCAAGGGGGAGAAGACATTTTATATATAAAAAAAAAACCATGTTTTGTTTTGTCTTACTTTATGTTTGTTTCCTTGTTATCTATATGGTGCTTTGAGTTACTTTTTGTATCTATACTTTGTTGTTCTCATCGCATCGTGTTTATGTGTTGGACATGCATACATCTTTATGTTATTATGCTTTATTGATTGCATGTTTGGATGATCATTTGTTTTGTAATGTGATCATTGTAGTCTTTTTCATATGACAGTTTTGTGTTTGACCAAGTTGCTCATATGTATATGTTTCACATCTTGTTTACTCGATCGTTATTTACTTGTTACTTTATGCTTGTCATTTATTACTTGCTTAACCTTGAGGGTCTAATGTATTTTGTGCAAGTGTTTTAGGATACAGATATTTTGTTCCAAGTTCAACACATGTTTTAGATTTAGGTGTGAGTGAGTTTTGCCATTGTTCTTAAACTCACGTTTAAGTCTAAAGTCTGTTATAGGGTGTTTTGTCACGAAATAGCCAAAAGGGGAGATTGTTAAGTTATGGTTTTTCACATAACATTTATGTTGGCTTTATTCCATGACAAAAAGTGTTGTAATTGCATTATTTTATTTCCTTGTATTTTGTGGGATTTAATTGCAATGGGTTTAGTATTAAGTTGGTGAAGATTGCTCAAGAAGTTGATCTCGTGACTTGGCTCGCAAGTGGTGCAACCTGCGAAGGTCACATAAGGAGCACATGTTGGAAGTTGAAGATTCAAGTGCTAGGCTATATTTCTCGAGTCACTTTATGACTTAGCTAACCTGAGAGTGACCTACGAAACTCTTTTCCTAGAGGATTTTAAGTGTGACCTTTCCTTTTCTTTACCCTATTATATATACCCTCATTACCCACAAAATTGTAAAGAAGCTATTCAGAAGAAAACCCTAGAGAGGTTTCTACAACACACCTACCTTGTTAGAGAGAGCTACATACACTTAAGTGAGAATTCATTTTTACTCTCTACTCCTTGTGTTTGAGAGTTTCCAAAAGAAGCCAATGAGGCTTGGCGGATGCAATTGGGCAATATTGCGGGATTTGAGAAGCTAGTGAAGACAAGGCTCCGAGAAATCTGTTGGTAGTTGGAACTTGGAGGGATTAAGTTCTTTGGGTAGATTAGGCTTGGAGGGTCTTTTTGGTATTCTTATACTCCAACTTATTCACTAGTGGATCATTTCGACTTGGAGGGTCGCGGAGAGGTTTTTCACCGAGTTCTTCGGTTTCCTCTTTGATAACATGTCTCGGTGTTATCTTGTGTTTCCATCTCTCTTCTCTACTCTTTAAGCTTTTGTAGACACTCGATTTTGCACCCATGATTTAATTGAGGAAGATCACTGGAATGACCATCCATATACCCGAAAAAATCATATGCATTAATTCATTCATTGCATATCATAAAAATGATCTTGAGATTCTAAAGGTTACAACGGTGTGTTCGGTTTCCAAATCAGAACGTTGGATCAAAAGATATCACATGATCAAGTTTGCACGGTCAGCATGCATTATGTCTAGGTAGAGTCGACCATGCATGATTGATTTAAATTAATTCCGATTCGTTAAACAATTAAAATTAATTAAATAATTTTGTGATTGGTTGGAAATTAGTGTATAAAATAGGATTGTTTGCATTGGAATAAAAGCGATAATTAGATAACAATAAAATTGTGGATAATCTGAACTTTATTAAAGTTTATTTTAGGATATTTATCTACAAGATAATTGTTCCTGAAAAGACCTGAATTATCTAGAAAAGAGATAAAAATCTTAGAATACGGATTGAAAACGCGTCAAAGTGTAAGGACCGGCTCAAGGAAACCTAAAAAAGGAGTCCAAAACGCACCCAAACATGAAAGTGCAATAAGCACTCAAGAGTACCATTCGGCACTTTTGGAGTTCTGATCGGCACTTTAAAAGTGTCGAATTGCACTATTTTGGGGTTTGGCTCAATTCTCTTCGAGTGCCGATAAGGCACACCCTTTTTGACTTTTTCGCAAAAAGTTGCGTCCTGATTCTCATTCTACTCATCGTTGCTTATTTTTTAAGCATTCTAGCCTCTATAAATAGAGACTGGATCTCAAAATTCAACAGACTCTTTTACGCTCTTAGAGAGACTCTTTCTCACACCCCAAAATTTCTCATATTTCTGATCCCCATTTTGATATTCTCTCAAGCTAGGATTTTTAGGTTTCAAAGATAATTGCATAAATTTCTTTGAACCCTAAAATATCCTCTCAAGAACAAGAGTACTCCATCCAAGAGGTTGTTTCTTATTAACCCTTTTTTCTTATATTGCTCTTGTTGTGATGATGCATGTTTATTTATTTTAGTGTAGGTGTGCCAAATTTTCATATCATGAATTGTTAACTTATTTTGTTGAAACGTGTTCTTGATTCTTTTTATTATTGTTATGATCTCTTGCTTAATTTCAAAAATCTGCATGTTATCAATTCTTTTTGTAATAAAAAACGGATCTGCATCCTCATTAGATGCAGATCTGAATTTTTCTTAAATAAAAAACAGATCTGCATCTTCCTTAGATGTAGATCCGAATTTTACTCAAGTTAAAAACTGATCTGCATCTTCATTAGATGCAAATTTGTATTTTTTTCAAATTAAAAACTGTTCTACGTTTTCATTAGATGTAGATCTGATTTTTTTAACATAGCACATTTTGAAATAAAGAAGGATGATGAATGTTTGTGTTTATTTCATGAATGAAATCCTCTTCTCAGGAAATCTTTTTTCATATTTTTTTTACACATAAAAACAGATCTTATTTTTTTAAATACACAAATCTGATTTTTATTATTATCACAAAACATATCTGATCTTTTACCAATCAAAAACCATTTTTTCTCAAATCTCAAAAAACAGACATGATATATTTTCAAATCAAAAGATTTTGTTTTCTTTAATAAGCACAGATCTGAATTTTTCTCTTCAAAAAACCAATTTATTTTCAAGTTCTTAAAAACAAATCTGATTTTTCTAAACCAAATTCAATTATTTGTTTACAACAACAGATCTGAATTTTGTTTAACAAAGAAAAGGATGCATTCATAAATAAACTTGTGTGATTTAGTTTTTTTATGTGTGCAACATATCATTCATGTCATGCATAAAGGGTATATTGGTCACAGGAGTCTAGAAGACCAAAATCTGTCTGGGCGAAATGGGTGCCTAACACCTTCCCATTCTGTAACTTAGCTTCCGAATTTGGAGTCTTTGGATAGGTAGACCTAGGCTTTATCTTTGTCTTTATTTATTTTGGGTAGATTGTAACTAGGACAAAAATCCATGTTTTTTTGGTAGTTCGTAACTGGTACCCAAGGCCATGTAATTTTCAATTTATAAAATATGTATTTTTTTACTCAATCAATGAAATGAAACAATTCAGTCATGTATTTTGTATTTAGTTTTTCTTATTTTTTTTTGTATAAAAAAAAAAGTGGTGATATCAAGATTTTTGAAAAACCCCAAAATTTTTCAAAACCCTAAAACCTAGATCTAAATGCATGAAATGCATGAAGAATGAAAAGAAAAGAGAGCATAACAAGTGATTTGAAGCAAGGAGAGTTCGAAAATCACGTGGGTTGAAGGTTTTGAGACAGACAAGAGTGTCTGGGAGGTGAAGAGATAGATCTGTCGAGAGAGAGATCGAGAAAAGTGAGAAACGGATCATGCTGAACATATATATAGGAGTTCAGTAAATCTCGACAGATAGAGGTGTCGAGCATAAAAGGCTTCGATAGATGTAGCTGTCGAGGAACAATTCAACAGAAAAGAGAATAAAGAAACTCAATCGATCCACCAGCTATCGAGGGTCCAAAAAGTTTGTCGATCAATCCACCTAGCTATTGAGATTGCTGTAAGAAGAAGTTGAAAAGCTCGATAGATAGCTAGGTGTCGAGGAGGTGTTGAGAAGCTGTCGAGATTGCTTAAAAATAGATTTTCAAGGGAAAAACATAGATATGAATGCAATCAAGCATGCAACTCAACCAAGGATCCAATCAACCTTATAAACCCTCAAAATCATCTCTCAACATCAATTTTGAGCACATAGATCCCAAAAACATACACACACACACACACTAAATAAGTCTAACCAATTTTATATTTCAAAAACAAGTCAAGACAGTTTAGTGAGCATACATTAACACATGTAAACCTTGTGATGGCCAAATCACATTGTACCTGCAGATGTATCAAGAGTAGCAAAGAATATTGCGTGTTGTGTGTGAAAAACATTGTAAGATTGCATAAGTGTATACATGTTATGACGATTTGAGATATGAAAAAATCACTTTAACTCACACATAATCATAACTGTTTGATGGAGATTATCACCTTTGAGGTATATCCTATAACTCTCACATCTCCTAGTATACATGCTTGCAATCATATATAAAGCATTTTGTTATTTTTTCTTTTATTTTTCTTTGCATATTTTTTTTAAGCAAGTCATGCATGGGCATATAAGAGATAGAAAAGAAATACCCAATTATGTTAAGCATTTGACATTCCAATTTTGCTATGCCAAAGCACAAAAATGTCATTCATGATTGGCGGGCAATAGTAGTGAGATGGTTATTTATGCCTTTCTCTTAGGATTTTCTAGTCCTTCCCATCAAAAAGAGTGATACGAGTGTTAAGTGCAAGAGATTACTTAATCTTACTCATCACAAACATGAGCCACAAAGCTCACTTGCTTAGTTGTGCACAGAGATGCTCATCTAAGTTATAAAAGATACAAAGTTTAGAAAACTTTGTTTCAATGGCCATCCAAAGTACACAAGTACCAATGTACATGGACACACACTGTTTTTGTATTTTTTTGATTTTTCAATTTTTTTGATTTTTATTTTTATGAAAACCAAAATAAAAAAAAAACTGAAAAAAAACAAACAAAAACATGTTAAGCAAAGCAAAGCATAAAACTAGACTGACAAAAAATAAAAGCAAAACACACAAGTTATGCAAAAACAAAAACACGAAGAGAGAGAAGAAAGTGATAGAATCACTTGGAGTCATTTTCCTTCCACACCTTGGAAGAACCTTTCCTTTGATTAAACCCTTGAACCGGCAGTGAAGGGGAAGAACTGAAACCGTTGAAGTTCGAAAGGAACATGAGGGCTTTGAGAAGATCTCCAAGGGGAGCAAGAGAGGATTGAAGCTGATTATGGCTTCTAGATGCTATCATGTCGTTGCTCTGTTGAGTGGCTAACCACTTATAGTAATTTGGTTGAGTATGACTGGCAACTCCATAATGATGAAAGAGATGCTGCTTCTTCTGTTTAGGTTTTTGAGAGTTAGCCCTCTTAGCTCTAGGATTTTTAGCTTCCTTCTTATCTTGATTAGGGGGTGCTCCTAAGATAGATATACCCCTGTCTAAGTTCTCACTAGCTAATTTATTTTTAACAACATTGTTCTTAATTTCAACATTATTAGCAGGAGGAACAAAAACAATAGTACTAGTAGAAGTAGTACTAAGAGAAGAGAAATCATACCCTAAACCAGTTCGATCAGAAGCAGGTTTATAAAGACTGAGCATTTCATCAAGCTTTGCACTTGAAGTCCTCTCCAATTGAGATCTGACTTGGAATAGTTTTGCTTCAAGCTTCTTGGTCTTCTCAGCCAAGAAATTATTCTCAAATCTCAGTGGTCCAATAGTTTGATTGGCTTCATCAAACTTTGTGGAAAGCTCTTCTCGCTTACACTCCACATCACTAAGCTTCTTGGAGGCCAACCTATACATCTTCTCATGCATCTCTGAGACTTTGTATAACTTTGCATAGGCTGTGTGGGCATTCGGGATTCTGTCATCCTCATTGTCAGAATCATCCTCAGGCTCAGTGTCGCTCAAAGTAGTAGCAAGTGCCTTGCTTTTCCTAATGCTCTTTAGATATGTAGGACACTCCATATGTCCAAAGCCTTGACACTCGAAGCACTTCGGTCATGAGGGAACAGTGTACTGATCGCCATCCCTAGCATCTTTCTTCCCTTCATCTTGGCTCTTGAACTGAGAAGAACTGGATTACCTATGGTCCTTGTCGAAGCCCTTCCCATTGGCATTCTTCATGAACTTCTTGAATTGCCTTGTAATGTAGGACTTCATCTTAGAATCTTCATCGTCTGAAGATTCATTCGTGTCACTGCTTTTGGCCTTCAAAGCCATGCTCTTGCTCTTACTCGACTTACCAATCCTTGTTAACCCTAGCTCATAGGTCTACATATTACCAACCTGCTCTATCAAAGGGATCTTGTCAATATCCTTTGATTCCTCAATTGCCGTAATCTTAGCATGGAATCTCTTGAGTAAAGATCTGAGCACCTTTTCCACAATCTTGGGTTCAGGAATGGTTTCCCCAAGATTGAAAGTTGAGTTCACTATGTCCTTAAGCTTGGCATAGAACTCATTGAACGACACATCCTCCTCCATCTTGATTTCTTCAAAGCTTGTAGTGAGCCTCTGAAGCTTTGAATCTTTGACAGCCTTGGCTCCCTCATAGGTTGTTTGGAGAATGGTCCATGCCTCCTAAGCAGTTTCAGTAGAGGATATCTTCTTGAACTTCTCATTTGTGACCGCATAGAATAAAGCATTCAATGCTCTACTATTGAAGTTTGCCGCCTTGATCTTGGCCTCATCCCAATCGGCCGGCTCTACCTTCGGCTTGGTCCAGCCTATCTCAACAACTTACCACACTTTCTCATCTAAAGACTACAAGAAAGCCTTCATGCGTACTTTCTAATATGCATAGTTAGTGCCATCAAATAAAGGAGGTATAATTAATGACTGTCCTCTATCCATGACAAACAGGGGTCAATGGATCAACACAACAAAGATTAAAACCTAATCAGAGTGTGCCTGCTCTGATACCACTTGATAGGCCAAAAATGAATTGACCCTTTGTGATTAATTAATTGATTAATTAGCCAAGTTTGTTAATTAATCAAATTAACATGCAAAGCGCGCGGTAGCACAAACAAATCACCAATTAAACTAAGTGCAGCGAAAATTAAATTAACACGGTGATTTGTTTACGAATGGGGAAAAACAACACGGCAAAAATTCCATCGGGTGATTTTAAGGTCACCATTCCCGAGAATCCACTATTATCACAACAAGCGGTTACAAGTAAAGGAATTATGGTACCTTATACCAACCTACAGTTGAACCCTTACCCCAATACTCAATTGGACTTATTCTGTAGTGACAATCTCTCTTTTTAATGCACGGCTCCCAGTACGTGACTAACCAATTGCGCGGATCCCAGTACGCGACTTCAATCACCAACTAAAGAAGGTTGTTGGTTGCAAAGTTCTTCAGTTCATCCAGACGATGAAGATCAAGAAGTTGCTTGGTCACAAAACCTTACAGTGTACAAACACAGCAACTTCTTCACAAGAATGATGAACTAGGGTAAATTCTGTTTCTGGTCACAATTTGCTTGATCAAACTTTACTCAACACTTGTGCAACTTGTGTCACCTTTGACGACCCTTAAAATAATCATTTTATATGTTTAGGGTTGTGAGAAAAGAAAGCCTAAACATACATTCACGGATTACAGTCAAAATAGAACTGAAATTCTATTTTTCATAAACCTTGACAGATTCCCTATCTATCGAGCTGCTGTCGAGCCACAAGGTTGGAACAGCTTTTCAATCTCGATAGATGGCTAGCTGTCGAGCTTTAATGAACTTGCCCTTTTCAGCTTGACTCTTGGACAGACTTGCATGACTTTAACACTTGATCTTGAAACAAGGTTTCTTGAAGTATTAAACACATCCTAAATCTACCAAAATACAAGTAAAGTGCGTTTTGTCAAAGGATTAGCCAATTACATAAAATAGTAATATATGTTCTTAACAAGTGAAACACATATGTCCTAACAGAACCATCAACAAACAATCAAAGTTTTCTTAATGAAAATGAAAAGAGTTCAAATCAAAAAAAGGCAAATGAAAATCACACATTTAAAAAATGCAAGGGAACAACAAAACACTCATCAATTAAAGACTAATTCCAAATTTTGACTTTTGCAGGCAACAAGTAGGTTTCAAGGATGAGAAGCCCTTGATTTCCTTAGTCAAGATCGAGATCCTTTGGTTGTAGACGTTTCCTTAGTCAAGATCAAGATCGTGGTTGCAGATATTTCCTTAGTCAAGATTAAGATCATATGGTCGTAGACATTTCCTTAATTAAGATCAAGATCATGGTCGCAGACATTTCCTTAGTCAAGATCAAGATCCTTTGGTCGTAGACATTCCTTCGTCAAGATTGAGATCGCAGACAGTTCCTTCGTCAAGATCGAGGTCACTGACATTTCTTTTGTCAAGATCAAGTCCTTTGGTCGTAGACATTTCTTTCGTCAAGATCGAGGTCATAGACAGTTTCTTTGTCGAGATCGTGGTCACAGACAGTTCCTTCGTCAAGATCGAGGTTGAAAAGCCCCTTGGTTGTAGACAACTCCATTATCAAGATTAGGATGGAAAAGCCTCTTGTTCACATCAATTGTCAAGAATCATTTCCAAAATTCATCATCTATCAGTTAGGTCAAGTATTTTCATTTTTGTCAAAAGGTAAGGCACTTGTTCTATGTTCCAAAGTTTTAGGTTCGAAGGTTGGGAAATCTTTGAAAATTCAACCTCAATTAAATCATCACCACTAAAATTAGTGTCTTTTTTTTACATTGACATTCGATTTCAAAGCTCTGTCAATGAGAGGCATTCTGCAAACACTCGATTTTGCACCCATGATTTAATCAAGGAAGATCACTGGATTGACCATCCATGTACCCCAAAAAATCATATGCATTAATTCATTCATTGCACATCATAAAAATGATCTTGAGATTCTAATGGCCACAACGGTGTGTTTGGTTTCCAAATCGGACCGTTGGATCGAAAGATATCACATGATCAAGTTTTCACAGTCAGCATGCATTGTGTCTAGGTAGAGTCGACCATGCATGATTGATTTAAATTAATTTTGATTGGTTAAAAAATTAAAATTAATTAAATAATTTTGTGATTGGTTGACAATTAGTGTCTAAAATAGGATTGCTTGCATAAGAATAAAAGGGATAATTGGATAACATTAAAATTGTAGATAATCTGAACTTTATCAAAGTTTATTTTAAGATATTTATCTACAAGATAATTGTTCTTGAAAAGACCTGAATTATCCAAAAAAGAGATAAAAATCTTAAAATACAGATTGAAAACACGTTAAGTGCAAGGACCAGCTCAAGGAAACCTAAAAAAGGAGTCCAAAATGCACCCAAACATGAAAGTGAGATCAACACCCAAGAGTACCATTCGACACTTTTGGAGTGCTGA
This sequence comes from Quercus parvula, assembly GCA_030820535.1. Lineage (NCBI taxonomy): Eukaryota > Viridiplantae > Streptophyta > Magnoliopsida > Fagales > Fagaceae > Quercus > Quercus parvula. Next base: position 42,163,784 of record JAUAME010000011.1, on the reverse strand, counting down.
TCGACACTTTAAAAGTGCCGAATTGCACTCTTTTGGGCTTTGGCCCAATTCTTTTCGGGTGTCGATAAGGCACACCCTTTTTGACTTTTTCACAGAAAGACGCATCTCGATTCACATTCTACTGTCGTTGCTTATTTTTTAAGCATTCTAGCCTCTATAAATAGAGACTGGATCTCAAAATTCAGTGGACTCTTTTACACTCTTAAAGAGACTCTTTCTCATACCCCTAAATTTCTCATATTTCTGATCCCTATTCTGATATTCTCTCAAGCTAGGATTTTTAGGTTTCAAAGATAATTGCACAAATTTCTTTATCTTTTTAAAAAGTGTGCTCCATGCAAGAGGTTGTTTCTTATTAACCCTTTTTTTCTTATATTGCTCTTGTTGTGATGATGCATGTTTATTTATTTTAGTGTAGTTGTGTCAAATTTTCATATCATGAATTGTTAACTTATTTTGTTGAAACATGTTCTTGATTCTTTTTATTATTGTTATGATCTCTTACTTAGTTTCAAAATCTGCATGTTATCAATTCTTTTTTTAATCAAAAACGGATCAGCATCCTCATTAGATGCAAAACTGAATTTTTCTTAAATCAAAAATTTATTTGCATCTTCCTTAGATGTAGATCCAAGTTTTCCTCAAGTTAAAAACTGATCTACATCTTCATTAGATGCAGATCTGCATTTTTTTAAAATTAAAAACTGATCTAAGTTTTCATTAGATGTAGATTTGATTTTTTTTTTTTAATTTTATGAATGGTTCTGTTTATTTCATGAATGAAGTCCTCTTCTCAAGAAATCTTTTTCATATTTTTTTTACACATATAAAAACATATCTGATTTTTTTTAAATACACAAATATGATTTTTTTTATTATCACAAAACATATCTGATCTTTTATAAATCAAAAACCATTTTTTCTCAAATCTCAAAAAACAGATCTGATATATTTTCAAATCAAAAGATTTTGTTTTCTCTAATCAGCATAGATCTAAATTTCTCTTTTGAAAAAACCAATTTTTTTCAAGTTCTTAAAAACAGATTTGATTTTTCTAAACCAAATTCAATTTTTTTTACAAAAACAGATCTGAATTTTGTTTAACAAAGAAAAGGATGCATTCATAAATAAACTTGTGTGATTTAGTTTTTTTTATGTGTGCAACATATCATTCATGTCATGCATAAAAGGGTATATTGATTACAAGAGTCTAGAAGACTAGACTCTGTCTGGGGGGAATGGGTGCCTAACACCTTCTCATTTCGTAACTTGCTCCGAATTTAGAGTCTTTGGATAGGTAGACCTAGGCTTTATCTTTGTCTTTATTTATTTTGGGTAGATTGTAACTAGGACAAAAAGCCTTGTATTTTTGGTAGTTTGTAACTAGGACCTAAAGCCATGTAATTTTCAATTTATTAAACATGTATTTTTTTACTCAATCATTGAAATGAAAAAATTCAGTCATGTATTTTGTATTTAGTTTTTCTTATTTTTTTTATATAGAAAAATAAGTGGCGACTCCACAGCTTCATAGGCACTTTGGCAATCTCTCACAGCTTTATATTTATTGTTGCTTGCTTGTGTTTATGGATTAGAGAGTTGTTTTGGTTATTGCGACTCATTTACTCTTGTTCCGTACTTAGTTAAGTTAGAGTAAAAGTAATCAAGCCATAATTTAAAATTAGGAGTCTAAATTAGCTATAGTGTTTCACACTATTTGAGCTTTCAATTGGTTTCAGAGCGGGTACACTTGTTTTGGTTGTTGTGAAATTTTAAAATACTCGCAAATGTACAAACCGTACCAAAGTATAGTTGGACAAGAGCGAGGTCGAACCCACAGGGACTTGAATGAACGTAGGAAAATTAATTAAACCTTAACCAAATTAATCCTAATCTAGTTTAATAAAAATTGGTTGTTTGCAATTAAATAAACTAAACAAATAATTAAACTAAGCAAAGATATAATATAAAGAAGTAAAGAGATGTAAACAATCTAGAGAAAGGAATTAAGGTTTTGGAATCCGCCTTGTAAGTCATATCAGCATATATTTATGATCATTAATTTTTCCCAACTCACTATATGATAATCTAGAAATCAATCTTGCTATCATGGAAAATATCATCATTAAAACTTATGTTTAAAAATCTAAAGCATGCTCTTCTTCACTTCTTAAGTATAAAATCAAATCATCAATTGTATTTGTAGCCAAACAAATCACAAGATATATCCCATTCTAAAAATCAAATCATAAATTGTATCCATTGATAGACAAATCACAAACGATATCCAATTTTATAATCAAGAATTAATAAACCAAGCATTCAATTAATTAAGACAAATCCTAAATCATGAGAAAAACATGATTGAACTCATATCTAGAATCTCATCTTAGTCAATTGATATGAAGCAAGAACAATTTAAATCATTAAAGAACAACTATTGTGGGAAAAATCAAATCACATAAATATTACTAATAATCCTTAACAAGGTTTCATCCTCAACCATAATTATAAATTTAGCTACTCATAGTAAACATTAAACTAGAAAAATAAATAAAACTAACTGTCATGGAAGAAAACCAAATAGGTAGCTGCAGCTCTCTATACATTCAGCCCTAAGCCCTAGCACTAGCCTCCCTGAATTTTGCCCTAAAGAGTCTATAAATAGGTCAAGGAATCCTATTACAAGTTGAATTCCCGTTTGGAAAAAATCCCAGATTTTTAGGCTTCACTTAACCGACGGTTTTGGTCCATTTAGCTTCAGAATTCGGACTTTTGGTCAACTAAAAAGTTGTAGCCCTTTAAGTTAACTTTCCAGTCCAACTTGAATCACCTCGATTGGACATCTGAGCCAAAAGTTATACCAAAAATACTAACTGATATGCAGGCTGGAATCCTAATCCGAATTGGACTTGGATTTGGTGTAAATTTCCTTTGATTCCTTGCTCCAATTGGACTTAAATTTAATTGGGTTGGTCTTCTCTTGAATTCATGCCTGGCTGGATTTAAGTTGGCTTGATTTAATTAGCCTAGCCCCACTTTGCATGTAAAGCCCTTGTTACCTACAACACAAAGATATTATATAATCAATCACAAAATAACATAAAAGTAAGGCTAAATACGTAGATATGTGAGTACTTTATTGTATATATTTCATGCACATCATTGGTTTAATTGCTTAAGTGTGATCTTTGACCCTTTGTGTTTATTGCCATGGATGGTGCTTTGTGTGCTTCTGTGCATATTTTGGATGGTGATGATTGTAACATGCCATATGTTTGTGAAAATGTCTCTATAAGTGTTTATCCTCATGCTTGTGATGACATGTTACTTGACACGTTGGGTGTTGTTAAAATTCCAAACATGAAACTCTTGAAGAAAAAGTCTAAGAAGTTTTCTGAGAATTTGAGCAAGTTCATTTGTGAAGAGGTTGCTAATTTCAATGAATCCAACAAATTGGTTGAGAAATATAAGAAACTCGCTTAAAATTCTCTTGAATATTTGAATATGGACTTGGATGCTAAACTTGTTTTGTCTAACAAACTTGTTGATGATCTTAAATGTGAAAATAAATCTCTTAAGATGCATGCCAAGTGTTTGATTGCTAAACCAATTGCTAAAAAGGAAGATGTTATTTGTTGCAATCATGCTGTGAAGTCCAATTTTGTGCCTAATGTGAGTTCTACCTCTAAAGACAAATCGCTGTACATACCTCCACACAAACAAAATCAAAAAGTGGAGAGAAATGCTCTTAAGCCAAAGCCTTCATTTAGGTCTCATCCTAGGGATTTGAATGGATCTAAGTTTGTTTCTACTTGCCAACATTGCGGTGTGATCAGTCATATTAGATCTCAATGTTCCATGTTGAAGAGAGAACAAAACCATGTTGTTAGATCCCCTCCTAAAAATGCCTAGTGGACCTAAACAAATTGTTTGTCACCATTATGGTGCTTTTGGTCATATAAGACCTCATTGCTCTAAGTTTCAAGCGCTTAAAAGAATCAAAATAAAAAAGAACCTTGAACTTCATAGAAGTTGTGCTATGAAAACAAAATTGGATTTGGGGAAAAATTGTGTGTTGTTGAAACAAATTCTTAATGCTCTTACCCCCTTGTTTATGTGCATCTCTGATTCTCATTGTTCCAACCCTTGTCTCTCTTCTTTTGAGACACTCACTCCAAAAAATTGTTTTGTTTGGGTGAGGAAGGATTTTTATGATTGAGCTTTTGGTCTTTTGGTTCTTGATCTAATTCTTTCAATCTTTGTAGAACTTTTCATGCATTGAATGTTATATCCTCATGCATTTGTGCATCTTGCATTTCTTTGTATGCATTGTTTTTGTTTTTGATCTTACCTCTATGTTTTTGTTTTTTGTGTAAAAATCCAAAAATGCATAAAAAGTGAAAAATCCAAAAAGTTTGATCATTTTTGCTTGAGCACATTTCTCATGTAGAGTTTGGGCTAATACCTTCGTTCTAATGGCGTAGTGTATTTACGAGCTTAGTTCGTTATGTATGCACATATTGAATGTGAGTGAAATCTAGAAATCTATGTCTGACTGTTGTAAATAGATATTCAAGCTTGTCATGAATGTCTATCCAATAGTCATGATCAACCTTGATACATGCGTAGACTTGATCCTATATATCTCCTCACATTTATTTTTATGTCAAAAAGCTCTTCACACGTCAATCTCTAAAAGGAGAAAGAGCTGAAAAAGTCTTAACTTTGAAAACTAGTTAGACTAGGAAAATTTGGAGCAAAAATTGTATTCAAAATGTTTGAAAGCTAAAGGCTTATTCTTCAAAGAAATATAAAAAATTTCATGGCATCGTTGCTCAAAATTTGAGTTGTATAGATAAAAAAATATGAAAACTAGAAGCCAAATGAAAAGTTCAATCATTGTAAACACTTTGGATGTTGGCCCCTTGTGGCATTTAGAACATGTATTGAAGGTAGTTTTCACCATGTTCATGCATTTCATTTCATATAGGGTTTAAGGGTGCACGCTAGGTGTTTGATGAATTGCCTCTTAGGCATTTTCTCACTCGTTTGGACTCCGATGAGTACCAAACTTTGAGATTTTTCATGTTTCCTTACTAGGAACATGTTTGGTTTATTGGTTGTGTATTTTACACACTTTGCCCCACATGTGCATTTCTCATGCCTTGGTCATGCTTTGCACTTAGACACCATGTGTACATACCTTTGCTACCCTTGCCATGCCTTAGTCTATATCTTGTTTCGTCATCCTTAGCATATCATGTTTACTTTATGCTTTGTAGCATTTTTTTAAGGTGTTTTGTTTTTTGTTTGAGTTTCATTTTCTCATTCATCTTGTACCCCTCATGCATCATTATCCTTGTTCATATCTTCTTTTCTTTCCCTCATTTTTCTTGGCCCCTTTGCCTATTCCTATCAAAAAGGGGGAGAGTATACTAGAAAGTATACCAAAAAGTATTGTCATTTCTATATGACTCTTGTGCACATTCTCAATGGGAGAAATTCTATTTCTTATGCACATTCGTAGGGGGAGAAAGTCTTAGACAAGATGCATATACCAAGTAAGAAGACATTTTTTATAAGAAAACCTTGTTTTGTTTTGTTTTACTTTATGTTTGTTTTCTTGTTATCTTTATGGTGCTTTGAGTTACTTTTTAGTATCTATGCTATGTTGTTCTTATTGCATTGTGTTTATGTGTTGGACATGCATCCTTATGCTATTGTGCTTTATTAATTGCATGTTCGGATGATCATTTGCTTTGCTATGTGATCATTTTAGTATTTTCTATATGACTATTTTGTGTTTGATCAAGTTGCTCATCTATTTCACATCTTGTTTACTTGATCGCTATTTACTTGTTACTTTATACTTGTCCTTTATTACTTGCTTTACCTTGAGGGTCTAATGTGTTTTGTGCAAGTGTTTCAGGATATAGGTATTTTGTTCCAAGTTCATCACAGGTATTAGATTTAGGTGTGAGTGAGTTTTACCATTGTTCCCAAACTCACGCTTAAGTCTAAAGTCTGTTATAGAGTGTTTTTGTCACGGAATATCCAAATTGGGAGATTGTTAAGTTGTGGTTTTTCACAAAACATTTATGTTGGCTTTATTTCATGACAAAAAGTGTTGTAATTGCATTATTTTATTTCCTTGTATTTTGTGGGATTTAATTGCAATGGGTCTAGTATTAAGTTGGTGAAAATTGCTCAAGAAGTTGATCTCACGACTTGGCTTGCGAGTGGTGCAACCCGTGAAGATCACATGAGGAGCACATGCTGGGAGCTGAAGAGTTGAGTGCCAAACTGTATTATGTGAGTCACTTCGCGACTTGGCTAACCCATGAGTGACCCACGAAACTCTTTGCCTAGAGGATTATAAGTGTGAACATTTTCTCTTCTTTACCCTACTATATATACCCTCATTACCCACAAAATTATAATGGGGCTATTCAGAAGAAAACCCTAGAAAGGTTTTTACAACACACTCTCGTCCTTAGAGATTGCTACACATCCTTAAGTGAGAATTCCTTTGTAGCCTCTTCTCCTTTCTCTCTCTCATTGTTATACCTTGAGAGGAGATTTGTGCCCAAACACAACTCACACCTATTCAAAGTGTAAAGAGCGTTTTGGAGCTTGGGAAGTATTTGAGATTTTCCAAAAGAAGCCGGTAAGGCTTGTTGGATGTAATCAGACGATATTGCGGGATTTAGGAAGCTAGTGAATATAAGACTCCAAGAAATCCATTGGTAGCTGGAGCTTGGAGGACTCAAGTACTTTAGGCAAATTAGGCTTAGAGGTTCTTTTTGGTATACTTGTACTCCAACTTATTCACTAGTGGATCATTTTGACTTGGAGGGTTGCAGAGAGGTTTTTCGCCGAGTTCTTCAGTTTCCTCTTCAATAATACATCTCAGTGTTATCTTGTGTTTACATCTCTCTTACCTACTCTTTAAGCTTTATATTTATTGTTTCTTGCTTGTGGTTATGGATTAAAGAGTTGTTTCAGTTATTGTGACTCATTTACTCTTGTTCCGCACTTAGTTAAATTAGAGTAAAAGTAATCAAGTTGTAATTTAAAATTGGGGGTCTGAATTAGCTATAGTGTTTCACATTATTTGAGCATTCATAAGTCATGGTGTCTAATAAAATCCTCAGAATATACCTGATACCATGTGTCGAGTCTGAGGAGACATTAAGGCTTGATTTGAGGCTGTAAAGAGAATTTTTCGTTAGTGAATAGCCAAAGAGACCTGATTTTTGATCTCACTTCTATGATCAAATAAATGCAGAAGATTGCAAGATTTCAATTCGGTCTTTTGGACTTCAATGCAGTCACTTTCCCCATATTCTTTCTATCAATTACACATTGCATGTAGCTATGATATCATTATTCCACTCCCTTTTTCAACTTATTGGACTCTTCCACTACTAAGTTATTTTGTTTCTCAAATCAAAGAATTTCTTTCATTAATGTTTGCTTTGCATGTTTTAAAACCTGTTATGTTATATATTCCCGTTTCCCAGATACAAATTAGTTCTATGTTTCATTTCTTCTAGGCAAAACTCAAGGTATTTTTTGCCTTTTATTTTCTTTTGTTCTTTTTATTCTCCAAATAGTGATGTTGTCTACTTGAATATTAAATAAGTATTTGCTACACAAGAAGCTGCGTGTATAATCTCTAAAAAACCACCCCCCCTTCTCCCTCCCAAAAATTTTGATTTTGTAACATTCATGCAAAGTGTTTGATAAAATACCTAGGGTTTTGTTCTTTCTATTAGAATTTGATATTGATAACATACCTTCTATTTCACCTTGCTAGCCCCTAATAAAAATTTCAATGTTTATGAGGTTTGAATCAAAATGGAATCATTTTATTTTGTTGTAGAGAAGATGCAATGAATGATAGGATGATATTACCCTATACCCTTAACTTTTGTGATTTCACTCTACTATTATATAAATCTCCTCATGGAACAAAGTCTCAGGTTAAATAAGCTTTACTCCACTTTATTGCATTTGAGCCATTTGCACAACAGTGTGCTCTTAGGAACTATTTGTGGTGTGTGATAATGAAAGTAATGAAAATGAAATACATGGATTTTATACATGGGAAGGAAGCATTTAGTCGTTTAGGCATCTAACAACAAAACCGTGGTGCTTCTTTAGGTAATTGAACAGTGAAAATTACCCTTAGCTAAATATCATTTCTTCAACTCATGAATTTGAGAATCCGCTTGATGCTTTTATTAGTGTTCTTTGATTAAATGTTTTTGTGTTAGTACTATTCTTAGTTATGAAAGAAAAAAAAAGGGTTGATGGGTTTTGAATCTTTTACGTGGAATTAGTATGTTATTTATAGTTTTCAATGTGGCCAATATCAATTTAGTACATAGACATGAAGGTGGAAATGAAAGTGCTTGATGCTCTTTTTTAAAGCTCTCTGATTTATTATTTCTTTGCTGCTTACTATGTCGATTTTAAGGACTTAGATGAAAAACTAATTTTGTATTGATACTATTATTTTAGTTGTGGGGAAAATTTGAGGGGTTTTCTAAGTCTGTGTTTGCAGTTCACAGAGGGATATCACTCCGCTAGATGTGAATGGTGATGTTGAGCTACCTATCTTCAATATCAAGATTTCTATTTTCCCTTTATATCAAGTTGTAATTGTTGCTTTCAAATCTTATGTAGTAGGGCCAGCATGGTACATTCAAAGAAACCCCTATGAATTCATTTCTTATTCTTGAGTTATTGAATCAAACATGCATCCAAATTCTATTCTAAATTTAGATTTTTCAAATGAAGATGATTCTTAATTTTTTGTTAGCAAAGATGATGTTTACATTGAATTGTATACCTAATAGTGAACTTATACACATGGATAAAGTGGAAGAAAACCAAAAGGTGGAGTTCTATTGAGTTCTTGAAAACTTCCTTTGAGTTATAATAAAGCACATGTTGACTATTTTGGGGTTTGATGGGGCCACAGAAGTGAAAGTCTTCTCTCGGTTACTAATTGTCATGCACTTATAAATAAAAAATAAAAAAGCTACTAAGTTGCCACACATGTAATATATACTAAGTTTGAAAATCTAATATTTTCTTGAATAATCGTGTTCTGTTCACTATTTTGGGTCACTAGAGCCCATGCTTTAGTTTTACAGCTAGAAGAGCAGTCTTATGCTCCACTATAATGGCTTTTCTAATAGTGTGCAATGTATGACGACGGGTCTTGGAAAACTAATTTTATTTTAGACTAATACATCTACACACTGTCTTCAGGTAAATATTTTTGGAGCTGTGGGGTTGGTAGATGAAATGGAGAGGAAAGGCTACGCCATAAATAAATCGCTGAGGCAATGGCATTGTTTTCCGAGATGGAAGGCTGAACCATAATATGGTGATTTATTACAACGTCTTGATTGAGTGTTTGTGTAATTCTAGGAAACTTACAATTGCGAGAGAAGTCTTTTATAGTCTCCCTATCAAAGGATTGCAGCCTGATGTCCCAACTTACAATATTATGATCAAAGGACTTTGCCAAGAAGAACTAATAGATGAAGCACATGAGTTGTTTGAGAAAATGGATGGGAATGGTGGCTCACCTAATGATTGCACGTATAACAAAGTCATCGAAGGGTTATTGCAACATGATGAGACCAGAGGCAATGAAACATCTTCAAATAATGGTTGATAAGGGTTTTTTCAGCAAATGCAACCAATGCATCCATGTTGGTTGGATTGCTATCTGCAAATCCAAGAGATAAAGCAATGCAAGAATTACTTCAATAACTTGTATGAAGGCTTTTAGTTTTTTCTATATACTGGGGGCATCGCAGAGAAGTGGTTTTGGGAAGGAAGATAGTACTGCTATGCAAATCACTAAACGTGAGGCAGAGTGCAATATAGTCCTAAATTTAAATTTTGAGATGCATCATGGTATAAATAACAACTCACTAGCATATAGAGTGTACCTTTTGGTTGAATAATATAGTCATAGGCCATACATTGCACCATAGTCTAGAAGAGCAGAAGAGGATATGATTATTCAAGAAAATAATATTTATATTATGAATGATGTACGTTCTATTTTGATAGGCCAAAAACGTATTGACCACTTGTGATAAATTAATTGATTAATTAGTCAAGTTTATTAATTAATCAAATTAACATGCAAAGTACGTGGTAGCACAAAAAAATCACCAATTAACTAAAGTATGTAATATAAATTAAATTGACAAGGTAATTTGTTTACGAATGAGGAAAACCTACACGGCAAAAACCGCACCGGGTGATTTTAAGGTCACCACTCTCGAGAATCCACTATTATCAAAACAAGTGATTACAAGTAAAGGAATCCTAATATTTTATACCAATCTACATTTGAACCCTTACCCCAATACCTAATTGGACTTGTTTTGTAGTGACAATCTCTCCTTGTAATGCACGGCTCCTAGTACGTGACTAACCAATTGCGGGGATCCCAGTACGCGACTTCAATCACCAACTAGAGAAGGTTGTTGGCTGCAAAGTTCTTTAGATCATGAAGTTGCTTGGTCATAGAACCCTATGATGTACAAATATAGCAGCTTCTTAAAGAACTAGGGCAAAGCCAGGTTTCTGATCACACTTCTTCACTCTTGTGAAATTTGCTCTTGTGCAATTGTGCATAACCTTTTATGGCCTTTAAAATAATCCTTATATATGTTAAGGGTTATGAGAGAAGAAAGCCTAAACATACATTCACGGATTGGATGAAAAACAGAATAGAAAATTTGAATTTCATAAACCTCGATAGATAGCCATCTATCGAGCTAGCTGTCGAGGCACGAGCTTCACAACTTTTTAATCCTCGATAGAAGCTAGCTATCGAGCTTTAATGAACAACACTTTCTAACTTGGTTCTTGGACAGACTTGCATGACTTTAACACTTGAACTTGAAACCTTGTTTCTTGAACCATTAAACACATCCTAGATCTACCCAATTACAAGTAAAGTGTGTTTTGTCAAAAGATTAGCCAATTTCATAAAATAGTGACATATGTTCCTAACACTTTAATCACATATGTCCTAACATATTTATTAGTGTGGCGCAAAACTACTCTAAACTAATATGCACCATATTAGTTTGCCAAAGAATGGTCAATTGGACCTTAAATTTAAGTGCTTCTGTGACAAATTTAGATGTGATTTTACAAGTTTTATAACTCCATCAATAAAATGCTAAGCTTAGAAATTTATCTCAAGATATTAAAGCCAATGAGCTTTAAAATATCCAATAAAAGACAAAATTGAGCTTTATGATTGTAGGTTTAGGAACTCAATTTTCAAATAATGTAATCATCACTAGGAATGAAAAAATTTATGTACCTTGGGATACATGTCAATGGCTCTATTGAGGTTGTCATCACAATACTGAGCATCTTTTGGCAATGCTTTTGCAAGTGACTGAAAACGTTTTGCACCAAGGTTCTCATCCCTTGCAACTGGGGTAAGAAAAACATCTAAGGTTCTCATCCCTTGCTCAAAACAAAAAGAAACATAAGATTCTGCCACCCTAATAACAGTTCCCTCATCATAACTATCATCATTGTCTCCATACTTCTGTACCAAGAGATCTGAAACATGACACTGCTCAAGCATAGAAGCAATTCTTCTAACATATTCAATAATTCAAAATTTATTTTTAACCTTAAACCAACCTTGAGAAGTTGTACAAGGTGCTGCAGAGAATTGAAAGAAACTGAATTTTTTTCCCATAGGGAGCACACTAATCAAGCATTCAGTTGTAACTCTCTGTAAGTGATGATTTATAGAGGTTTGGAGGCCAAATTGTTAAGTCCAAAAGTATTTTGGAAAAGCCATTAATGAATTATAAATAATCTACCAGAAGGAATGAAACATCTTCCAACCACCAATTATCACATCTTTTTTATTTTTTATTTATTTTGAGATTTGAGTTCTCAATATTATTTATAAAAGCATCTGTCTTGGATATTAGGTTTCCTAGTTCAAGATTGTCACTTTTTTTCAAAGGAATGAGCAGAAAATATAATGGAGAAACATTGGCTGCTATTAACCATCCATCCATAACAAAATTTAACTACTAATTCAAAGGAATTGGTTCCACCTGGTACCTGGAAGATTGTTTAGTTGGACAACGCGGCTAATGCCTCTCTTGCAAATACTTTGGAATACTAGTCTATTCAAATGTACACTTCTTGAAACAATATGGAGCTGACATAAAAAAATAAAAAAATAAAAAAATAAAATAAAAGAAGAAATATTTATTTGAAGTTTAATGCATTTGAACATGTTATCTCTAATGCTTATCAAAGATATTATTTTCAGTTTATTAGTTAAAATATTAAGCATATCTAATATCTTGAATGATTAATTGATAAGAATTCACAGCTAACTCCATTTAATCTGGATTAAGGCTTAGTTGTTGACTTAAAATATTAAGTGAGGGCAATCAAGATGAAACAGCTAAGGTTTTTAAAGCTTTTACCTTTCTAGACTAGTTGAACAATTTTGAGAATTAGAATTACAATAATATAGCCTGGTTTCAAATCCAACAAGAAAAGAGAATAAGTTAATTTGACTGCCATGTTTTTCTTATTTAGATTGAATATAGAACACCATATGGAAGAAAATATTTTGGATTATTCAATATATTAAATGGAAATTTTAAGAGGCTTGATGTCAGCTTTACGTTTTGTTAGAAATACTGGAAGATTGTATTGTATTTCTTGAATAAAAGAATATACATCAGTGCCTTATATAGGAGGCATAAGTGTGCGGTACAAGTAAAGTGGAGTACAAGTACAAGTGTGCTATACAAGTAAGACAATTGGGCCTAAAGCCCATAATAAAACACAATATATATTAACAGCCCCCCTCAAACTCAAGGTGGATGTGAGACCAGCTTGAGGTTGTCAACCAAATCACGAGTGCGACCCTTAGGAAGTGACTTGGTGAAGATATCTACAAGTTGATCTTTGGAGGAGACGGAGAAAAGCTTGAGAGCACCATGGACAAGATGATACCGGATAAAATGACAATCAATCTCGATGTGTTTAGTCCATTCATGGAAGACATCATTGTGAGCAATATGAATGGCACTCTGGTTATCACAATAAAGGGGAGTGGCAAAGGATGTGGATACACCTAAATCCGTAAGAAGCCATCGTAGCCAAAGGAGCTCAGATGTGGTATCAGCAAGGGCACGATATTCTGCTTCAGTACTGGAGCGAGCCACAAAGGTTTGTTTCTTACTTCGCCAAGAAATTAAAGAAGAACCAAGGAGAAAGCAATAACCTGTAGTGGACTTGCGGTCAGTGGGATCCCCTGCCCAGTCAGCATCAGAGAATGCACGTAGTACAAGAGGAGACTGAGCTGAGTAGAAAAGGCCATGGAAGAGAGTGCCTTTCAGGTATCGAAGAATGCGCAGAACAGCAGCATAGTGAGTAGATCGTGGAGCAGACAGATACTGGCTCACCTGATGAACAGCATAGGAAATGTCTGGACGAGTGACTGTGAGATAAACTAAGCTGCCAACCAATCGTCTGTAAAGAGAAGGATTAGACAATGGTTTCCCTCCTGTGGGAGTCAGATGCGCATTAAGCTCAACTGGAGTGTCAACAGTCTTGCTATCAGTGAGTCCAGCTCGAGACAATAGTTCAGAAGCATACTTGGCTTGAGTAATATAAAGTCCATCTGTAGAATGAGTGATTTCAAGACCCAAGAAGTAGCTGAGATGTCCAAGATCTTTCATCTCAAACTGCTGATTGACAAAATCTTGAGTTCTTGAATGCCATTAAGGTCATCACCTGTTATGATCATATCATCCACATACAGGAGAAGTAAAATAGTGCCTTTGTCAGTGCGACGAAGAAATAAGGCAGAATCATAATGACTGGCCATGTAACCCAAGCGAGAGATGGTAGAGCTGAATTTGGCAAACCAAGCTCGTGGAGTTTGTTTAAGGCCATAAAGTGCACGTCGAAGGTGACAAACCTTGTTTGATTCAACAGAGAGACCAGGAGGAGGTTGCATGTAAACTTCTTCACTTAAATTTCCATTAAGGAATGCATTTTTGACATCCATCTGAAAAAGGTCCCATTTTCTGGCAGCAGCAACAGCTAAGAGGGCACGAACAGATGAGATACGAGCAACCGGAGCAAAAGTCTCTTCATAATCAATCCCATACTCCTGTGTGAATCCTTTTGCAACAAGACGAGCTTTGTAGCGCTCAATGGACCCATCAGAGCGAGTCTTAATCTTATAGATCCACTTACAACCAACCACAGATTTCCTAGGGGGGAGAGTCACCAAGTCCCAAGTATGGTTTTTAGATAATGCATCAAGCTCCTCTTTCATTGCAATCTACCATAAAGGGTCAGTGGAAGCCTCACGATAGGTGTGAGGCTCGTGCAGTGTAGCAAGGGCAGTGTAACAATGATAGTCAAGTAAATGTGTAGGAACGGATCTTACCCGAGTTGAGTGACGAGGTGGAATGTCTTGTGCATGATCGTCAGGCGAAGCAGGAGCAGGGGACCCAAGCTCAGGGTTGGGTAGCTCGTCTTCAACCTGTTCATCTTCCACCTGTTCATTAAATGGTGAACTAGGAAAGGGATCAAGGATATCTGGTGGTTGGACAGAGAAGTCTACAGGGGAATTAGGAGCAACTACAGTAGGATCAGGAGCAACAACAGGAGGAATATGTGCCTCATCTGGAAAAAGATCTAAGACAGATGAGGAAGATAGAGAGGCACGGAAGTGAGAGAGCTCGACAAAGGAGCGATGTTCCCAAAATACAACATTGCGGGAGACACGAAGTCGATGAGAGACAGGATCATAACACCGATACCCCTTTTGAGTTTCACCATAGCCAAGAAAACAACAAAGCCTTGACCGAGGCTCAAGTTTGTTATGCTCATGTGGCTGAAGAAGAACGAAACAAGTAGAACCAAAGGAGCGAAGGTGGCGATAATCTGGAGGTGACCCAAAAAGGCGCTCATATGGA
Organism: Quercus parvula; assembly: GCA_030820535.1. Lineage (NCBI taxonomy): Eukaryota > Viridiplantae > Streptophyta > Magnoliopsida > Fagales > Fagaceae > Quercus > Quercus parvula. The sequence continues at coordinate 42,148,752 of JAUAME010000011.1, read as the reverse complement.
GTTTGATTGTGGATAACAGGACTTGGAATGCGATTAATAGCATGAACAGCATGAAGAGCAGCTTCGCCCCAAAAAGGAGCAGGAACTTTAGCGGAGAGAAGGAGAGCACGAACAGTGTCAAGAATATGACGAAGTTTTCGCTCGGCTCGACCATTTTGCTGAGAGGTACCTGGACAAGTTAGATGATGAACAGTGCCATAGGAATGCAAAACAGCTTGGAAAGCATATTGAGTATACTCAAGAGCATTATCAGATCGAAAAATTTTGATACGTTTGGAAAATTGAGTTTCAACCATTTTTGCAAAATTAGAATATACTTGTAATAATTCAGAACGATGTTTCATATGAAAAATCCAGCTATAGCGGGAATAATCATCAACAAAGACAACAAAATATCGAGATTCACCAATACTAGAGACCGGGGATGGCCCCCAAGCATCAGAATGAATAAGGTCAAAGATATCAGTGGATATTGATTCACTAGAATTGAAAGGCAAAGCTGGTTGTTTTCCTAACTGACATGAGACACAATCAAAATTTTCTGTAGACACTGAACCTAACAAACCTCTAGAAGCCAATTGTTGTACCCGAGAGGAAGATGCATGACCAAGACGAGCATGCCAAAGTGCAAGGGAAGGAATTGAAGAAGCTGCAGCAGCTGCAGCAACAGAAACAGGAGCAACAAGTGGAAGACGAAGGTTGTCCATGGGAAACATACGCCCAACTCTGGGACCGGTCCCAAGTTCCTGTCCCGTCCTCGGATCCTGCACAATACACCCAGAATAATCAAATATAATGCGATAACCCAACTCAGCTAATTGTCCCACAGAAAATAAATTGTAAGAAAGGTCAGGAACATTAAAGACCCCAGGAACCAAAAGGTTGGAAGTCGAAACAGAACCGATATTATGACCAGACATTGTGGAACCATTTGCTGTGCGAATATTAAGAGGGTGTGGTGCAGGTTTGAGTTCAGAAAATAAGGACGAGTGAGGTGTCATGTGATTGCAACAAGCGGAATCCATAAGCCAAGAAGAGGGAGACATACCAGATAAAGCTGAGAGAGAAGAGGAGTAAGATGCATTACCAACCATACGAATGACATTGGCGATGATATTTTTAAGGTCATCTGTGGACATGGTGAAAGTGCGTTCTGAAGACTTAGACTGTGCAGAGATAGGAGCCATTGGTTGGACACTCTCAGTGTTAGCAATAGTAGCAGCAGAAATTGAAACAGCTGATTTGTTGCGACGATAGCAAGTCTCAATACTGTGGCCAAAACGTTTGTAAAAATTGCAAAAACGTTTGCTAGATTGTCGATGACAATTATTGCAACAAGAAGAAGAACTGTCCTTATTCTTCATTTAGAAGCAAAATATGCAAAAATAGACTGCAAAAATGAAATCTACGCGAAAAACTGGGTAAGGAGCACCTGGACTGCAAAAAGTCAACTCTGGCAAAAAGTCAACGGTCAAAGTCAACCGAAAGTCAAAGTCAACGATGGTCAACGGTCCGGTCAACGTCCTGGTCAACGATGACGTGGCAGTGACATGGCAGATGACGTCAGCGGATGCTTAGTAGATGACGTCAGCAGATGACGTGGCGATGACGTGGCAGATGACGTCACCTAGGGCTGACGTCAGCAGAGGAACCCTGGCGCGTGCAGGCGCGTGGAGGGTCCTGGAGGCGCGTGTCGGTGCGTGGAGCGCGTGATCAACCGTTCAGAAACTTTTAGCGGCGCGTGGGGGCGCGTGCGGTCTCCGATGACGTTGAGTCTTCCACGGTTTTGTAGATCGGCACGAGACGATCTCTGTGGTAGGTTCAAAACTGCAATCGGAGCAATGTTTGTGACGGTGATGCGAGCGGCAGTGGTCTGTGCAGTGTGAAACTCCTTAACAACGGCTGCTGCAGGTCCGAAACCCAAGGACGACGGCTGGATGACGTCGGCGGTTCAACGGCGAAAGGCTGCAACGGTGGTTGTGATGGCGGAAGCGATGTTGAAAGAAAAAGGAGTCACGCTAAGAAAGACAAGACTGCTAAGAAAAGGTCAGAGTAGTGGCTCTGATACCATGTTAGAAATACTGGAAGATTGTATTGTATTTCTTGAATAAAAGAATATACATCAGTGCCTTATATAGGAGGCATAAGTGTGCGGTACAAGTAAAGTGGAGTACAAGTACAAGTGTGCTATACAAGTAAGGCAATTGGGCCTAAAGCCCATAATAAAACACAATATATATTAACACGTTTGAAGCACAGAGAGATTGATTAATCCTCTATTGAGAACAGACTAATTGAGTGCGCCTTGCGAAAATAACTTTTGTCCAGACAATCCTACAGAGAATAAATGGAACTTGTTGCCATAAAAGGATCATATCTATGTAAATATTACTACAAGTACATCGTCAACATTCCTTAAAAATGTATGCATAGACTGAAGCTGTCTACCCACAATTGGAATTTTCACTGTCAAACTGAAGCTGTATTGGTTGCTGCTCACATAGACTGCACTTACACATATAAAAAGTTGGGAATTATACCAGGGATATACCGATACAAATTCAAGAATGTAATAGACATAAGTACTTTGCTGGCCTCCTTATCGAGATTGTGCAATATTGAGTTATAGGTGAAAAGTGTGGACAGAATGGGGCCAACACCATGAGATTATCTTGTTCGACAATCACATCCACTTATAGAGAGACCCTAACAAAAGCACCTTTTCTATCAGTGTCATTCTAAAAATGACACTTATTAGTTTCTTGTTAAAAAATAAAAAAAATGAAAGGAAAGTTGTCCCAAACATTCAATAATTTCATCATTTGTTCTTATGTGAATAAATGATAAGAACTGTGCATTATTGGGTGTGCCACAATTTTATAAATTGCATACAATTTATTGTATCAAGTTTGAAAAACTAAGAGAGCTCAAAATACATTTAGGCCCAAATAGCCTTTGAAATAAAAAGATGTCATTACTATTTCACTATTCTCCTTTCGGTTCCCCTTGTTCAATTTCTTCTCTTATTACAAATTTTAAATATAGCAGGATCAATAGCATTTCAATATCCTCCTCTTTTTTATGCCTCTTGTAAATCTTATCACTCACAACAAACTTACAACTAGTTGCTGCCTCCTGCCATATTGAGAAAATTCTCTAAGTTATGACACGGCCACACACAAATTATTACACCAAATGAAATTTAGTTAGTGTATGTTTGGCAAGATTATTTTTGTCAACTTATTTTATTATTTAGGTTATTTTTGCTACTATTCATAGGTCCCATTGCACTTTTGGGTATTATTCATAGATCTCACTGTGTTATTTCAGGTAACTTTTACCTTTATTTACAGTATTTTCAGCAAAAAGTTTTCAGTTTTAATATATTTTGAGCTCATAGTTTTTATTGTTTAAATACGAAAAATTATTTTTTGAACTCTCTAACCAAAGAGACCCTTATCTTTTCTCTAATTAGATAACACTAAGCGTGGTTTTGCATGCAAATTATTTTGCATTTGCGTTTTTCGCTGGGTCTCATAACATTTTTCACGACCCAGCCAAAAACACACATAACTATGCATTTCTGGGTCCCACCGGTACTATTAATAGTTTAAAAATTATTTTGCTACAATATTTTCAGCAATAAGTTTTCAATTTTTAGTTTTCAGCAAAATAAGCGGTATCTAAACAGACCCTAATTTATAGTATTAAATAATTTGATATGTTTGACATGGACCATACCATTACATTTAAAGGGGAAAAAGGTATAAAAAGAATGACACCCATGAGATGAACGACGTCGTCCTCATCTCATGTGTGTCAGTACCAGCGTTACTTGAAGTAGCTCCTCCGTAACTCCTCCTAAAATGACGTCGTCCTCACAACTCACCTACAACACTCTAAACTCTAGCTAGTAGCCCCCCCCCCCCCCCCCCCCCCGGTCTCTCTCTCTCTAAAAGCGGCAATGTCAGACGACAATGACAACAACAAATTCGATGGGAATCTTTACCTTCTGAGATTGCAACCGATATCTTTCTATGCTTACTTATCAAATCCATAATCATCTGCACCTCTATTTCAAAAGCATGGAAATCCCTAATCGAAAACCCAACTTTCATTTCCACCCATCTCCACCATTCCCACAACACAAACAAAAACTTCCTCCTCTTCAGCCTCTACTTACACACTCACAAAGAATCCTACGCTTTGCATTGCATAACGAAGATGATCTCGATTCACCCAACACACCAGGCATTTGTCAATGGGGCTCTGCATTGGGTTGCTTTTAGGAGTGTTGATGATAACAACCTTCAACATTTTGTTTTGGTGTAAATTTGCGGGTTTTGCTGTCTGTTTTTGTTTCCGCATATGGGAATTGCATTGCCTTGTTTCAAAATGGCTATTTTAGTTTGGTAGAGGGGTGTCAAACTGGTGATTTCTATTTGTGGGTCATGGAGGAGTATGGTGTTGCGTCTTCGTGGACCAAAGTTTTAAAAATTGGGGAGAGTTTACCAAGGCCAATAGGTTTTAAAAGGAATGGTGAGGTTGTATTGTTATCATATGATGGGCAACTCGTATCTTGGGTTCCTTGGAGCACAGAGTTCAAGCCTCTTGAGATTTTTGGATATGAGGATACTTTTGTTGATTGTTATGTTGAGAGTCTAGTTTTTCTCGACAAGGTTGCCAATGGTACATTTACATACTGAGGAAACTCGGTAAGATGCATTTCATGCTTATCTTTTTTTATGGTTTTTCATTTTATTCTTTACATATATTTGGCATTGATAATACATTAGATATGAATATATAATGTTTGATATGGTACTGTTTTATAAATTCTTCAAATTTTCTTTAATGTGATAATAAAGAAAACGGAGTGGTTAGTGTTGATTACCAACTTTGAGCAAGCTTATTTACCAAGTTCAATGTTTTCTGCAACTTATGGTTTACAAAATTTTTCTTTAATGGCAATTTTATGGTGACCTCTTTTAACTTAATGTTTTCAAACATACTAAAAGTTCTTCACGTTCTCCTTGTATTATATATGCAAAAGTTTCTCATTCTGTCAAATTTAATTTGTTTATGCTAAAGATTTTTCTTGTACATTTTAAAATCTTCTATTGCTGTAGATGCCTATCTTCTTGCTGAATTTACTGAAAAACATTCCCATAAAGACGTGTTCATCGAGAAAGCAGCTCAACAGCCAGTATTACTTGCTTTGGGTGATTAAGAATTGAAAATGAACTGTCTATACTCTTCTCCTGGATCTATTTTGTTATCTTTCCGTACTTAATGATTTGAGTCATTTTTTTTAGTCCCAATAAATTAGTTAGGCTTAGATGGATTGTTTTTTTGACCCCATTTCATCCCATTTTTTGTATTTTCCCTCTCTAAATCTCTTGTTGATGAGTTTGGATTTCTATTACAGAATTGTATGAATTAGAAACAAAAGGTCAATACTACTGGAAACAGTAAAGAGAAAAACTAGCTAAATAGAAGACATCAACTTAAAACTACTAGGTAAGTTCGGGCAACATTGCAATATTGACTTTTGGAGACTTGTGCCGCATTGCCTGATGTGGTGAATTTGGATTTTGGAGTGAAAGGAATGCTAGATGTTTTGAGGGTTGTGAACGGTCTTTGCCAGAGATTAAGTCTTTTTTCTTATATACTCTCTTTGTATGGAGTGTGGCTTTGTCGCATTTTTCTTGTTTTTCCCTTCCTGCTTTACTTGATTGTTGTAATTTTGGTTTTTGATTTTTGCCCCCACAGTACATCCCCAATGTACTCGGGTTGGCTTCTTTATTAATAGAATTTTTCATTACTTATAAAAAGAAAAAACCACTATTGTATCAATGCGTAATTTGTATATGGAATTTGAAGAATTTAAAATTTTTTCGTTTTTCTTCTTTTTGAGACTTGGTTAATAAAGCTTGACCCATTGTTATCAGCTCGAGCAACTTAACGAATTTTTATAATCACCCTATAACTTGGATCCATAAAATTCTTCTTTAATGTTCTAAGTTTACGTAATTTTTTTATTTGCACTTTGGCCTAGATTTTTCTTTGTGGTAGACTTACATGTTTTCTAGCTAGTGACAAGTAACTTATTTTCATTTCATGTCTAATGATAATTGGTTGAATTGCTTTGGAACTGTAATGGATCTACTATAATTGCTTGGGGGCCAAAGAGGACACTTACTGTTCTACCTATCTACATGCTGATGACTTGTTTGAACACTTGGTTCTCAATTTGGAAAATTATGCTGTTAACAGATCAGTAGAGTTGTGCCTCTTGCTAAATCATTTGAGCGGCTAGTCGTAAAAGCATGACTATGTCCTCAACAATATAAACTATGCTGGAAAAATGAATTTTAGATTAAGCAATGCATCTGCACAGTTTCTTATCAAATTCTATCGATTGGTTCCCTGAGTAAAATTCTTTCCCTCAATGTGACTCTAGGCAAGGGGATCCACTTTTGCTTTATAATTGCATTATTTTTGTTCAAGGTACTAATGATATGCAACAGTGTTTTAAAAATTTTGAGGTGGAATTGTTTATATTTTTTTCTAGAGACATTGTAGGGAGCAGGTAAATTTATTTACTAAACTGGAATTTCATCTGTGCTCATCTAAGAAAGATCAGGGGATAGGAATTAGGACGTAGAAAATGGGTCCTTTGAATAAGGTTTGATAGCAAAGCAGTTCTGTTATAAAGGAGTTATTTGTAATCCAAAATGTTTGCTGCATAAGGAGTTAATGGCTACGTACTGTAAAGGAAAGCATTTTTAGTTTCAGGTTTAAGTGCTCTGACTATTGGGTTGGAAAGTTGTCCTGTCTTGTAGATAATCAGCTTTGGCTTAAACTAAATGGTGTATTGGAGATGGTACTTCAGTTTTGCTGAATCATCTACATGGTTTAAATTGAAGGGTAGATTGAAAAATGAGAGTTTTTATGCTAACTGTAGATCTAATTGATCGTGACAGATTGTTGGAAATTTTCTCTCAATAGGAAACTTTACCAACCTACAGTGGCAGGTGAACTACGTAAGATTTCATTGTATAAGGGGAAAATTTAAGGACAAGTTAATCTGGCCACACTCTAATTCTGGTCTGGACTTAATAGTGTTTTCTTATGAAGACTAGATTTGAAGACTAGATTTCTTATGAAGACTAGATTCTGGTCTGGTCTGGTCTGGTCTGGACAAGATAATTATGGTACTGTTGTTTCTGCTTGGCTGAATTCCTTTTGGGCCAGATTTGAGAATTTGATATTATTAACTTTTAAACGTCTTATTTTCCTGTGGAAATAATTAATAATGATTTGTTTGTGAAGTTAGACCTAAATTAGAAGACAAGTTGTAGTTTCTGATTCATGTGTGATGTCTTGTGAATATGAGGAAATTGCGAATCATTTGTTTTTCTCTTGTCCAATTGCAGGAGCACTTTTGTTTTGCTTCAGAGTGGGGAAATTGCGAATCATTTGTTTTTTTCTTGTCCAATTGCAGGAGCACTTTTGTTTTGCTTCAAAGTGGGGTATTAGAGTGGATTTTTTTTTAAATATATATACATTAAAAAAAAAAAAAAAATTGGGGGTGGGGTCAGTTAGAATAGGTTCTTTGCAACCCTAATCAGTGAGGGTTAGGTTAGAGCGATGGCTACGTGTTTTCTTTGAAAATAATGCAGTTATTTTTCTTGTTATGGAGGTTGCCAACTTTTGCATCTAGTGCCTTTTACTTTTCTCTCATTTAGTTGTTGTTTCTCTACCATATAATTTTTCTGGTTAGGAGGCAGCGATAAGTTGTAGGCATTATTGGAAACCTTTCCTTATATCCCTTTGTAGGCGTTGGAAACCTTTCCTTAAAGACATCCCTTTCATCCCACACCAATGATGTGAAGGTGGAATTTAATCCAAAATCCTAACACAAGTCCTAAAAAAATCTACCAGGAAGCTAAGTTAACACAAGTCCTAACACAAATGCTGATTTGTTTCATCTTATAATGTGCTAATGTTCTTAGTTTTTTCTTTTGGTCAAAGTTATCTTTTACTAACTTGTTATGCAGATAGCACCCCAGGACTCAAATCAATAACAGTAAATAAGTGGAAATTAAATAACAAGCACACACAAAGAACACAAGAATTTACGTGGTTCGGCAAACTGCCTACCTCCACGGAGACGACGGAGAAATTTCACTATAAAAAATAGGGAGATACAATAGTGCACAAGAACACTCTCAAGAAACCCAAATCCCAATACACCCTAACTCTCTCTCACCCATAAGACAAGAAAACACTATTCTTTCTTCTTATGCGGCTGCTACTGGGTTTTTAGGAATTACTCTAATTCTCTCTTCTGTATTGCCGTTCAACACAAACCTAATATATATATATATATATTATAGGTCGGCTGTACTAAAAATTATATTCCTAGTTGAATTCGGTTTACTTGTGACTTACTTGGGCTTGTGGCAATTCAAGCCACACACACGGCCCACTTCAACAAATCTCCACCTTGGCTTGAATTGATCAAGCTACACTAGCAAACTCCTCCATCGCCTCCACCTTAGCCCTTAAGGGCTTACAAGCTGCAAACATCAACCAAGTCCAAGTAGCTCTTGAACTTGTCTGTTGGAACTGACTTTGTCAACATACTAGAGGATTCCCAAGTCTTATTCTTCTATAGTGACCCCATCTCTTCTACATCCCTGTAAGATAATGGATCTCCACTGCTAGTTATGAGGGCAAAGCTAACCATGTCTTCAAAGCCATATCTTTGTGGTGCTTTGTGAACCCGCTTCTCTCTACCTTTAGCAATTGAATAAGACTCTTCTTATTGCTGCTGTGGTTCAATCTCAGCATCACCCTTATCACTGGGTGAACTATTCTCGTCAAACTCCACCTCAACAGTTAATTTCTCTTGTGGACTATCATCACATGTCTCTACTTCATTCAGTTTTAACATAAAGGCTTCATCAAATATGACATCTCTACTAGTCACCGTTTTCTTTGAGATTGGATCCCAAAGCCTGTAGCCTTTAACACATTTTTCAAAACCAAGAAATATGCATTTTCTTGACTTCGAATCCAATTTAGAACGCTCTCCACTCTGCACATGCATATAAGCTGAACAACCAAAGATTTTTAGACTTGAATAATCAACTGGTCTACCTGACTAAACCTCTTTTGGAATCTTGAAATCAATGGCTGATGATGGAGATCTATTAATAATGAATCTTGTTGTGTTAATTGTCTCTGCCCAGAACCCCTTAGGCAACCCTGCATTCAATCTCATGCATCTGGCTCTTTCTGCTAAGGTTCTGTTCATTCTCTCTGCAACCCCATTCTGCTGTGGAGTTCCTTTAACTGTGAAGTGACGAGTAATGCCTTCTAATTCACAAAATCTTATGAATTCTTTATCTTAATACTCCAGTCCATTATCTATTCTAAGGTATTTTATTTTCCTGCCAGTCTGATCCTCAACCTATGCTTTCCACTTTTTAAATATGCCAAACACATCAGACTTATGCTTCATAAAATAAATCCATACCTTTCTAGAGTAATCATCAATGAAACTGATGAAGTATTGAGCACCGCTATGAGAAGAAACTGATACTGGACCCCAAACATTTGAATGAATGTAGTCAAGAATACCTTTACTTGTATGAGAGCCTGTCTTGAAATTGACTCTATGCTGCTTCCCATACACACAATACTTGCAAAAGTCTAGCTTGCATGTCTTCACCCCTTTCAATAAATTTCTCTTGTGCAACTCTAACATACCACGTTCACCAATATGGCCAAGTCGCATATGCCATAATTTTGTGTCGTCAATGCTGGACTCCACCGGAGTGGTGACTACAACTCTTCCTACAACTGTGTTCCCAATCAATCTGTAAAGCGAGCTTATTTTCTGTCCCTTCATCACCATCAAAGCACCTTTGGTAATCTTCATGATTCCACCCTTTGATGAGTATGAATAGCCCAAATCATCCAATACTCCTAAAGAAATTAAATTCTTTCTAAGATCTAGAACATGTCTTACATTACTAAGAACTCTCACAACTCCATCAAACATCTTGATTTTCATGGTACCAATTCCAATAACCGGGCATGTAGCATCATTACCCATTTGGACCATACCACCATTGTAAGGCTCATACATGTCAAACCAATCTTTCTTTGAAGTCATATGATATGAGCATGCTGAATCTAAAACCCAAGATTCCAATAGAACATTGTTACCTGATGAGATTGAAAGTAAATTTGCACCAACTTCAATATCATCTGATGTTTCTTCAGCAACACTAGCTGATTCTAGGGGCTTCTTTCCATTCTTCTTTTCCTCTAAATGTTCTTTCAACTCTTTACACTGATTCTTGTGATGCCCTTTCTTGTGACAATAAAAGCACTCTACCTCTTTCTTTGCACGTGATTTAGATTGTGATCTATTCCTGTTGGAGTTTTGTCCTCTTGACCTGCTTCTACCCCTATTGCTTGACTCAGACTTTACAATAAGTCCATTAGCCTTAGAACCATCGCCATCTTGCTTCATCTTTATATGTGACAAGAGAGCACTAGTCACCTCCTCGAGTACTATAGTCTCTTTCCCGTACATCAACGTAGTCACTAGATGATCAAAAGAAGTAGGGAGCGATGCTAATAAGAGTAATGCTTTATCTTCATCCTCATAATTCACCCCAAAACTTGACAATTGGGTGTTCAACATATTAAATGTGTTGAGATGCTCCAACAGATCTGAACCTTCCTTCATATGCAAACTATACAGTTGCTTCTTCTCGTACAACTTGTTCGTCAAATTCTTTCTCATATAAAGACCTTCTAGTTTTTCCCAAACCTCTTTTGCTGTCTTTGCTTCTAGGATGTTGTGAATGACCTCATCACCAAGGTTAAGGTGAATAGTGCTAGCTGCTTTCTCATCCATCTCTACCCATTCTACATCCTTCATCGTTTCCGGTTTCTTCTCCTTCCCAAGCAAGGCCTTATGAACTCCTTGTTGAATTAGGAGATTCTTCATCTGCCTTTGCCAAAGAGAAAAATTTCCTTTACTGCGAAACTTCTCTATATCATACTTTGTGCTTGACATATTTACTGTATTCAAAGGATTGAATCCTAACCTTGCTCTGATACCACTTGTTATGTAGATAGCACCCCAGGACTCAAATCAATAACAGTAAATAAGTGGAAATTAAATAACAAGCACACACAAAGAACACAAGAATTTACGTGGTTCGGCAAACTGCCTACCTCCACGGAGACGACGGATAAATTTCACTATAAAAAATAGGGAGATACAATAGTGCACAAGAACACTCTTAAGAAACCTAAATCCCAATACACCCCAACTCTCTCTCACCCACAAGACAAGAAAACACTATTCTTTCTTCTTATGCGGCTGCTGCTGGGTTTTTAGGAATTACTCTAATTCTCTCTTCTGTATTGTTGTTCAACACAAACCTAATATATATATATATATATATTGTAGGTCGGCTGTACTAGGAATTATATTCCTAGTTGAATTCGGTTTACTTGTGACTTACTTGGGCTTGTGGCAATTCAAGCCACACACACGGCCCACTTCAACATAACTAATAGCTAAAGAAGTAAGTTTTGGGTGTTATATGAATGAAAATAATACATTGAGTGAGGAATATCAAAAAATTATTGTTGAAGAAGGGATAGCCCTACAGGTAAGACACATTGAACACTCAGGTGTGTCTATATATATATACACACACATACCCTTAACTTTTTTATTTTTATAAACGTATACACCTTTAACTAATAGCTAGGGTCCAGGGATGTATTACTTAGAACATGTTAACGAATAATACCAACCATAAATTTTATAGTGGTTTGTGGTCGCATGGTTGGCTTTGGCTTTATTTTCAAATGTTTTATCTTGCTTGTAAAAAACGGTTGATGTCATATTATATTTATAATAATATTATATTCATATTATGTCTTCTCTTATTAATTGCCCTTTATTAAGTACCAAGATATCTACATATTATATAATAGTATAATTGTTGGCAGGGGCGTAGCTATGTGTAAGGGTGGGGGGCCATGGCCCCCCCAAAATTTTGAATTTTTTTAAAATATATATATATAATTATTTTAATATTTTCAAATTTTAGTCTAAAAAATAAGAGTTGACCTCCCCAAATATTTGATTTAGTCCAATGATGCTCTTAAAAAAAAAAAATTGGTCTAACAATTATAGAGACATAACATTATTTTTCACAATTTTATTTTTTATTGTAAAATATGCTCTTATATCTGTTAAATATTTGATAAAATTTGGCACCAAACATATTTGAATCTATATATTTTTCAACTAGTTATGTGACAATTAATAAGTCATTGACTCATTAAAAAAATAATGTCACTAAAACTATACATGAAATGAAATGTCTCTTTAGTTACTGCATAATAGGTTAGAGCAAGATAGATTCAAATATATTTGAAATCTAACTTATTCCTTCAAGTTTTGGGTCATTTACGTTTTTTAAAATTTTATTAATTCAATTGAAAGATTTTTTACTTACTTTAGTATAAAGTTTGATAATTTGTATCGAATATGAAATTTTTTAAGAATTTCACTATAAAAATAGTAAAAATGAATTTTATTTTATGTAAAATTGCCACCAAACATAATTTTAATTGAAATTACTAAGCTTTTTTTGTTGTTATTTGGTGTGTATATATATAACTTATCAAATAAATAAGTGTGCATATAATAAAAAAGCATATGTATATGTGTATGTAGGGTTATCTTTATAAATATATTAGAGTTGCAACTTGGCCCCCCCAAACAAAAATTCCTGGCTCCGCCCCTGATTGTTGGCATCAGAATATATGCTTTTAGCTCATTTACCTTTGTCCCCCACCTTCCTTGGTACACATGTTCATGTGGCTTGGATTACTTGGTACGTGAATTCCCCAAAACCACATAATATTGGTGTAGGTTTTTTCCTTATGTTTACTACATTAATTAGTCTTAATTTATCTATTTCTAGTGTTAAATGAAAAAGAAGAATGCACTTACAGTTCTTAATTTTTTGCAGAAACTTGTGCAATCATGGTTGGTGATTAGCTGTGAATAAGTAATAGACTTTAACTCAGTAAATGAAAAGATTCAACAAAACTTTTTGATGGTATTTAAATTCTTAGTATGAAATTAGTTCATTATGTCACAATGGTTATTTATGTTGAACGCCTTTTGTGGCTACACTATTCTTATGTTAATATTTCTAGATGATTTGCAGTTTGGTTTCAGTGTGTTTACATAAATTATTCAGCACTTAACTTTGTCAGCCATGACTGTACTGTGATAAAGATGCGAGTGTTATGCCTAGTTAAAACATTGAATTAGAGGCCATCTTTCAATGCAAGGTAGCAACGTTGGTCCTGACATTTTATAAGCAACAAACAACCAAACTAACTTCAAAAACACCTTCCACTGGACAATACTATTTCAATACTAGATGCATATTCTTATATTCCGTGGCATAAGAAGCAGCCTGATCCCATCAAAAAAAAAAAAAAAAGAAGCAGCATGATGAAAAATCTGGAATTTTTTTTCTAAATAACAATAAATATTAAAAAATTTAGTTAGTTGTCACGTTTCAAAACAATGTTGAAAACTAACATCTCGAGTGTCTAAAACTCGAGTTCTAAGATAAAACTCGAGTTTTTAAGTCTCGATTTGTAAGAAGATTGGTTTAAAGTTAGAAAAAAATCGACGTCAAAATCGAGTTTTAAAGACTCGAGTTCCATAAATTGCAAAAAAACGCCGCTATAGGGCTTAAAAACGTCACTATAAGGCTTAAAAACGTCACTATAGGGCACCCTAAACCTGGTACTTAAAATTTTTTTGCAGGAAAACGTCGCTATAGGGCTTTAAAACGTCACTGTAAGGCTTAAAAACGCCACTATAGGTGAAATTTTTTTTGCATAAAAAGACTTGAGATCTATCACACTTGCAAAGCGAGTCTAAAGGACTTGAGTTCTAATATGGATCTCGAGTTTTAAAGTCTCGAAATGCTAATTTTCTTAATTATTTCCGTGAGTGCCTAACTTACTATATTAAATCCCTATTAACTGTTACTCTGCAAATTCCCCCAAAAATCTGTGATGAAACCGGGTTTGTCCCATTGACACGACTTTCATTTCAAGTAATTTGTGTCAACATGACGGTTCTTGGACGCTCCTATCCAAGTGGTGGGTGTGCATTGCTTAACTTTTTTACCAAAACTGATGGAATGATTGTTGGACAATATGCCAAGTTTATCATATACGTGTTGGATACTCTAATCCAACACCTCATGGTCCTACGGGCATAAATGAACCTGCATTATTGTTCAGTATTTTGAAATTATGTTTTCTGGGAAAGTGTTAGTTTTAAAAAATCCTTAATAAAATTGGAGTTTTATTTTTATATAAATAAAATAAGCAATAAGTCGGCTTATAGATGCATCCCAAACATGCATGAATCTCTAGTAATTAATTAATAGTTTCTAAGAACTAAAATTGTAGCAACAATAATACATGCCATTCAACACTTGAAAAAGAAAAATATGAAGTTCAAAAAAAAAAAAAAAAAAAAAAAACAAACAAACAAACAAAAAGAAAGAAAATAAATAAATTCGACATCTTTATTTTTTTAGTCAACTTCGACAAGTAATTTCTGTCGATTGTTTTTTCTAAGAAGAAATTTCCATCAACTTGAGAGACAAGAACACTTTACTACTTTTGCATCTTGGACGTTTCCATCCAAAGTGGTGGGGGGTGCATAATAGTTTTTCCCATCATTAAGTAGCGTATAGCCAATCTATCCAAATCATTCTTGGAAAATGCTATCCAAGCGTATGGGATACTCTCATTCTTGGAAAATTCTACCCAAAAATTTTTAATTTTATTTTTATGGATACTACCCACAATCTATTGGATATTCTAAATCTCGTTTACATAAAAAAAATCTACCCCTATTTGGGATGGGCATTTCATTGGCTCAAAAATACTCCTACATCCCTAGGTTTAAGAAGAGAAAAAACTAAAAGATAACCTGGTGCATAATAGTTTTTCCCATTATTAAGTAGCTTACAGCCAATCTTGACCGAATCCTTTTTGGAAAGTGCTACCCAAACGTGTTGGATACTCTCATTCTTGGAAAATCTACCCCAAACTTTTTTAATTTTACTTTTACAGATACTACCCAAAATGTGTAGGATATTCTAACTGTTAGAAATATATTAGCCCATTAGTATAGGTCCAAGCCTAATTCTACTTTGTGTGCAAGCCAAGTCTCCTACTTGTACTAGAAGTCTATTAGTCTAGGGTTTAGTCTACTATATATACACATGTTATGATTTACTGTAACACAGGATTTGTACTACACTATAATATATTATTGATGTAGCCTTTTAGGGTTTCCTCCATGGATGTAAGCCGTTAGGCTGAACCACGTAACCCTCGTGTGTTATTGTGTTCTATACTTTATGCTTTCGCTTCCGCATCTATACTAGCATATTCAACATGATGTATCAATGCTAATATTTAACACTAACTATCTGTTTGGGTAGTGCTAAAAAGCACTACGTTTGCGTTTGTGTTTTCTTTTTCATTTTTCTTTTTTTTTTTGGAGAAGCGCATTTTCGCAAAATTTATGTTTTTTCAGTGAGTCCTGTGCATTGTTCATGGGACTCACAAACCTCTTTTTTCAATAAAACTTTCATTAAAAATGGGTCCCATAATACTATTCACACATTTAAAAATTATCTTGCTACAGTGTTTTCAGTTTTCAGCAAAATAAGCGGTATTCAAATACACCATAAATCCTGCTTACACAAAAAATCTACCCTTATTTTGGATGGACAATTTATTGATTCAAAAATACCCCTACACCCTAGGTTTGAGAAGCGAAAAAACTAAAAGACAACCCAATAAAAATGCATCCCTAACTCTCATGTACAACATTGTCTACATAATAGGACCATTTTCTCATTGGTTTTCAAATTTATTTGGTCAAGAATTTTTATTTTTATTTTTTACAATTTGTTTAGTCAAGGATTTTACTAACAAGAAGTAATTTATCATAAACTCTCAATCATGGTTTTTCTTTTTTATTTTTAAAAGCCCAATGTTTTAGGGTAACGGAAATTGAATGTAATAGTAACACTAACAAAGAAATTTTATATGATGGTTATTATGTTAAAGTGTGACAATTTTGATTTTCTTTTAATGGTTGTAGATGTCTTGGCATATCCAATCTAATCGTCCTGCCATCAAATTTTTACTACTTATCAAAAAAAAAAAAAAAAAAAAAAAAAAATTATGAGACAATTTTTCTTTACATGATAATAGGTTTCCTTTTCTTAAAAATTAATAAGACACTATCTCTAATTTAGATGTATCTCAGAAAAAATTTTTCTTATAAAAAAGAAATATCTCATACAGGTTAGACACATTTCCTAAAAATTAGTACACACTATCTCTATTTGAAAATATCTCACACCTCTCCTTTTCTTTTAGATTGTCTGTCCATTTGATGGAATAATTGTTGGACAATGCCAAGTCTATCGTATACGTGTTGGATACTCTCATCCAACACCTCATGGTCCTACGAGCATAAATGAACCTGCATTACTGTTCAGTATTTTGAAATTATATTTTTTGGAAAAGTGTCGGTTTTAAAAAATGCTTAATGAAATTGGGATTATATATATATATATATATATAAAGTATTTGGTAAAAGTTGTTAAAAAAAAAAAAGCAATAAGTCGGCTTAAAAATGCATCCCAAATGTGCAAGAATCTCTAGTAATTAATAGTTTCTAAGAACTAAAAATCATAGCAACAATAATGCATGCCATTCAACACTAGAAAAAGAAAAATATGAAGTTCAAAAACAAAAAAGAAAGAAAAGAAATAAATTCAACATCTCTTTTTTTATAGTCAAATTTTACAAGTAATTTTTGTGAACTGCTTTTCCTAAGAAGAAATTTCTCTCAACTTGAGAGACAAGAACACTTTACTACTTTTGCAGTTCTTGGACACTCCAATCCAAAGTGGCGGGGGTGCATAATAGTTTTTCCCATCATTAAGTAGCTTATAGCCAATCTTGACCGAATCATTCTTGGAAAATGCTACCTAAACGTGTTGGATACTCTCATTCTTGGAAAATTCCACCCAAACATTTTTAATATTTTTTTTTTTTAAGAATACAACCAGAAACATGTTGGATATTCTAAATCCCACTTACACAAAAAATCTACCCCTATTTTGGATGGACATTTCATTGATTTAAAAATACCCTTACATCCCTAGGTTTAAAAAGAGAAAAAACTAAAAGACAATCCGATAAAAATGCATCCCTAACTCTCATGTACAACATTGCCTACATAATAGGATCATTTTCTTGTTGGTTTTCAAATTTAATCTGAACTTCAAACTTATTTGGTCAAGAATTTTAATTTTTAATATTTACAATTTGTTTAGTAGAGGACTCTATTAACACAAGTAATTTATCCTAAACTCTCAATCATGGTTTTTCATTTTATTTTTAAAAAACCCCATGTTTTAGGGTTACCGAAATTGAATGTAATAGTAACACTTTGAAAGAAATTTTCTACGATGGTTATTATGTTAAAGTGTGAAAATTTTGATTTTCTTTTAATGGGTGTAGATGTCATGGCATATCCAATCTAACCGTCTTGCCATCAAATTTTTACTACTTATCAAAAATATTTTATGAGACAATTTTTCTTTACATGATAATAGGTTTCCTTTTCTTGAAAATTAATAGGACACTATCTCTAATTTAATATATCTCACACAATTTTTTTTTTTTTTAATTTATATCTCATACATGTTAGACGCATTTCCTAAAAATTAGTACACACTATCTCTATTTAAAAATACCTCACACCTCTCCTTTTATTTTAAATTGTCTCTCCATTTGTTCCCACCCTTATTTTGGCAGTAGTTTAGTACCGCAAAAAGAATCAAATTCTATCTTTATTTTTTATCTTTGTGTTATTTATTCCACTGTGTTTACAATGGTGGTTGCTGTATTTAGTTTAATATGTTAACAATTATGGTTTTTTTCCTTCCTTTTTTTCTAAATTAGTTTTTATGAACAGGTTGTGAGTGGGATTGTTTTGCCATTGGAGTCCAATACGATATACATGGAGCAAAGATGGGTAGGTGGCCCTGGTGGAAATTAATAGCTGTTAGCCAATCTTGACCAAATGATTCTTGGAAAATACTCTCCAAATGTGTGGGTACACAAAAAAATTAGCTGGTTTCTTAATTTATTGATAGAAATAATCGTCAAGAAGTGGAGTGGACATCATAAATTTAAATTCTACTATATTTATAAAAAAAATTCAATTTCTCGAAGAAATAAATTCAAGTTATTTGTGTCAACATGATGGTTCTTGTATACTCCTATCCAAGTGGTGGGTGTGCATCAATTAACTGTTTGGCCAAAATTGATGGAATGATTGTTGGACAATGCCAAGTCTATCATATACGTGTTGGATACTCCAATCCAACACCTCATGGTCCTGCAGGCATAAATGAACTTGCATTATTGTTTATTTATTTATTTATTTATTTTTTTAAGTGTTAGTTTTAAAAAATGCTCAATGAAAAAAAAAAAAAAGTATTTAGTAAAATCTGTTAGAAAAAATAAGCAATAAGCCGGCTTATAATGCATCCCAAATGTGCACGAAGCTTTAGTGATTAATAGTTTATGAGAACTAAAAATCGTAGCAACAATAATACATGCCGTTCAACAATAGAAAAAGAATAATATGATGTTCAAAAGCAAAAACAAACAAAAAGAAATAAATTCAACATCCCTTTCTTTTAGTCTAATTGGACAAGTAATTTCTGTCAATTGCTTTTTTCTAAGAAGAAATTTCTATCAACTTGAGAGACAAGACCACATTACTACCTTTTCAGTTCTTGGACACTCCTATAGTCCTATCCAAGTGGTGGGGGTGCATAATAGTTTTTCCCATCATTAAGTAGCTTTTAGTCTATCTTGACTAAATCATTCTTGGAAAATGTTACCCAAACGTGTTGGATACTCTCATCCTTGGAAAATTCTACCCAAACATTTTTATTTTTATTTTTATGGAAACTACCCAAGCGTGTTGGATACTCTAAATCTTGCTTAAACAAAAAATCTACCCCTATTTTGGATGTATATTACATTGGTTCAAAAATATCTCCATATCCTTAGGTTTAAGTATAGACAAAATTGAAAGACAACCTAATAAAAATGCATCTCTAACTCTCATGTATAACATTGCCTACATAATAGAACCATTTTCTCGTTGATTTTCAAATTTTAATTTGACTTCAAATTTATTCGGTCAAGAATTTTAGCTTTTAATTTTTACAATTTGTTTAGTAAAGAATTCTACTAACCACAAGTAATTTATCCTAAACTCTCAATCATGGTTTTTCATTTATTTTTAAAACCCCCATGTTTTAGGGTAATGGAAATGGAATGTAATAGTAACACTAACAAAAGAAATTTTCTACGAGGGTTATTATGTTAAAGTGTGACAATTTTTATTTTAATTTTTAATTTTTAAAAATAGGTGTAGATGTTGTGGCATATCCAATCTAATCGTTTTGCCATCAAATTTTTACTACTTATCAAATTAGTACACACTATCTCATACACTTTAGATGCATTTCATAAAAATGAGTACACACTATCTTTATTTAAAAATATCTCACACCTCACCTTTTCTTTTAGGTTGTCTCTTCATTTTTTCCCGATGCTTATTTTGGTGGTAGTTTAGTACTGCAAAAAGAATCAAATTCTATCTTTGGTTTTTTTTTTTTTTTTTTTTTTTTTTTTTTTTTTTTTTTAATGTTTACAATAGTGGTTGTTGTATTTAGTTTAATGTGTTAATAATTATGGTTTTTTTCCTTCTTTTTAAAAAAAAAAAAATAGTTTTTATGAACTGGTTGTGAGTGGGATTGTTTTGTCATTGGACTCCAATATGTTATACATGGAGTAAAGATGGGCAGATTGTTATCTTTTTATTTTTATTTTATTTTTATATTTCATTTTATTACTTGATTTGGTTTGAAAGTGTACATTTTTCTTTTATATTACCACTAATGTGATTGTGTTTATATTTAGGTACATGTTGATTTGGTTTGATGTATTCATTTCTTTATTTTTAACTCAGTATACACCTTTACGATTTGGGTAGAACAATGGAAGTGTGTTACTTTTGCAATCAATGGTTAATACGAATTGTGTTAAATTAAAAGAAATGACACTAAACCCAAAATAAAGTTAAATTTATAGTTTTAATTTATTGATAAAAATAATATGAAAGACACCATAAATTTAAATTCTACCATATATATGAAAGAAAAAAAAAATTACTCCACATAATCTTGAAAAAAGGAATAACATGTTATAAAAAAAATTCAATTTCTCGAAGAAATAAATTTCAAGTAATTTTTGTCAACTTGACGGTTTTTGGACGCTCCTATCTAAGAAGTGGGTCTTTTTGGGAAAAATAGACTGAATGATTGTTGGACAGTTCCAAGTCTATCAAATACGTGTTGGATACTCTAATCCAGCAAAAAACTCATGGTCCTGTTATAATCTCATGGTTTGTCCCATTGACACGACTTTCATTTCAAAACGTCGTTAGCATTCACACCACAGTCGAAAAAGTTTACAATTTCCAAAATATCTAGCTGCTTCAAAGCAAAATCCACCATGCCTATCAAATGCCTCACTCCCACACTGTTGTAACTTATCTGGGGAACAAATTCCATAACTTAAAGCATGAATAGAGGAGTGAGCATAAGAAAATTTCTGTAAACTTGAGAGACGGAAATAAGCTTGTGTTGCAGTTTTAATAACATTGCAGCAACTTCATCCCCATGTCATATAACTTAAGGGTAAAATTGGGATTTGGAAATAAAACTAAGGGTACTTCGGGATAATAAGAGCTTCCCTCAATTTCTTATTTCATTTTTGTATTGGACTCAGCTGGTCCGATACCCAAACGTGCCCTTTGGGATATGAAGCACTTTCCAAAAACTTGCCAAACGCAATAACGCCAACCACTTTGATTGACCCTCTCTACAAATAGAATGGAAGCACTATAAATATTCATCCCATCCCAACCCTCCCTCTTAACATTAGGTATATTTTTATGAAGCCAAAAAAATCAGATATATATTTTCAGTCTTTCAAAATCAAAATGGGGTGTTGGAGTTGGAAGTATCAAGTTTTGTGTCTACTCTCCTTCCTCTTTTATTCTACTCCATCGTCTCTTTCTTCTTCCTTGTCTTCAATCTCACCTTGCTCTGCTTTACTCCATTTTAATCACTCTCTTTCTCTTCGTAGAGGTGCTTCTCCTCCTCTTGATACACTTGCTTTTTATACTCATTATAGATCTAATACTCATATGTGTGATAATTCTTATCCAAAGACAGCCTCTTGGAAGGAGGATGAGGACTGCTGTACTTGGGATGGCGTCGTCTGTGACCAAACCACACGCCATGTTATTGGCCTCGACCTTAGCTGCAGCTGGCTCAGTGGCCCCATTCATTCCAACAGTACCCTCTTCTTTCTTCCCCATCTCAGGACCTTGAATCTCGCTGGCAATTGCTTCATTCACTCCCTAATTTCGTCTGAGTTTGGCAACTTTAAGGCTTTGACTCATCTTAACCTCTCTTATTCCTGTTTTTCTGGCAAAATCCCTTACGAAATCTCTCATTTGTCTTTGCTGGTTTCACTTGATCTTTCATTCAACGATGGGCTTTTAATTAAAACACCAATATGGAAAAGAGTCATTCATAACCTTACTCAGTTAAGGGAACTTCTTCTGGATGACACAAATATGTCCTCAATTAGACCTAATTCCTTGATGAATCTATCCTCCTCTTTGACAACTCTTAGTCTCAATGACTGTAAGTTGCAGGGAAAACTTGAAAGTAACATCCTCTGCCTTCTCAATATACAAACCCTTAATCTAGGGTTTAATGACAATCTTGATTTGGGTTCTTTTCCAAAGTGTAATTGGAGCAGTAGTTCTCTAAGACTCTTAGGTCTCTCTTCAATAAGCTTTTTAAGAGAATTGCTTGATTCTATTAGCAATCTGAAGTCCTTGAAGCTTTTGGCTCTCGATAATTGCAATTTTACAGGGTCAATTCCAACATCACTTGGTAACCTCACACAAATTACTTACTTGTATCTATATGCAAACAAATTTACTGGATCAATTCCAACATCACTTGGGAACCTTACAAAGCTTACTTCTTTGGAAATGTCATCTAATAGTTTCAACGGTGAGATTCAATTTTCACTTTTAAATTTTAGTTGTTTTTGGCATACGCATGAACTAACAATTTGTTTTAATTATTAGGGAATATTTCAACAGGTTTGCTACTGTTGTCACTATTGAATTTGCCCAATCTCTCAACTTTATTCCTTGACAACAATCAACTTGTTGGTCCCCTTCCTAATCATGTAAGTGGGCTTTTGAATCTAAATGAACTCTCTTTAAGTTCAAATTTCCTAAATGGAACACTGCCATCTTGGTTGTTCAATTTGCCATCTTTGGTGAGGTTAAATCTTGAAAATAATCAATTCATTGGTGAGATTGGTGAATTCAAATCCAATTCATTGGAGTATCTTTATTTGGATTATAATAAGCTACATGGCTCTATACCTAGGTCACTATTGAACTTACCCAATCTCTCAATTTTATACCTTCAAAACAATCAACTTGTTGGTCCCCTTCCTAATAACATAAGTGGGCTTTTGAATCTAAATGAATTCTCTTTAAGTTCAAATTTCTTGAATGGAACACTTCCATCTTGGTTGTTCAATTTGCCATCTTTGGTGATGTTATGGCTTCAAGATAATCAATTCATTGGTGAGATTGTTGAATTCAAATCTAATTCATTGGAGTATCTAGATTTGGGTAATAATAAGCTACAGGGTTCTATACCTAGGTCAATATCTAGATTTGTTCACCTTACTTATCTATCTCTCTCATCAAATAACTTGACTATTATGTTGGAGTTCGAAATGTTTTCAAAGCTCCAAAATCTCTATTATCTTGATTTTTCAAATAACTTAGTTAGCATCAACAACAGTGTCACCTATACCCTGCCCAAGCTTCAACAATTGAACTTATCTTCTTGCAACATTAGTGAATTCCCAATTTTCTTAAGAACAACAACAAATCTCGAGTCCTTAGACCTTTCCAAGAATAGAATTTCTGGTCAATTTCCAAGATGGTTGGGGGATGTGGGGAGGGATACATTATATTTTCTTGATCTTCATGCCAACTTACTTCAAGGACCATTTCCAACATTAAATGTTCTTAACCTTAGATATATCTTTGTTTCCAATAACAAATTAACTGGAGAAATCCCTTCCTTAATTTGCAATGCAAGTTTCCTTCAAGTTCTAGACTTGTCTCATAACAACTTAAGTGGCATGATTTCTAAGTGTTTGGTACACTCTAAATCCCTCTCAGTGTTGGATTTGCGAATGAATAGCCTTCATGGCACCATCCCTGCAACATTTTCCATGAGAAATCATTTTAGGAATATTAACCTTAATGGCAATCAATTGGAAGGGCCATTGCCACGATCTTTGGCAAATTGTAGGAACTTGGAAGTTCTAGATCTTGGTAGTAATAAGATAAATGGAACATTCCCTTGTTGGTTGGAAGGGCTTTTAAATTTACGGGTTCTTGTAATAAGATCCAACAAATTTCAAGGTCGTATCGGCAATCCTAAGACCAAATGTCCTTTCCCAAATTTGCGAATCCTAGACATCTCTAACAATGAGTTTAGTGGTCCTTTGCCAATAAAATATTTCAAATATTTCAAAGCCATGACAAGTGTGGATGAAGGAAAAGTTGCATTGAAATATATGGGAGATGGTTATTATCACGATTCTTTGAATGTTATGATAAAAGGGTTGTATATTGAGTTGGTGAGAATCCAAACTGTCTTCATGACCATTGATTTTTCAAACAATAGTTTCAGAGGAGAGATGCCAAAGATTATTGGGAGGCTAAAATCACTAAAGGGGCTCAACTTTTCTCACAATAACCTTACAGGTTCTATTCCATCATCATTTGGAAATTTGAAAAATCTTGAATGGTTAGACCTCTCTTTCAACAAGCTTATTGGGGAGATTCCAGGGCAATTGGCAGATCTACCATGGCTTGAAGTCTTAAAGTTGTCACATAACCAACTTACAGGACACATACCTTCAGGAAAGCAATTCAATACATTTGATAATGATTCATACACTGAAAACCTAGGATTATGTGGCTTTCCATTGTCAAGAATGTGCAACAACCATGAGGCAAAGAAACCACCACCATTGGCCTTACAACAAGAAGACAATTTAGAGACTGAAAATGGGTTTGGTTGGCAAGCTGTATCAATGGGTTATGGATGTGGAGTGATATTTGGAACGTTGATGGGATATCTTATGTTTAAAATTGGAAAACCAAAGTGGATAGTAAGGATGGTCAAGTTAGAGCAACATATTATGCTTAGAAAGCTGAAGAAGAATGCCCAAAGACGTGATGGAAAAAAATAACTAGTCAAGACAATTTGTGGTTGGTTTTGCTATAGTTTTTCAAGAAGGTTTCCAAGGCATGTTGTATTATGTTGTAATTTGTCGAAATCACTTTGATTTCATAAAATGGTTGGGAGTTTATGTAGAATGCATATGTTGTGGGTCTTCCTCATTTCTAGATCAATGGGGTTTTCAGCCAAGGAGGAGATTCTAGACGTGCCAGAATCTAACTTTGACAGCAAAAAAGAAACCAACTCTGAATTTGACACAAAT
The DNA here is from genome assembly GCA_030820535.1 of Quercus parvula. Taxonomy (NCBI): domain Eukaryota; kingdom Viridiplantae; phylum Streptophyta; class Magnoliopsida; order Fagales; family Fagaceae; genus Quercus; species Quercus parvula. Next base: position 42,123,858 of record JAUAME010000011.1, on the reverse strand, counting down.
GGAAAAGCCTAGTAGAAAGCGAAGCTCTCCTCTAGCCCCATCCATGTGGCAAGACTAGGCAAAAGAAAAAGCCTCTCTAAACACTCACTTCTTCATCATCCTTATTCACTCTCTTCTTCTTCAAGCTTTAACAATGGAGATAGCACAGAATTGTGATTTAGGAGAATATCAACCTTTTTTCATGGTCCCCAAAGACACAGGACAACAGTCTTTACCAAGGTATGCTTCACTCTTTAGTTTCATCTTTAGGTGCCTTTGTCACTTTCTTCCCTCTTTTTCTCTAAATTCAAAGGCTCATTCAAAGGGAAATCAAGATGCTAGGCTTTGTAATTATTATTTATAAAATAAGAGTTTGATGTTTGATTTATTTATTTTAATGCAGCTAGTTAGCATTGTTGCTGTTAAAATAATTGGTAAGCTCAAGATCTCTTTCCACCTTGCAATTTCATGTTCTGTTTATATAATATTTGTCTTTTATTGGTCTGATTTGTTTTCCCAGTATGGTTCAAGGTTGTTTCCTCTGATGTTTAAAAACATATCAATAACCTCTGTGCATCAAGACCTCTATGGCTAACACTAAGGTCCTATTTCTATACCATATCCTTAATTTTTTTTTTCAATTTCTATATTTGCATTTTTATTTAACGTATCTTACTATTAAGATATTAAATTTAATGATAAAAAAATTTAGGTTTCAAGTTCAACTCTTAAAGACCAAAATGATATAGATCTATCCAGGCTTGTTGGATCATGTTATGCTCAGTGTGGTAAAATATTGAAAGGTCTAATTAGTCTATAGGTTTAGCTCTGTTATTTCTTTTTACATTTTAGGTTTAGCTTTAGTGATCATTATTCTGGTGAGTATTCTTACCTATAGGTTGGCTAGGTTTGGGATTTAATGATGCATTTGATTTATGTTCATCCTTACCTTTGTCAAAGATGATTCTGACTCTAGTCTGTATCCATCATCAAAGACAAGTAAAACATATTAATCAAACTTTAAAGAAATATGCCTCCATCTGTAAACAACCTTGATTCCAAGCTAGGCTCCCTTCTTTACTTACATCTTTGCATGCCTTTGCCACTTTCTTCTCTCTCTCTCTTTCTCTAAATTTAAAGCCTCATTCATATGTAAATCAAGCTACTAGGCTTTGTAATTATTATTTATAAAATACTGTATACATTTGTTATGTATGCTGAATCTGAATAGTATTACTTTTCAACCAAAAAAAAAAAAAAACCTTGAGTTCAACTTTAATGAAGTTTCAAGATGATATTGCAGTTATATATAAAAGTTAGGTGAGCTGTAAGTCAAATAGAAGGTATAGGCTTGATAACTTTTCTTACCTTTTTTTTTTCATCTTGATATTTTGATATATGAACGAGTATCACTGTAATCTGTTATAGAGAAAGATTTCTTGATTTTCATTTATTAATTATTATTATTATTATTAGTAGTAATAGTAGTAGAAGATATTGACTCTTCTTTCCTTTTTGCAACAGTTGGTATGCAATTGTTTAGTATCCTTCAACACTTGATTTCATTTAGGTGCAATTCTATTTTCTCTTCTACTTTAAAAAAATAAATAATGCATTGAGCCATGTTATTGATCTCACCATTTGAGGTTTAATTATATTTAGAAGAAATGGCATAATATTGTAGTTCTATTGTAAATTAGGTTAGGAGTAAATAAGTTAAGAACTATATCTCTTGAAATGAAGTGGTAGAAAGTGATCTGACTTTCCACTCAAGGCAGGCCATTTGAATGGGGCTATCATGTTGATATTTTGTGTGTTTTTTGCAGGAGTTGCCTTGAGAGTAGGACCACTTGTTCTTTGAGTATCCTCTCTCAAAGAGACTATGGGAGCAAGTTAAGTCATGATGTTTGATAAAATCCCAGGTATATAGCTTGTGTTAAGTGGCAAAACAAACTTACACTTTTGGTCCTCTAACAATGGGGGTGGTTTAATTTCATCCCTACACATTTATTTGTGTCAATTTTGTTTCTCAACTGACACAATCAAGTCAACATATAAGGATACAATTGATTTGATTTTGAAAGTTGAAGGATGAAATTGGCACAATTAGTAGTTGAGGGACCCTAATTTAAAATTTTGAATGACAAAAGTGACACAATTAAATGTATAGGGACAAAATTGGCCCACACTTTTTTATTGATCACATTGCACCAATAATTACTATTTTTTGTTATTTATTGTCTTTTTTTTTTTCTTTTTTTTTCTTCTTTTTTTTGACTATTGAGAACTTCTAGACTTGGATAGAAAGTGCAAGACAATGCAACTCTTGAGAAATTTCCTGCAATAATCAAGGTTGAGATCCTTGCTGAGTTAAAAGACAGGTGATTGAGATTTCTGCAATTGTATCTTTTCTTTTTTCTTTTTTTATCAATTTTATAGTTGTTTTTATATGGTTATGATATTAAATTCAATGATGAAGAAAATTTATTTGTTTCAGGTTCAACCCTTAGAGACCAAAATGCAATAGCTCTATCAAGGCAAGTTGAATCATGTAATGCTCAGAATGGTAAATTCTTGAAGGTCTTGTTAATCTAAATGCTGACATCTGTATCCATATCAATGGCTTTACTGTTTCATTTTATTTTTAGGTTGTTTGAAGTGTTCATTCATTTAGTTTAAAACCTAGAGGCAATAGCATAGAGATGTTGTTTTGTGGATCTTTTGCTTTAGTGATGTTCTAGGGAATCATCAATCAATCAATATATATATAAAAGTAGAGACCTCATGTGAAAGAGCATAAGGTTCTACCTTATGGCTCACTAATTTTGCATTTAGCATTTCACACTAACTTCTTGGTTCTGCAAAAACTGGGCTAAAGTTTTAAATTAGCCAAACGTTTTTACCGAAAGACTAGATTTCGTAAAAAGCCCAATCCTAGATACACTACCTAAGCTACATATACATTGTTCATCTCCTTTCAAAATAATGGTTTGTGATCTCACTTTAGCGATCAGATAAATGCAAAAGATTAAGAGATTTCATTTTGGTCTTTTGGACTTTAGTGTAGTCACTTTTCCCCCATATTCTTTCTATCAATTATGCATTGCACGTAATTGTGATATCATTGTTCCACTCCCTTTTCCAACTTATTGGACTCTTCCACTACTAATTTATTTTGTTTCTCAAATCAAAGAGTTTCTCACATTGACGTTTGCTTTGCATGTTCTAAAACTTGTTATTTTATGTATTCCCGTTTCCTAAAAGCCAAATTAGATCTATGTTTCATTTCTTCTTGGTAGATTTTTAGGTATTTTCTGTCTTTTTATTTTATTTTGTCCTTTTTATTATTTAAATAGTTATGTTGTCTACTTGAATATCAAATAAGTATTTGCTAAACAAGAAGCTGTGTATATAATCTCTAAAAAACCACCCCTTCTCCCTACCATAAATTTTGATTTTTGTTACATTCACGCAAAGTGTTTGATAAAATACCTAAGGGTTTTGTTCTTTTTATTAGATTTTGATATTGATAACATACCTTCTATTTCATCTTGTCAGCCCCTAATAGAAATTTCATTGTTTATGAGGTTTGAATTGAAATGGAATCATTTTATTTTGTTGTGGAGAGCTGCAATGAATGAGAGGATGATATGACCCTATACATTAACTTTTTTTATTTCCCCATACTGGTTATAAAAATCTACACATTGAATGAAGTCTTAGGTTAATTAAGTTGTACTCCACTTTATTGCATTTGAGCCTTTTGCACAGTAGTGTGCTCTTAGGAACCATTTCTGGTGAGTGATAATGAAAGTGAAAGCGAAATACATGGATTTTTTTGGGAAGGAAGCACATAATTGTTCAGGCATCCAACAACTAAACTATGGTGCTTCTTTAGGTAATAGAATGGTGAAAAATACCCTTAGCTAAATATACATTTCTTCAACTCATGAATTTGAGAATCCATTTGATGCTTTTTTTAGTGTTCTTTGATTCAATGTTTTTGTGCTGCTCACAATTTGGATGGTGTGAATTTAATGATTCACTTATTTTGTGTCAGTACTATTCTTAGTTATGAAAGAAAAGAAAAAGGTTGATGGGTTTTGAATCTTCTGTGTAGAATAGGTATCTTATTTATAGTTTTCAATGTGACTAATATCAATTTAGTACACAGACATGAAGGTGGAAATGAAAGTGCTTAATGCTCTTTTTTAAAGCCCTCTGATTTTTTATTTTTATGCTGCTTACTGTGTCGATTTTAAGGACTTTGATGAAAAACTTATTTTGTATTAGTACTATTGTTTTAGTTGTGGGGAAAATTTGATGGTTTTCTATGTCTGTGTTTGCAGTTCACAAAGGGATATCACTCCGCTAGATGTGAATGGTGATGTTGAGCTCCTATCTTCGATATCGGGATTTCTGTTTTCACTTTATATCGAGTTGCAATAGTTTCTTTCAAATCTTATGTAGTTCTATTTATAATCGTAGGGCTAGCATAGTATAGTCAAAGAAAATCCTATCAATTCATTTTTTTCCTGAGTTATTGAATCAAACATGCATCCAAATTCTGTTCTAAATTTAAATAATTCAATTAAAGATGATTCTCAACTTTTTTTGGCCAAAGATGATGCTTAAATTGAATTGTGTACCTGATAGTGCACTCATCCACATGGATAAAGTGGAAGAAAACCAAATAATCGAGTTCTATTGAGTTCTTGAAAACTTACCTCAAGTTATAATCAGGAATTCTGTGATGATTAAGAAGCTTGGCATCAAGACTAAGTACCCTAGTGTCGAATATGGTGGAAAAATTGGATCTAAAGGAAAGAGAAGACATCTTAAATGTGTCAAAGGCTAATAGCACACATGTTAACTAGTTTGGGGTTTGATGGTACCACATAAGTGAAAGTCTTCTCTCAGTTACTAAGTTTTCATGCATGTAAATTTGATCGGATATTGAAAGTTCTTGCTAAATGTTTATAGTTTCAAAAAGCCGTGTTCAGCTACAAAACTACTTAAGATGTTCCATAAAACTTTGGGATATCAATAAATATGAAACACCTTTTACATTGTATTTTCAAAAATAATTGTTATATAATTTTCATTTTGGTTGTATGTTAAACTTTTGTGTTGTGTGTATGCAAATCAACATTCGGGCATCTTAGGTTCTGAAGACTTAGGAACTAATGTATTTAGAACTCTAATTTGTATTGTTGGCAAATTATGATCAAAACAAGTTGTTTAGTCTTGTTTAGACTTGCTCAACGTTGTAGTATTTATGTAAAAGTTGGAACAAGATGGTACAGAAATTAATAGTGTTTCTTGGCTTGGTTCGATCAATCGAAGCTTAGGCTCAGTCAATCGAAAATCGTGTCAGATGCATTTTTTCTACAGAATTCCAACTCAACCCTAGCTCATTAAAACATTTAGGGTTTTATGTCTTTGCCCTAGGTATATAAGGCAAACCCTAGCCACGTTTTAGAGGTTGCTCATATTGCTATTTGTGTAAATCTCTTGAGAGATATGTAAGGAGCTTTCCTTTACACAAGCTTAGGATTATCAAGAAGGAGATTCATTCAAGAACTTGATGATCATTCAGTTGCTGCCATAAGAACTTAAAGAAACACAAGCGGGTGTGCTTGTATTTGTTGAAGAATCCAAGAAAGAAGGAGTCCATGGTTTCGGAGTTTGCACATGGTCATGTCAGTAAGTTTCTACTGGTGGGTAGCAATAGGATGTTAGTGGTCAAAGTCCTGTTGAACAACTTCGATTCTTTCATAGTGGATTCAGGTTTACCTTGAGAATAGCTAAGTTAAATCCTCCCCAGGTTTTTACCGGTTTGGTTTCTTGGGTGATCATATCATTGTGTTATTTATCTTTCTGCTCCTTTGCATGATATGATTGTTTGATTGTGATAACTCAGATTTGGAATTTGGACTAAGTAACAACTTGGCTAATTACCTAGGTTAATCCAATTGTGTTTTGAAGGGGTCTAAAAACTATCAGGGCACACAATATATACATGATCTACTTATTGTTGCATGGCTAGAGATAGTTTAGTAAATACTTGTTGGTGTCAAATGGGTCTTCTCACTCTAATTAATTAAATAACTTCAAAGTAAAAATGTGTTAGATAGCACCAATTGTGTTTTCAACCAAACGAATCTTTCAACTATGCAAATTTAAAATAAACATTTGACTTGCATATATGTTTTTCAAATACAAAATCTATATATATAATAATAGGTAAAGCTGAGAGAAAATCCAATTAGATTTCAAATTGAAATTTAATTAGAGTCTAACTTTGCGCCACGTGTCCCATCTAATCTAAGTTTTTAAATTTTTGTGTCAAGTGAGTTAATTCAATGTAAAAATTGGATTTCAATTGGAGTTTGATTTTGTGACATGTGTCCTATTTAATTTGAGTTTTTTTTTTTTTTTTTTTTTAATTTTTGTGCCAAATTAGTTAATTTAGTGTAAAAAACGAGGACTCCAATATAAGTAAACCATAAAAAAACATAATTTTTAAATGATTTTATATTTATGAGCCTTTTTTTATAGAACTAAAAACAATTATTATGCCATTTAAGCTACCCTTCGAAATAGTGCTTCTCATTATTGGTAAACTAGCATGTAACCCCATGCATATGCATGGATATACTTAAAAGATACACATTAAAATGTATAGTATAATTCTTACATATATAATTTAAATATTATTGATAGTCATTCTTATATATATATATTTTTTAACTCTTTAAAAAGTCTTGTAAGAATGTTATTTGGTAGAAAATGTAAATTTTCCATTTTAAAAATATTTTTATGTTCATTAATTGTAGACTATTTGGTTTTTGTATACAATAACTCACTTGAATGGAGATTTATGATATAGTCTCACATTTGATTCCAAAATTAAGAAATAAAACCCTCTCTAAAAATAAATAATTTAGGACACATGACACAAAATTGGACTTCAATTGTAGAATCTAATTGGATTTTCTCTAAATTTTACCTATTAATATATATATATATATATATATATATATAGATGACTTATAAATTTGAATTGTTTTTAGTTATACAAAAAAAAAATGCTCATAAATATAAAATCATTCAAACTCTCTCTTCCTCTAATTTTATATATAATGTTAGATATATGATTATATTTTGGGATAATTACAGTAAACCCACCTGAGGTAAGGCCCGTTTTCGATTTGCCTACCCGTGGTTTAAAACTTATCACTTTGCCCACCTAAACTTCAATCTGTTACCCATCCGTTACCCACCTCACCCCCAGCCGTTAGAAAAACACATTTTTAGGGAAAACCAAACATAACAAAAATAAAAAAGTTAGGGTTTTAATTGCTTAAGAACTTCTATAAGAACAAAGTACATGGATCTTTTTCAAGTTCTTGATGAGATTTGATTTCACAGCAACTTCCATTAAGCCTTGAAACCTTTGCGAAGACGAGAGCTCCTCGCTTCCTATTAGAATGCTACTACTACGATCCGACGCCGTTTTCTTCAACTCTAAGATTTCAGCCTCCATTGCCTTCAACTTCTTCTCGCTTTCTTCTCTTTTGTATTCAATCTTCATCCTCAACTCCTCCAGTTCCATTCTTTACTTTTGGTTCTTAATCTCCAACGCATCCACTTGCTTCAAAGCTCAATCTCTGCGTTCTTGGATGAGATCTCGCTCTCCAGGACAGGAACAATAGCCACCGACTCTTTCAAAAGCTTGTGCCCCAAGAGTTTGGTTTTCAACAGAATTTTCCACGGTATTCCCAGGTAGTTTGAGATCAGCCCGGTCTTGCAGTTGGTTTCGATCCACTCCACCAAAGGAAGATTGAACGACTCAAGCAACCTTTGGGGGACTTTTTAAGTTATGCCAAAATTGTTGAGCAACCTCACAACCCCTAAGTAAGTGATCAATAGATTCATTATTGCGGAGGCAGAGAGATCAGATGGGATTGAGGCTTAACCCCTTTGAACCCAAAACTTCCCAAGTTGGAACGCTGTTGTGGAAGCACAGCCAAAAAAAAAAATTGAATACGAGGTAAGGATTCAATTTTCCAAAGCCAATCCAGAGTCGAAGTGAATGGGTTCAAGGGATTTAAGCCCTTAGTCAGGAGGGAGGTTGATTTGTGGGAGAATAGGCCATCCTTAGGGAATGCCCAAGTGAGAGAATCCTCCGCATTGAGGTTGTAAGATAGCGGGGTAGCTCTAATGGTGTTGTTAATCTGATATGGCAGTTCAAAAGAGATTTTCCTTGGGTTCCACTCCCCATTTTGTTCAAAGCCTTGCTTGACAGTGAGTTGTTCTTCCTCTCTACTTAATGGTCCTTGAATGAGGCTCCTCACACTTCCTGAAGGCAGCCAAAAATCATTCCAAAAATTGATTAAAGCTCCATTCTTAATTGTTTAGAATTTGTTCTTATAGAAGTTCTTTAAGTAATCAAAACCCTAGCTTTTTGATTTTTGTTATGTTTATTTTTCTTTAAAAATGTGTTTTTCTAACGGCTGGGGGTGAGGTGGGTAACGGATGGGTAACGGATTGAAGTTTAGGTGAGCAAAGTGATAAGTTTTAAACCACGGGTAGGCAAAGCGAAAACGGGCCTTACCTCAGGTGGGTTTACTGTAATTATCCCATATATTTTTTATGATTTATTTATATTGGACTCCTCGTTTTCTACACTAAATTAACTTATTTGGTACAAAAATTAAAATCTTTTGATTAGATGGGACATATATATATATATATATATAGATAACTTATAAACTTGAATTGTTTTTAGTTCTATAAAAAAAGGCTCATAAATATAAAATCATTTATATTTTTTTTATGCTTTACTTATATTGAATTCCTCGTTTTTTACACTAAATTAACTTATTTGACACAAAAATTAAAAAAACTTAGATTAAATAGGACACATGTCGCAAAATCAAACTCTAATTGAAATTCAATTTTTACATTGAATTAACTCACTTAGCAAAAAAATTTAAAAACTTAGATTAGATAGGACACATGGTGCAAAGTTAGACTCTAATTAAATTTCAATTTGAAATCTAATTGGATTTTCTCTCAACTTTACCTATTATTATTATTATTATTATTATATATAGATATGTCCCATCTAATCAAAAGATTTTAATTTTTGTGCCAAATGAGTTAATTTATTGTAGAAAACGAGGAGTCCAATATAAATAGATATAAAAAATATAATCATATATCTAACACTATATATAAAATTAGAGGAAGAGAGAGTTTGAGTAATTTTATATTTATGAGCCTTTTTTTTGTATAACTAAAAACAATTCAAATTTATAAGTCATCTATATATATATATATATATATATATATATATATATATTAATAGGTAAAATTTACAGAAAATCCAATTAGATTCTACAATTGAAGTCCAATTTTATGTCATGTGTCCTAAATTATTTATTTTTAGAGAGGGTTTTATTTCTTAATTTTGGAATCAAATGTGAGACTATATCATAAATCTCCATTCAAGTGAGTTATTGTATACAAAAACCAAAGAGTCTACAATTAATGAACATAAAAATATTTTTAAAATGGACAATTTACATTTTCTACCTAATAATATTCTTACAAAACTTTTTAAAGAGTTAAAAAATATATATATAAGAATGACTATCAATAATATTTAAATTATATATGTAAGAATTATACTATGCATTTTAATGTGTATCTTTTAAGTATATCCATGCATATACATGGGGTTACAAGCTAGTGTACCAATATTGAGAAGCACTATTTTGAAGGGTAGTTTAAATGGCATAATAATTGTGACTGCTAGAGGAGGAGCATGAATTTATAAGTTTCTTTTGCAAGTCCCAAATGGAGTAATTAAGGCTATGATTGTGAATTCATCAAACTTAGAACATTTAACCATTCAAACTTGCTGTTTAAGTACAAGAATACATTTAACCATTCAAACTTGCTGTTTAAGTACAAGAATATTAGGGATTTAATCTTATAGCTTTCATCTTATATATACACACACTCAAATATGAATCATTTATAAATATTTTTTGACAAATTTTCTTGCATGAGTAAGTGGCTACCATTAGGACATATGTGTTTCACATGTTAAGAACATATATCATGATTTTATGTAATTGACTTATCATTTGACAAAACACATTTTACTTGTAATTGGGTAGACTTAGGATGTGTTTAAATACTTCAAGAAACCACATTTCAAGATCAAGTGTTGAAGCCTTCAAGTCTGTTCAAGAAATCAAGCAAAGAGTAGAAATTCATTAAAGCTCAATAGCTGCTCGATAGCTTCTCGACACCTCCTATCTGTCGAGGTTTAAGAATTTCAGAATTCAAATATGATTTTCTTAGGATCCGTGAATATGTCTTTGGATCTTCTTTTCTCCTAACCCTAGACATATAAAAGGATTGTTTTAAGAGCCGTCAAACGGTACACAAATTGCACAAGCATTGAGCAAACTCTGTTCAAGCAAATTATGACCGGAGACAAAGTTCTTGATCTAGTTCATCTCTTTCTCTTGAAGAAGTTACTGTGTATTTGCACCGTAGGGTTTTGTGACCAAACATCTTCTTAATCTTCATTATGTAGATAAACTGAAGAACTTTGCAGCCGACAATCTTCTTAGTTGGTGTTTTGAAGTCACGTACTAGGATCCGCGCAGCTGTTAGTCACGTACTTGGGAGCTGTGCATCAGAAAGGGGAACTGTCACTATAGAACAAGTCCAATTGGGTATTGAGGTAAGGGTTCAACTGTAGGTTGGTAAGGTACTTGGAATTCCTTTACTTGTAACCGCTTATTGTGATAATAGTGGAGTTTCGGGAGTGGTGACCTGAAAATCACCTGATGGGGTTTTTGCCATTAGGTTTTTCCCCATTCGTAAACAAATCACCGTGTTATTTATTTTCTGCTGCATAATTATTTTATTGGTGATTTGTTTGTGCTACCACGCATTTGCATGATAAATTGATTAATTAATAACTTGGCTAATTAATTAATTAATTTCTATCACAAGGGATCATTCAGTTTGTGGCCTATCAAGTGGTATCAGAGCAGGCATACTCTAATTAGGGTTTAATCTTTGCTATGTTGATCCATTAACCCCTGCTTGTCATGGATAGAGGACAGTCATTAATCATACCTCCTTTATTTGATGGCACTAAATATGCATACTGGAAAGTACGCATGAGAGCTTTCTTGCAGTCCTTAGATGAGAAAGTGTGGCAAGCTGTGGAGATTGGCTAGACCAAGCCAAAGAAAGCACCGGCCGATAGGGATGAAGCAAAGATCAAGGTGGCAAACTTCAACAGCAGAGCATTGAATGCCTTATGTTAGTTTTTAGACCCCTTAAAACACAATTGGATTAACCTAGGAATTTAGCCAAGTTATTACTTAGTCAAATTAATTAAATCTAGGTTAATACAATCAAATAATCATATCAAGTATAGCAGCGGAAATATAAATAACACAAAGATATGATCACCCAGGAAACCAAATCGGTAAAAACCTGGGGAGGATTTAACCTAGCTATCCTCAAAGTAAACTTGAATCCACTATCTTGAAAAAATCGAAGTTCATACAATAAGACTTACAAGCCCCCACGCTTGACTTCTTATTGCTACTCACCAGTAGAACTTACTGACACGACCACGTGCAAGCTTCGAATCCACGAACTCCTTCTTTCTTGGATTCTCCACCAAATACAAGCACACCGCTTGTGTTTTCTTTAAGCTTCAATGGTAGCAACTGGAATGATCATCAAGGTGTAGAAAATTCTTCTCCTTGAAAACCCTAAGTTTATGTGAAGGAAAGCTCCTCAAAGATCTCACAAGAGATTCACATAAACCGCAATATAAGCAACACAAAAACGTGGCTAGGGTTTCCCTTATATACCTAGGGTAAATTAGAAACCTAAACCAATTAAAACACTTAGGGCTGAGTTGGAAAATCTAATTAAAAAACGTCAGGTACGATTTTCGATTGATTGAGCCTAAGCTTCGATCGATCAAAATGTACTGAAACAGTTTTTTAATTAGCTAAGTAGTTTATTCCAACTTTACAACAAAGAACCAACTTTGAGCACTTCTAAAACAACTTAAATACATTGTTTTGATCATGGTTTGCCAACAATACAAATTATGATTCTAAATACATAAAACCTAAGTCTTTAGAACCTAACAAACTCCTCCTTTGGCAATCCGTGACAAAATACAACTTAAATAGCTCAAAGTTTACAAGTAAAAGCCCTTTACAAAATAATGCTCATAAACACAAATTCAATCCTAACTACTATCCATCAGTTGCAAGAGTAGACAGCAGCTTAATTGAATCAACCTGTATATTTCCTGAAACACTTAAACAAAATGCATAACCGCATGTGTGGAAAAAAATACAAGTAAAGAAAAATAAAAATCTTGATTTCAAACAACACACAATAAAGACATATAACAACGAAGAACTCATAATCATAAATCAATAAGAAGTTTGAAACAAGAAACACAAAATATACTCCCCCTAACATGAATAACCCAACAATGTAAAAACAATGTGGCAAGAGCTAAAAAGGTAAAGTACAAAGCGAAGTACCTAGATACAATCTAAACAACTCCACAAGCTCCAACCAATCAAAAGTAAACTCTCCCCCTAAAAACAAAAACAGGTACAAGTATGCCAAAAACATCTCATATGTACTCCCCCTTTTTGTGACGGAATGCCAAAGGGCAATCAAAATCCATCATCAAAAGGAGGTGGCGATGAAGAACTTTGAAACCGTGCCAAATCTGCTCGCAAACCTCTAATCTCATCCAAAATGTCCACCAAAACCTGTCCTTGAGCCGCCTGAACGGTCAAGACATGATCCAACGTACGTCGAATGTCTGAATCATCTGAAGTAGTTGGTGGAGGAACATCAGTAGCAGCAACAGCAGCACCAAAAGTCTCAGTAGCACCTGTAGAAGAGGGAGGAGGGGGGACACTACTAGAGGATGCACTTCGAGAGACCGAAGGATCAGCTCTCAGATGAGCAGCCATCTGTCGAAGGAAGGTAGCACCTAGGGGACCAACAACATGGACAGGCTCACTAGCAGGAAAATCAGCTAGTCCTAGAAACAAGAGAATCCTATGAATGAAAATAGGATATATAAGCGCATGTCCTATGGCAGAACTCCTATGAACTTCGTTCAAAGAACGAAGGAACAAGTAAGGAAAACTAATAGAGGCACCTGACATAAAAACATATAGAAACACACATCGCTCCAAAGGGATGGTGTGCAGATGAGAAATGGGCCACAAGGAATGACACGCAACTCTAAGAAACAAATATGCGGTCTCAGAAAGCACAGAAGACGTGATCCGAGGATCAGAACCCCACTGGATAGATAATCCAGTGATGTGTGACATGACCTCATCAATAGGAGGTGACTCATCATAGGGATAGGCAGGATCAGAGATGACCGGAACTCCAAGAGCCTCAGCCACTACCCTAGGAGTAATGGTGAACTCAACACCTCGTATCCAACTCCGAACAACGGTGTTAGAATCATAGATGTGACATGAAAGGTTAGAGAAGAACTCTCTAATCAATGCGGTCGGGGGTGGATGATCTATCTCTAAGAGGGACAACCAACCTCTAGACTCAAGATTAGCCTTAATGGCTGGATCAACCTCATCTAGAATCACAAAACGCTCAACCCAAATTTTACGCTTACTATTAAGTTTCTCATAAGCCTCACGCGCACGCTCATTCCTAAACAATTGAACCCTAGAAGGAGACACAGAAGGGGTAAAGGGAACCCTATTAGCTCTAGTCTTCCTAGGCATGGTGCTAGAATAAGGAACAAGAGCACACAGCAAAAAAAAATAGGAAAAAGAAACAAAAACAAAAACCAAGGGCAGACTGCAAGTTAGCACAAAACAAATATAGAACAAGAAGAACTATATGATGCATGAACGGATTAAATGACATGATGCATGAGCTAAGGCTGTAAATTAAGTTCAAAATGAGTTCAAACTCACAAAGTTGGCTTGAGCATAGAGTTTCTTAACTAAAACCCCAAAAAAAATTTAAAACCACTTGTTAATTTTTAAAATAAATTGACCAATTGATCATTACACAAGGTAGAAAACTGATTAGAATGATCAATTACATCAAAACAACAAGCCAATTTCATCAATTTCAACCCAATTGAACAAAATCTCCAAATCGGATTCAACATAAACCCTAGAATTTTCAATTCTTCATAAAACCCCAAATTGATCAAATTAACCAACAATAATCAGGAATATAACAATAAACCAACAAAATCCAATGATCAATTTCAGAAAAATAGCCTTGAATCAACAAAAATCCCAAATCTAAGGAGGTTCGAAAATACCCTTTAAATGCATGAAAAAATGCATGAAAACATGAAAATAAAACCAAAAAGAGGGATAGAATGGTCTTACCGGCCTTGAGGGAGGAAAACCTTTCAAAAATTGAGGAAGAAAACGACAAAAAATTTGAGTGTAGCCTTGCCAAGTCGGAAAGAGAGAGAAAAAGTTGAAAAACTTTTTGAAAAGGATGTTTGAAACAGTCAAAGAATTTTTTTTAAAAAACCTGAAATACGATGTTCGATTGATCAAAAAACAAGTTCGATCAATCGAATCAGGCAGAGGCTCACAAAATTTTTAAAGCAAGATTTCGATTGATCGAAAATTAGATTGGATCAATCGAAATTCTGGAAAAAATAGCTTTTGAGAGAAAAAACCTGATTTTTTGAAATCTTACCTCAAAGCATTGAATATAAGGAAAAAAAATGCATGAGTGTGAGATGAAATGCTCTCCCAAAACACAAGTTTTAAACCCAATTTTCCAAAAATTTAGATTTTAAACAATCTCTCCCATTTTTAAAGCAACAAAACAGTTTTGCATAAAACTCAAAGTATTTTTCAAACGTGGTTGGTCAGACCATAAATACACACAATTATATGTACAAAATTTAGCAAAGAGTAACTTGTGTTGTGTGTGCAACTAGCAAAAGTTTGAGATACATGTGAGGTGATATGTGAACAGAAATCAACCACAAAGTCTACAAAATTCATCACATAGAATTTAAAAGAGACAATCACCTAAAGAGTTACATCATATAACTCCCACATCTCCTAGAACATAAGCTTGCAATCATGTAAATTTCTTGAATTTTTGCCTCATAATATACACACCAATTTTTAATTTAAGTGATTTGACATTCAGCCTAATAGTACACATAAATTTTTAATTTAAGAGATTTATCATTTAAACCGAGGCTTCACATTATGTTCTTTTTGTGCATGTGCTACACTTTCTCGAGCACAAAATCTTATGATATGCACTAAGGTGTTCATGATTGGCTAGTGCACAGTGGTGAGATGGTTATTTATGTCTTTCTCAAAAGATTCAAGTTCGACAGTTAAATAACATGTGACTTCAAGATAAAGACAAAGTGATAAACACCATAAATATCTTTCCCACATAACATGTTCTACAAAGCTTCCAATAGTGAAGTGCAATAAATAAGCTTATCAAAGCTAAACAAAGTACAATAGACATGTTATGTGAAAATAAATTGACCAACCTTGTTTTCAAAAATAAAGAGAATAGTGCAAGAACAACAATGTGCTTCCTTTTTCCTTCATTTCTCCTTCATTTATTTTATTTTATTTTATTTTATTTTATTTTATTTATATAGAATAAAAAAAACACCTAGGATGAAATGCATGAATGTAATGCAATGCAAATCCTAGAGAAAAAAGAGAAAAACACAAAAACCAAGAAATAAAGAACAATGGTCACAAAGGAAAAACAATGAAGCACAAGCATTGGAGTTTGTATGAGCATTAGAGTGATTTCCAACTCCAAGATTGGAATAAAGGTTGAGTTCCTTTACCAATTCACCAATAAGTGCTATAGGATCTTGTGCTTGAGGCACTGGCACTTTTGGCTTATTTGCTCTCTTAGCAACTTGCAGCTTGTAACAGTTTGGACGAATATGTCTAGACTTCCCACAAAAATGGCACACCCAAGCAGGCTTACCATGCATCTTGTCCTTAGAAAGGGTAGACACCTTAGGTTTAGACTCTTTCAGATTAACCCTAATCTTCCTAGATGGTGAAACTTCTATGGGTTTAACAACCTCACTTACAGGGGGTTTGACCGTTTCACTCACAACTTCACTCACAGAAGGTTCAGAAGAAGATGAAGGAACAAAGTGTGTGGAATGGGGAGCAGACACAGAGATGCTTTCAACAAAACCTATACCAAATTTGTGAGAATGAGACTTTTGAACACTTAGCAGTTGATCAAGTTTAGAACTAGCAGATCTAGCAACAGATAGATCAAGTTCCAAAGATTTAACTTTATCAAGTAATAACATATTCTCAGTTTTCACATTGTTCAAAAGTTCATTAGCATCAAACAGTTTAACAAGCAGATTCTTCTTATCAAGCTTAAGAGATTCAATTTTCTTCAGGCCAAGTTCAACATTCATAGCATCATTTGCAGCAACTTTGCAAAGTTTATTGTAGGCCTCTTGAAGATCTGCGTCTTCAGAGAGCTCCCCATCAGAAGGGTTCTCTTCAGCAGATATGCTTTCATTCACTACAGCAGTAGCTGTGAAAGCAATGAAGTTTCCATCCTCGTCACATTCTGACTCATCATCAGAAACTTCACCATCACTAAAGGTTACAGCCATAACCTTACCCTTATACTTCAAGTAAGTAGGACATTCAGATTTCATGTGACCATACCCTTGACATCCAAAACACTAAGGACCCATAGAATTATTAGAAGATTGACCTACTTTTTTATAGGTTTGTCAATATTGTTAACCTTAGTGGGATTATTCTTCCTAAAATTTCTAGGTTCAGCAGTGTTCACACCTCTTGCCTTTCTATTGTTATTTCTGAGAAAGTTTCTAAAGTTCTTGGCAAGGTAGCTTCCTTGAAGAGGCTTGATGGGAAAGAGAGTAAGCAATCTCTGTAGCAGAGAGCTCATCATCAAATCCACCAACCTCAACATCATCAACTAACTTAAGAGCCATTGATTTGGATTTGCTAGTCTTGGGTCGGTCCAACTCATAAGATTGAAGAGATCCTACAAGTTCATCAACAGGGATGGAGTCTACATCCTTACTCTCAGTTATGGCAGTCACCTTGAGTCTAAAATTCTCAGTCAAGGATCTAAGAATCTTCCTAACAATTTTAGGTTGATCATAGATTTCACCCAAGTTATAAGCAGAATTAACAATATCATTCAGTTTAGCATAGAATTTATCAAAAGATTCATCATCAGACATCCTAATGCTTTCAAATTTAGAAGTTAATTGCTGCAATTTATTGATTTTGACAGCCTTTGTGCCTTCATGCACAGTCTAGAGGATATTCCAAGCAGTATGAGCTATCTCAACATTTGAGATTCTCTTAAATTCCTCCATAGAAACAGCGTTAAAGATAGCATTCATAGCCTTGCTATTAAACGCAGCTGCTTCTTTTTGAGAAGTTTGCCACTCACCAACAGGAGTAGTGGGCTTCTCCCATCCGTATTCAACGGAGTTCCAGACTCTCTCATAAATGGATTTCAAGAATGCTTTCATCCTTACTTTCCAATAAACATAATTATTCCCATCAAAGTTAAAGGAATAACTAGAGAGTGTCCATGTTCCATGACAACAGGGGTCAAGGATTAGCTCAAAGATCAAAGGATCAAAAACAAAAGAGCTACCTGCTCTGATACCACTTGTTAGTTTTTAGACCCCTTAAAACACAATTGGATTAACTTAGGAATTTAGCCAAGTTGTTACTTAGTCAAATTAATTAAATCTAGGTTAACACAATCAAATAATTATATCAAGTATAGCAGCGGAAATATAAATAACACAAAGATATGATTACCAGGAAACCAAACCGGTAAAAACCTGGGGAGGATTTAACCTAGCTATCCTTAAGGTAAACTTGAATCCACTATCTTGAAAGAATCGAAGTTCATACAATAAGACTTACAAACTCCCACGCTCGACTTCTTATTGCTACCCACCAGTAGAACTTACTGACACGACCACGTGCATGCTCCGAATCCACGGACTCCTTCTTTCTTAGATTCTCCACCAAATACAAGCACACCGCTTGTGTTTTCTTTAAACTTCAATGGCAGCAACTGGAATGATCATCAAGGTGCAGAAAAATCTTCTCCTTGAAAACCCTAAGTTTATATGAAGGAAAGCTCCTCAAAGATCTCATAAGAGATTCACATAAATCGCAATATGAGCAACACAAAAACGTGGCTAGGGTTTCCCTTATATACCTAGGGTAAATTAGAAACCTAAACCAATTAAAACACTTAGGGCTGAGTTGGAAAATCTAATTAAAAAACGTCAGGTACGATTTTCGATTGATCGAGCCTAAGCTTCGATCGATCGAAATGTACTGAAACAGTTTTTTAATTAGCTCAGTAGTTTATTCCAACTTTACAACAAAGAACCAACTTTGAGCACTTCTAAAACAACTTAAATACATTGTTTTGATCATGGTTTGCCAACAATACAAATTAGGATTCTAAATACATAAAACCTAAGTCTTTAGAACCTAACACCTTATTCAGTACAATCACTAATGAGGAGTTTAAGAAGATATCCTCCACAGAAACTGCTAAGGAAGCATGGACCATCCTCCAAACAACCGATGAGGGTACAAAGGTTGTCAAGGATTCAAAGCTTTAGAGGCTCACTACAAGCTTTGAAGAAATAAAGATGGAGGAGGATGAGTCGTTCGATGAGTTCTATATCAAGCTCAATGACATAGTAAACTCAGCCTTCAATCTTACAGGAAACCATTCCTGAACCCAAGATTTTGAGGAAAGTGCTCAGATCTCTACCGGCGAGATTCCATGCTAAGATTACGGCGATAGAAGAATCAAAAGATATTGACAAAATTCATTTGACAGAGTTGGTTGGTAATTTGCAGACCTATAAGTTAGGGTTGACAAGGATTGGCAAGACGGGTAAAGGCAAAAGCATGGCACTGAAGACCAAGAGCAGTGAGATAGATGAGTCTTTCGATCATGAAGATTCCAAGATGAAGTCCTACATCACCAAGCAGTTCAAGAAATTCATGAAGAATGATAATGGAAAGGGCTTCGACAAAGACCGTAGGCAATCTAGTTCTTCTCAGTTCAAGAGCCAAGACAAAGGGAAGAAGGATGCAAGGGATGGTGGCCAGTACACTGTTCCAGCAAGACCTAAGTGCTTTGGGTGTCATGGTTTCGGTCACATGAAGCAAGAGTGACATTGAGCGACACTGAGCAAGGCACTTGCTGCTAGGCTAAGTGACACTGAGCCTGAGGATGATTCCGACAATGAGGATGACGGAATCTTGAATGCCTTCACTACCACTGTCAATCCTACTGATGGGATTGTTGAAGATGTGGACGAAGAAGAAGAATTGGTGGAATCCAAATTTGAGAAGATGGATGATCAAGATGACATCCATATAACCTATGAGAAATTGTACAAAATTTCTGAAAAGTATGAGAAACTCTAAAGGCTGGCCACCAAGAAACTCAGTGATGTGGAACTTGACCGTGAAGAATTATCCACAAAGTTTGATGAGGCTAATTAGACTATTGGAGCACTGAGGTTTGAGAACAATTTCTTGGTCGAGAAGACCAAGAAGCTTGAGGCGGAGCTGTTTCAAGTCAGAGCTCAATTAGAGAGGACTTCAAGCGCTAAGCTAGACGAGATGCTTAGCATTCAGAAATCTGCTTCAGATTGAACAGGTTTAGGGTATGGTCTTTCTTCCTCTAATACTGCTTCTACTAGTACTACTGTTTTTGTTCCTCCTGCTAGTAATACTGAAATTGAGAATGCTGATGTTAAAATTTTTCTAGCTAGTGAGAACTTAGACAGGGTAAATCTATCTTAGGAGCACCCCCTAAACTAGATAAGAAAGATATTAAAAATCCTAAGGCTAAAAAGGCTAACTCTCAAAAGCCGAAACAGAAAAAGCAGCATCTCTGTCATCATTGTGGAGCTGCCGTTCATACTCGACCAAATTGCTATAAGTGGTTAGCCACTCAATAGAGCAATGGCATGATAGCATCTGGAAGCCAAAATCAGCTTCAATCTTCTCTCGCTCCTTTCGGTGATCTTCTCAAGGCCCTCATGTTCCTTTCGAACTTGAACGGTTTCAATTCTTCCCCCTCACCACCGATTCAAGGGTTTAATCAAAGGAAATGTTCTTCCAAGGTGTGGAAGAAAAAAGACTCTAAGTGATTTTATCACTCTCTTCTATCTTCTTGTTTTTGTTTGTTGCATTACTTGTGTGTTTTGCTTTTATTTTGAGTCAATCTAATTTTATGCTTTACTTTGTTTAACATGGTTTTGTGTTTTTATTTTCAGTTTTTGTTTATTTTGTTTTTGATATAAAAAAAATAAATAAAAAATTGAAAAATCAGAAAAATCAGAAAAATACAAAAACAGTGTTTGTTATGTGTACATTGGTACTTATGTATCTTGGATGGCCATTGAAACAAAGTTTAGACAACAAAGTTTTCTAAACTTTGTATCTCTTATAGCTTAGATGAGCATCTCTATGCACAACTAAGCAAGTGAGCTTTGTGGCTCTTGTTTGTGATAAGTAAGATTGAGTTGTCTCTCATACTTAACACTCGTATCACTCTGGAATGACGGGAAGGACTAAAAAAATCCTGAGAGAAAGGCATTAATAACCATCTCACCACTGTTGCCCGCCAATCATAAATTGACACCTGTATGCTTCGACATAGCAAAAGTGTAGTGTCAATGACATTTGTATGCTCAGGCATAGCAAAATTGGAATATCAAATATCATTGGGTATTTCTTTTCTCTCTCTAATATGCCCATGCATGATATACTTAAAAGAAAAATATGCAAAGAAAAATCAAAAGCAAAAAGATCAAAAATGCTTTAAAAATGATTGCAAGCGTGTATTCTAGGAGATGTGGGAGTTATAGGATGTACCTTGAAGGTGATAGTCCCCATCAAGCAGTTATGATTGTGTGTGAGTTAAAGTGATTTTCTCATATCTCAATTCATCATAACATGTATACACTTATGCAATCTTGCGATGTTTTTCACACACAGCACGCAATATTCTTTGCTACTCTTAATACATGTGCAGGTACAATGTGATTTGGCCATCACAAGGTTTTACATGTGTTAACGTATGCTCACTGAACTATCTTAACTTGGTTTTTGAAATATAAAATTGATTAGACTTGTTTAGTGTGTGTGTGTGTGTTTTTGAGATCCATGTGCTTTAAAATTTTAATTGAGAGATGATTTTGAGAGATTATTATGTTGATTGGATCATTGGTTGAGTTGCATGTTGGATTGCATTCATGTCTGTGTTTTTCTTCTCTCGAAAAAACTGGTTTTAAAAAGTGTCTTGACACCACCTCGACACCTTGCTATCTGTCGAGCTTCTCAAGCTTTTTCATATCGCAACCCGACAGCTCCTCGATACCCGGTGGATCGATCGAGAAAGCTCTTGCCTCCTCGATAGCTTCTCGACACCTAGTGGATCGATTAAGCTTCTGTTCTTGGATCTGATGAATTGTTCCTCAATACTTGCTCGATACCTCAACTGTCGACAAGCATTTTCTCGACACCTACCTCGACAGCTTCCTCAACTCCTCTCGACACCTCATCTATCAAGATTTACTGAGGGTTCTATATAAGCCTCCTCGTGCGATCCGAACCTCATTTCACTCTATATCTCTCTCGATTGCTCTCTGTTCTCTCTCCCAAACTCTCTCATCTCACTCCAATCTTGATCCTCAAAGGTTTCTTCAAGCTTTTTTCAAGATTTTCTTCTCTTGGTAAGCTTCTAATCTCTCATTCTTCATGCATTTCATGTTTTGAAACCTAGGTTTTGGGGTTTTTTTGAAAAATTTTGGGGTTTTTCAAAATTGTTGAGTTATCTTTGAAATTTTGGGATGAGTTTTCACTTAAATGAGTCTAAAACCTCATACATTGCATCACATTAGCATTATAACAGTATTGACATGCATTTAGATGTGTGCTACTTGTCTGTGTGCTGATAGGTTTGGATTGGGCTGAGCCCATGATGCAATTTGTTTTGCATGTCACATATTCATACATTTCCCATGCATACGCACCTTCTTTTCAATATATTTGAAATTATTGATGTTGCTTGGGACTTTTCTGATTGTTTTTCTTTTTCTCCTTCTATTTCTATTTACGTTAGTCGTGTTTATGGCACCTAAACATAATTCCACTCCAGTCCCGGAACCCTCTTCATTCCGGTGCTTCTTCATCTTATGATCCTTCACCTTCTAACGTTTGGTTCCGTGATGATGATGCCTTTAAGGCATTTTCGGAGAACTTCTCTAGATGAGGCATTCATTTGGAATGCCAAGTCGTTCTGTCAGATTTTGCCAACACCGACCTTCCTTTTGTCATTCATAGTAGGGGATGGGAGTCACTGTGTGACGTCCCGGTCACATGTCCTCTCGTGCTTATCCAGGAGTTCTACTCCAACATGCACGAGATTGATCGTTCAGTACCTTTCTTCTTGACTCACGTTCAAGGTACGTGCATTTCTATCACACCGCAACTGGTTGCGGATGTGCTTCAGGTCCCTAGGATAGAGTTTCCTGACTATCCTGGTTGTGAGCATCTGAGGACTATGTCCAGGGATGAGCTCATGTCTGCTTTTTGTGAGCGCCCTACTGCTTGGAGTGAGCGTCTGTTTACACCATGTCGACCTTTTGCTAAAGGTCCTAGATTCATGAACATGGTGATGACTTTTGTTTTGCATCCACTTTCTCACTATAACTCCATTACAGAGCCTCGTGCTCGATTTTTGTTATCTCTTCTTGAGCATCTTACTATAGATTTTCCTTCTCACTTTATTCTTTCTATTATAGATATTCATCTAGATTCGGCGTCCCGTGATAAGCTCATCTTTCCTTCTGCTATCACGAGGATGTTACGCCATTTTTTCGTTCCTTTTCCCTCTTCCGACCATTTTACCATCATGTATGCCATAGATTACGCTACCGTTAAACGTAGCGAGGCCCAGTTTCAGTCGCGACAGTCGGATTCAGCAGCACCTTCCTCCCGTTCTACACCATCCCGTTCTGCTCCATCTGCATCCGCTCCTTCTTCTTCGAGTGATGTGTCTTTAGGAGACATCATGGCGCAGCTGCAGCGCATGGATGCTCGCCTAAATACACTATCTACGAAGTTGTATTAGGTGAACGTTCGTGTAGGTCGTATTGCATGATGGCAGGCGACTATGGGCGATTTTGCTCTTGAGCCTACCCCTTCACCACCTCCTCCCGTGGCTTCTGATTCTAAGGATGAGGATGATGATGATGATGATGGTGATGACAATGATGCTTCTGATGATTCTGATGGAGATGCTAGCTCTACTAATGAGATGTTTACTTGACACTCTACCCTTTGTCACTCGTGACAAAAAGGGGGAGTAGTTTTGGATATAAGAGTAGTCATTCTTAAGGGGAGTTAGTTTTTGGATCATTGTGTTATGGGGAGTGTTGTTTTTTTTTCTTTTTCTTTTGAGGGATGTAGTGAGGATATTATGTATCTTTTCTTTTCTTTCTTTCTTAGATACATTGTTCTTGTACATTAGGTCTTATGACCATTTATAGACATACATTGTACTTATTTTCTCTTCTATATTGTTGATGTATGTTTTTCTTTCACCTACCCTTTCATGCGTTGTCTCTTTTCTCTCTTTACACACATGCTTCTTATTATTTGTATGCAATCTATTATTTCTATTTCACACAAAGATGCCTTGATGAGTTTTGTTTAAAGTGTTTCAAAAATACAGGTTGTCAAAGTCTACTTGCCATAAACTCTCTTCTTGCAAAGTTTTTCAAGAGTCTGTGTTAGGATAGATTTTATTGTATTCAACAAGTGAATATGAGTTTAGTGATTTATGACTTCTCTCATATGTTCATTTGTTTGTTGTGGTTTTGTCACGGATTGCCAAAGGGGGAGATTGTTAGGACATATGGGTTTCACATGTTAAAAACATATGTCATGATTTTATGTAATTGGCTTATCCTTTGACAAAACGCACTTTACTTGTAATTGGATAGACTTAGGATGTGTTTAAATACTTCAAGAAACCGCATTTCAAGACCAAGTATTGAAGCCTTCAAGTCTGTTCAAGAAATCAAGTAAAGAGTGCAAATTCATTAAAGCTCGACAGCTGCTCAATAGCTTCTTGACACCTCCTATCTGTCGAGGTTTAAGAAATTCAGAATTCAAATATGATTTTCTTAGGATCCGTGAATATGTCTTTGGGCCTTCTTTTCTCCTAACCCTAGACATATAAAAGGTTTTTTTTAAAAGCTGTCAAACGGTACACAAGTTGCATAAGCATTGAACAAACTCTGTTTAAGCAAATTGTGATCGGAGACAAAGCTCTTGGCCTAGTTCATCTCTTTCTCTTGAAGAAGTTGTTGTGTATTTGCACCGTAGGGTTTTGTGACCAAGCATCTTCTTGATCTTCATCGTGTGGATGAACTGAAGAACTTTGCAACCGACAATCTTCTTAGTTGATGTTTTGAAGTCGTGTACTGGATCTGTGCAACTGTTAGTCACGTACTTGGGAGCTGTGCATTAGAAAGGGGAACTATCACTACAGAACAAGTCCAATTGGGTATTGGGGTAAGGGTTCAACTGTAGGTTGGTAAGGTACTTGGGATTCCTTTACTTGTAACCGCTTGTTGTGATAATAGTGGAGTTTCGGGAGTGGTGACCTGAAAATCACCCGGTGGGGTTTTTGCCGTTAGGTTTTTTCCCATTCGTAAACAAATCACCGTGTTATTTATTTTCCGCAGCATAATTAGTTTATTGGTAATTTGTTTGTGCTATCATGTGTTTGCATGATAAATTGATTAATTAATAACTTGGCTAATTAATTAATTAATTTCTATCAGAATGGGTCATTCAGTTTGTGGCCTATCAACTACTAGTCATGAATGGGAGGATTAACAAAAAATTACATACTCTGCTTTTGAGAATCTTTTAAACCAAATATTCCATTCCAATTACTAGTAACAAAATACAAAATCTTTTTTTTTTTTTTTTTTTTTTTTTTTTTGTGTGTGTGTGTGTGTGTGGCTAGATTCGGCTTTAACACTTTAATCCATAACTAGTATCTTCACCTCTAAAACACAAGAAGACATCATAGTTCCATCGAAAAGTGGAAGAAAAAGAGGAAGCTCCTTTGTTGGTCAGCAAAGCCATTGCAATATATAAAGAGAAGGTAAGATTGAGAAGATCTTAAAAAGAGGAGAGATGGTCATCAATGTATGGCCTATGACTTCATTATTCAATAGAACTTCTCAAAACGATTGAGATGTCAATAATTTCAATTATCATATTCTCTGAAAATTATGCTACCAAGCAAGTGTTGATTGTCTTAAAGAATGTGGCGCCACAAGACAAAGGGCCATTGCCTAGTTTGAAAATCTAATATTTTCTTGAATAATCATGTTATATTCACTATTTAGGGTCACTATAGCGCATATTAGTTTCACGGCTAGAAGAGCGGTCTTTCTGCACCATTATAATGGCTTTTCTGATAGTGTGCAATGTATGACCTTAAGGAATTTTGAAATGGGTCTTGGATAACTAATTTTGTTGAATACCAGTACGTTTATTAAAAGTTTAAAACCCCCCAAAAAAACCAAAAAACAAAAATAAAAATTATCCATTAGATGGTCCATCCCATTAATTATATGTTAATGTATTTATATAAGAGAGTGGCTTTTGAGATAAATACAAACAATTACTTAATAATTTGATTGGCCAAACACTTCTTTTTTCTTTTTAAATTAGCTATATACATGAAAACCACAATTTATGCATTTTTTTTTTAATAAAAAAAATGTTCAAGTTTCAAAAGCTATTGCCCAATCTTCTTTTCCAATGCTAAAATTGTAGATTTTGAACCCCTAGAAAGCCTAACAATGTATGGTTTAATTATCTCCCTGTGTATAGAAAAAGAGATTCTTAAAAAATGTCTTATAATCAATATTAAAATAATTTTAGTACAGAGAAAGAATGTAAGGTATAACTTTCTTGAATTAAATTTAAGTTATGAAATAATTTTTTTTTTTCTTTTTTACTATTAATAAATTTTATAATATTTAACTCGGCCTTCTTTGAAAAAAATTTCTAGCTAGTCTTGCCGTCTTCTAAAAATTTATAAGCATAGAACCATACACAAATTATCAAATCAATTGAAATAATCAAACCAAATGATATTTAAATATTAAGATATCAAATAGCTTTATCCCAGCTCATATGACAAACATAATAGAATAGTAGCAATATTACAGCTATTTGTTGTCCTCTATCATCTTCTAAAAATTCTAAGTAGTAACACCACCATACACAAATTGTCAATCCAAATGAGATTTAGTTAGTAAGAGTATTCACATTAGCACATGCAAAAATTCATGTCTATTTTAAAAAAAAATTCTTTTTTTCTATTTTACATACTCATTTTTAAAAACATCCTACATCAAATTATCTTTTTTATATTATATTTCGTTAAAATATTAACTTTTCTTGATTTTTTAAAATCTTTTCTCTTTCTTCACATATGTTAGGGTCATATTTTCTATGTAATTGGCTAATCTTTTAACAAAACGCACTTTACTCGTAATTGGGTAGATCTAAGTTGGGTTTAATATATCAAGAAGTATGTTGCTCAAACATATCAAATGGTATCCTTTCAAGTCATGAAGATTGATCCAAGAAACAAGTGAAAAAAAGTTGATTCATTAAGTCTTGACAGAAGCTCGACTAATACTACTATCAAGGTTAAATGAAGAAGCTCAACACAAGCTAGATCTATCAAGAATTACAATTTTAGAATTTCCAGATCTAAAATTTGGCCCATTCTATATTATTTTATTAGAGTTTCTTTTCTCACGACCCTAGTCATATATAAGGCATAATTTAGAAGTCGTCATATATGGATACAGAGACCTTGAATTCATATACTTTGTGTGAAGCTACTGCATTTTTACACTATAAGGTTTTGTAATCAAGTGCTTCCTGATCTTCATCATTTATAAAATGAAGAACTTTGCAATCAACAACAATCATTCAAGTTGCTGGAATTAGATCTGTGCAAAGGAGTTAGTCACTGATTGGAGATTTGTACAATAAAGGAAATAAGGCTACTATAAGATCAAGTCTAATTGGGTATTGGAGTAAAAGTTCA
The DNA here is from genome assembly GCA_030820535.1 of Quercus parvula. Lineage (NCBI taxonomy): Eukaryota > Viridiplantae > Streptophyta > Magnoliopsida > Fagales > Fagaceae > Quercus > Quercus parvula. Next base: position 42,096,564 of record JAUAME010000011.1, on the reverse strand, counting down.
ACTGTAGGTTAGTATTTTGGGATAGGCAAGGGTAGTGGTAAGATTCCTCATACCTGTAACCGCTTGATTATTAATTAGTGGACTTTTAGAAGTGGTGACCTTAAATTCACCCGATGGGGTTTTTGCCTTGCGAAAGGTTTTCCCCATTTGTCAACAAATCACCGTGTCAATTTATTTTCTGCTGCATATTAGTTATTTGGTGATTTGTTGGTGCCTTCACGATTTGTATGTAATTTGACCTAATTAATCAACTTGGGTAATTGAATTAACTAACTAGGGTCAATCTATCTTAACCCAACAACATACAACATCCGCCATCTACCACCCACCTTCATCTTTTGGACATGTAAGGAAAGAATAAAAAACTAAATGCAAAATGAATAGTGTGAGAGTAAATTTACACGGTTATTATAGTAAACTAGTAAATTTATATAATTATACACAGACTGATGTGGATCATTTTTAAGAAAAAGTAGCTATGTAAAATTTACACATTTTTCTATTATACATCCACTAATGTGAGTGTTCTAAGATATCAAATAGGTTAGGGTTTCTATTTTATATCAAGGAGAGAGGCAAAAGATTAATTAACAAAAATATATTATAATATAAAAGATATATGTATTCATAATTTGTTAGTTTTATTTATTTTAGATTTTTTACTTAGTTAAAATTGTTAGTTTAATTTGTTTTAATATTTTAAGAGTTAGTTTTGATCAACTTGAAATATTATAACAAAATTTTTTAAATGAGATAATTTATTAAATAGTGAGCCTTAATAATTTATTGTAAGCCAAAATTTTTTATTATGTCTAACAAAATGATTCCAACCCAATTGGTTCCTTAATGGTCAGTTTGGGTTGGTTTTTAAACCTATAACGGATTGGGTTGAAAAATAACTCAAAACTAACTCAACCCAACCCATACGCATTCCTAAAAAAGATTTCTACTCTAGAATGTGATCCAATTTAAATGGATCTATAGGTTTTGATAGTTGAGATCTATCGAAAGCTTTTGTCAATGTTGTATTTGTTAATGATCTAGAAGTTGAACAGCATTAACGTTGCTGTTTAGGATAGATGTAGAGTTTTTATTTATTTATTTATTTATTTTGTGTTTTGATAGACTAATATAGGGTTATATTTGTGGATTGATGATGTGGCAATATCTTTACCATTTACTTTAAACAACAGGTAAGGATTTAATCAAGTCCACATTACAAATTTATACAATTAGTCATAATATTCCAATTTGATCAAAACTAACTCCCAAAATACATTTAAGTAACAAAATTTAGAATGATTAAATTAATAAATTTTAAATACATAATATATTCTTTATACTATTCATATTTGACTTGTTTGGATTGAAAACTACCTGAATTTGAAGGGGCAGAGAAAAAAAAAATTAGAACCCGATCCAAGAAAACCAACTAAGAAGATTGAATTGGATTTGGGTTGTTCAATAGGTTGAATGCACATCACTATGACCCGGTATCAAGTCCAGCATCCATAATCTCTCCTCCACTATGACCCAAATTCTCTCCTCCACTCCATACTCTACACATTTCAATACTGCACAACCTTCCTTTCCTCTTTGTCATCTCTCTCTCTCTCTATCTAAATTTAGCAGCAATGTCAGACAACAACAGCTCAGTCCGATGGGGTTCTTTACCTAATGAGATTCCTACCCATATTTTTGTTTTCCTACCCAACAAATCCATAATCATCTGCACCTCAGTTTCAAAAGCATGGTAATCACTAATCCAAAACACTACAAAAAAGATTGCTATTTGCAACGAAACTTTTTCGACAACTACAAAAAGCCGTTGGAGAAACTAGCTTTTTCAATGGCAAGTCTCTTTCGTCGACAATTACTCGTCAAATATTAAAACATTTGTGACGGCAAAATAAGTCTATCGAAAATGCCTATTATTTTTGTCGAAAACATGATTTTTATTTTAGGGAATTGTTCCCGCCTTACTTTTTGTGACGGAATAAAAATATTCGTTGCTAATAAAGTATTATTTACGACGACAGAAAGAAAACTGTCGGAACTATTAACACTTGTGACGGCTTTCATGCGTCGAAAATACCAAAAATATTTTTTTATGGTGTTCGTATTTGTGACAAAAATTCTTCCATCGTAAATATAAAAGAGAATATTAGCGATAGACATAAAGCCATCGAAAGTGGTAAAATATTTTGGAGGGAAAATTCCCTCCTTAGTTTTCATATTTGTGATGACATTTATCCATCACAATTATTATTTTTTATTTTTCTAATTGAGTTTGTATTTGCGATGAACATGTTGACCGTCATAAATAGTTAATTTGTTTTAAAAGAAAGAATTTATTAGTGATGGACTTGGATCCCTCGCAATAAATAAGATTTGCGATGGACCTAAGCCGTCGACAATGGTAATTTTTTTCAAAGGGGGAATTCATGCCCTTATTTTTCATGTGTTTAACGTTTTTTTTTTTTTTTCCATCACTATATATTGCATTTGTTATTTACGATGAACATGTTGGTTGTCGTTAATAGTTAAAATTTTCTTAAGAAAAGAAAGTATTAGTGATGGTAAGGTAAATCCGTCACAATAAAGGTGATTTCCAACATAAATATGGCCATAAAAAATGGTTATTTTCTTTGAATGGTGAATTTTCCTCAATTTTGTCTTAAAGATCTAGAAATTTAAAAAAAAAAAAAAAAATTTAAAAGCTACACAAAAACATCAAACATCTTTCAAGACCCTCTAAGTACTTAAGGGCTATTTTGGTCATTTTAGAGTTAAAAGGTATTTTGATTATCTTAAAGCTTTGAGGGGCACTTTGGTCATTTTGTAGGTTTTGGGTTGTGTTTTGGTTATTTTAGAAGTTTATGGGTGTTTCGGTCATCTCCTAGCTTTGATGGCATATTTCAGACATTTTGGATGGTTGGATTATGTCAACAGGGTTAATCAAAGTTTCTCATTAGGTGGGTACAACAATATGTGTCCATCATGCAACCAGATAGAGATCCAAAATATGACCGTTGGATTGGAAGAATATGGTGAAATATTTGTGTTTGTAAATTATAGTGACAATCAAATGGTCAGATTGTGAGAACAGAGTAGTCAAATCTTGCAAAAATTCGTCAAAGTCTATTAAACTTGTTCAATCTTTGGTCAAACTTCAAAGTTGGTTTTAGGACCCCTAGATTTGATCAAATTAGGTTGATCAAGGAGGTTTTACATGGGTTTTGGGTATTAGTTAGTGTTTTAAGGTTTTCTTAATTTTCATGTTTTTATCAATTTCAAGTTTTAAAATAGCAAAACAAGGTAGTCAAAAGTCACATACAAATCCATTATGGTCATTTTGTAGATTTTGGGTTGTGTTTTTTAGATCATTTTCTCAATCCTTAGTAATGTTTATATAGTATATAACTCTCTTGAAAGAGTATTGAATATTTTTAGTGATTGAAGTTTCATGATAGGTGGATACAACAACATGCTTCCATCTTATGCCATAATCAGATTTAAAATTTGACCATTGGATTGAAAGAGTGTGATAAAATATTTGTTTTGATGAACTTTGAGCTCAATCAAACGGTTGGATTGTGAGAACGTGACCAATCAAAATTTCTTGATGTGTTGGTACAATGACACATGTCCATAATGTTCTAGACTTAAATCCAAAATCTAACCATTGGATTGGAAGAATGTGGTGATATATTGGTGTTTGTAAAGTATTACAAAATTTAGACGGTCGGATTGTGAAAAATGAGTAGTCAAAGTTTGCAAAACTTGGTCAAAATTTGGTCAAACATGGTCAATATTGAAGTTAGGTCTATGACCCATGGGAAAACTGAAAAATTGTGGGTACATAGTAAGTAATCCCCTTCACTACATCCATATTTTCATTTCTTAAATCATCCACAAGTCACATTCACATTCAAGTTTTGGCCGATGTGAAGAATGTCTCTCATCTCTCTTTCCTATTTTGAATTGAGATACTAAATAAATAAATCATCTATCTTCTTTTATCAAAAAAGAAAACTTGATGTAAAAAAAAAAATTAATAAAAAAATTGCAAGAAGTGATATTTCATAGTGTTTCTATCTTTTAATAATGATAATAATTAATAAAAAGTGATATTTCAAAGTGACGACGAAAAAAAAAAAAAGTGGCGTGGTTGTCATAAATGAAATACATAGTTTTGTTGTAAAAATAAATAAACAAATAAAGTTACATTGATTTCAAATAAACCCAGCCATGCCTTATTATTATTTTTTTTTTTTTATAAAAAAGAAAACCCCACAATATCATTTTTATCTTTTAGTAAAAAAAAAAAAAAGAGGAAAAGACAAAACCCTAGGTCCCAGCACTTTCCTTCTCCCTTTCACTAAAAAACAAGCGCCCCCACCTTTTAGTTAAAAATATATAAATAAATAAATAAAAGGGAGGAAAATACAAAACCCTAGCTCCTAAAACTTTCCTTCTCCCTTTCACTAAAAAACAAGCGCCCCCACCTTTTTTTTTAATCCCCCGCCCTCCCTTGCCCCCTCACTATATTAACACTCCTATTTCACTAAATAAAATAAAATAAAAATAAAAAATAAAAAATAAAAAATAAAACCCTTATGTCCATATATTGTTCATTTTCTCTCTTTCTCCCAATCATAATCAAACCCAAAAGGTTGGTCTTCTTAGATCCTTATCTTTTGATTTTGATTTTTGATTTTTGATTTTTTTTTTTGATAATGTATTGTGGTTTTGTAAATGTATTTGCTTGTTTATTTCATTTATTTAAATTTTGGGTTTGGTTTAGATATACCTCTTTCATAATATATCATCTAGTATTATAGGCAAAGTTCTTGATAGTTTGGTACTAGCCCATTGTGTAATGTTTGTGTGTATTGGTGGCCTCAACCAATCTGTTGATTCATGAGAAGCGTTTTTCACTTGATAATAATGCTTTGTTCAATTTGTGTTTTAGCCTTTTAGAGTTTGTCCCGTCTCCACCACTCCTACAACAGAAAACTCCTTCTCTTCTGCCTCTATCCACAGATTCACGAAGTATCCTATGTATTGCATAACGAAGATGACCTTCATTTCACCCAACACTCTAGCTTTGATTACCCTTTCCACGTTCCATTCTGTGTGGTGGGTATTTGTTGAGGCCTGCTCTGCCTTTCTGAAGATTTACACTTTTTCTCTGTCAGTGAAAGATTATGCCTGTGGAACCCTTGTGCTAGAAAGTGAACCTTCCTTCATCCAGTGCCACCTACACTGGGTTTCTTGGGTTTGGGTTTGATCCCAAAACTGAAGACTATAGAGTGGTCAAGTTTGTGACTTCAGAAGATAGTCATGGACACCATTTTTTACTGCTAATGTTGATTTGGAGAGGTCATGCCAACTGCCAAGGCCAATAGGTTTTAGGAGGAATGGGGATGCCGTACTAGTATTTAGTGATGGAAAACTTGTCTCTTGGAATCCTGAGAGCAAAGAGTTTAAGGATCTTAGGATGATTCAGCCTATCTTGACCGAATCATTTTTAGAAAATACTACCTAAACGTGTTGGATACTCTCATTCTTGGAAAATTCTTCCCAAACATTTTTATTTTTATTTTTATGGAAACTACCCCAACGTGTTGGATATTCTAAATCTTGCTTCCACAAAAAATCTACCCCTATTTTGGATGTATATTGCATTGGTTCAAAAATATCTCTACACACTTAGGTTTAAGTAGAAACAAAACTAAAAGACAATTCTGTAAAAATGCATCTCTAACTCTCATGTACAATATTGCCTACATAATAAGACCATTTTCTCGTAGATTTTCAAATTTAATCTAACTGCAAATCTATTCGGTCAAGAATTTTAACTTTTAATTTTTACAATTTGTTTAGTAAATAATTCTACTAACCACAAGTAATTTATCCTAAACTCTCAATCATGGTTTTTTATTTTATTTTTAAATCCCCATGTTTTAGGGTAACGGAAATGGAATGTAATAGTAACACTAACGAAAGAAATTTTCTAGGATGGTTATTATGTTAAAGTGTGACAATTTTGATTTTTTTTAATGGGTGTAGATGTCCTGGCATATCCAATCTAATCGTCTTGCCATCAAAGTTTTACTACTTATCAAATTAGTACACACTATCTCATACACATTAAACACATTTCCTAAAAATGAGTACACACTATCTCTATTTAAAAATATCTCACACCTCTCTTTCTTTTAGATTGTCTCTCCTTTTTTTCCCACCCTTATTTTGGTGGTAGTTTAGTACCACAAAAAGTATCAAATTGTATCTTTGGTTTTTTTTTTCTTTATGTTATTTATTTCACTATGTTTACAATAGTGGTTGTTGTATTTAGTTTAATGTGTGAATAATTATGGGTTTTTTTCCCTTCTTTCAAAAAAAAAAAAAAAAAAAGGTTTTTATGAACAAGTTGTGAGTGGGATTGCTTTGCCATTGGAGTCTAATACGATATACATGGAGTAAAGATGGGCAGATTGTTATCCTTATATTTTTATTTTTTATATTTCATTTATTTACTTGATTTGGTTTGGAAGTGTACATTTCTCTTTTATATTACCACCAATGTAATTGTGTTCATATTTAGGTACATGTTGATTTGGTTTGGTATATTCATTTCTTTAATTTTCAATAACTCGGTATACACCTTTACGATTTGGGTAGAACTATGGAAGAGTGTTATTTTTGCAATCAATGGTTAATACGAATTTTGTGTTGAATTAAAAGAAATGACACTAAACCCAAAAAGAAGTTAAATTTATAGTTTTAACTTATTGATAAAAATAATATGAAAGACACCAAAAATTTAAATTCTACCATATATATAAAAGAAAAAAAATTACATAATCTTGAAAAAAGGAATAACATGTTATAAAAAAAAAAAAAAAAAAAAAATTCAATTTCTCAAAGAAATAAATTTCAAGTAATTTGTGTCAACTTGACTGTTTTTGGACGCTCCTACCTAAGAAGAGGGTCTTTTTGGCAAAAATAGACTGAATGATTGTTGGACAATTCCAAGTCTATCAAATACGTGCTGGATACTCTAATCCAACAAACAACTCATGGTCCTGTTGTATCTCATGTTTTGTGTCATTGGCACGACTTTCATTTCAAAACGTTGTTAGCACTCACACCACAGTCGCAAAATTTTCCAATTTCCAGAATATCTAGCTGCTTCTAAGTAATATCCCACTCTGTTGTGACTTATCCAGGGAACAAATTCCATAACTTAAAGCATGAATAGAGGAGTGAGCATAAGAAAATTCAGGACAATGCCTTTTGTTAAAGACTCAAATGATATCACACGAGTCCGTAAAATGCCCTTACAAGCTCTCCAAATAAGATTCTTCGTTTTTTTTATATAGTCAAATTGAACAACTCTAGTATGGTCATTTCTGTCAACTGGTTTTTGTTTTTTTTGAGAAGAAATTTCTGTAAAGTTGAGAGATAGAACAATTTACTACTACCTTAGCATTTCTTGGACACTCCTATCCAAGTGGTGGGGGTGCATCATTAATTGCTTTTAGCCAATCTTGACTAGAGATGATTCTTGGAAAATATTACCCAAACGTGTTGTATACTATACTCTAGTTTACAAAAAAAAAAAAAAAAAAAAAAAAAACCCTGCTGGTATCTTAACTTATTAGAAAGAACAATCATCGACACCATATATTTAAATCCTACTATATCTATATAAATAAAAAATAAAAGATTTCATGCTCTGCTTATAAAAAAATGAATTACATGTTAAAAAAAAAAATTAAAAAAATACAAATTTTCAAAGAAAAATGTTATATCCACAATATTTTCATAAGTTCTAAATGATAGGTTATTAGTAGTCATTATAGTGAGCAAAAAAATAATTTAAGTAATGAGCTCATATTAGAACCAATAACTATATACTAACCACCTAGAATTTATTGTAAAAATGTTGTGAAAATATTATAGATATATCACTTCTCTTTCTCAAATAAATAAATTCTAGTAATTTCTATCAATTTGATGGTTCTTTGACGCTACTGTCCAATTGGTGGCTGTGCATCATTTTTTACTTTTTGACCATACTTGACTGAATGATTGTTGGGAAACGCCAATTCTATCATATATGTGTTCATATATATGCCGGATACTCTAATTAAACAACTCAAGGTCCTATATGCAGAATGAATGTACCTACATTATTGATCAGGTTTTTAAAGAGTATGCATCATTTTTTACTTTTTGACTAAAATTGATTGATTAATTATTGGACAAGGCCAAGTCTATCATATACGTGTTGGATACTCTAATCCAACAACTCGGTCCCAAGTGCAGAATGAATGTACTTGCATTATTGATAAGGTTTTTAAGATGGAAAATGGTAGGGGCATAAGATAATCTACAATTTTTACTACAATTTACCACATGGTGAACTGTGTCAAAAATTGTAGATTATTTTGTATCCCTAAACATTGCCCCTTTAAAATTGTGCTTTTCTAAAAAAAATGGTGTGGTTTTAAAAAGTGTTTAATGAAATTGAGTTTTTTTAAAAAGTTGAATGTTAGGTAAAAATTGTTAGAAAGTAATTTTAAAAGAACTAAGTATTTGGCTTGCACTTATTTATATATATATATATATATGATGATTTAATAATAATAATAATAATAATATTATTATTAGTGTCATAATTATTTGTTACTATTATTAACTTCTTATTGACAGTAATTATTTATTGATTTATTTTCATTATCATGATGCACAAAATAATGATGAGAATATCCAAGTTTAAATTTTTCTACATGATAATTTAAAAAAAAAAAAACAAAAAACAAAAAACAAATTAGTGTTATTAGATTAGGGAGTTAATTTGTTCCTAAAAAAAGTAGGGAATTAAGAATTACACATTCATTTACATTATCAATTATCAATTTATAACAGTATAACTATATAAGCAAATTTGTGTTATCAAATTTGAATATAAAATACAATAGAATAACTTAATATAAAATAAATAAATAAAAGTATAATTTTTTTTTGAATATATAACAAACGGTAAAGGAAGTTAAAGTTACTGAATATATAATTCTCGAAAAAAAAAAAGTACTGAATATATATATACACACACATATATAGATTTGACGTTAAAGGATAGGAAACCTTATTATTTTTCTTAAGGAAGAAATTACAAATATTGAAGCTTGTGTTGCAGTTTTAATAACATTGCAGCAACTTCATCCCCATGTCACATAACTTAAGGGTAAAATTGGGATTTGGAAATAAAACTAAGGGTACTTCGGGATTATAAAGCTTCCCTCAATTTCTTATTTCTTTTTTGTATTGGACTCAGCTGGTCCGATACCCAAACGTGCCTTTTGGGATATAAAGCACTTTCCAAAAACGAATTTGATTGACTTGGAATGGAAGCACTATAAATATTCATCCCATCCCAAGCCTCCCTCTTAACATCAGATATATTTTTATTCACCCAAAAAAAATCAGATATATATATTTTCTTAGTATCAAGATGGGGTGTTTGAGTTGTAAGTATCAAGTTTTGTGTCTACTCTCCTTCCTCTTTCATTCTACTCCATCTTCTTTTCTTCTTCCTTGTCTTCAATCTCACCATGCTCTGCTTTACTCCATTTTAATCACTCTCTGACTCTTGATTCATCCGCTTCTCCTATATATGGAAATCAGATGTGTGATAATTCATATCCAAAGACAGCCTCTTGGAAGGAGGATAAGGACTGCTGTACTTGGGATGGCGTCGTCTGTGACCAAACCACATGCCATGTTATTGGCCTCGACCTTAGCTTGATGTCGCGGAAGCCTAAAGAAAGCACACACGATGCTCTCTTGATGGAACAGAAACTAAATTGTTAGTTCCTGGTAGGAAACCTCAAATCCATGAGGGGTTCCTTGAATCCACAAGGTAATAGGTCTGGAATCCACCAGAGAATACAATAGACACAAGTTTGAAATTTTATTGATAATAAACTATGAAAAACGTTTACAGACTTAGGAGCCTATTTAAGGTCTACTTAAAACTTGACAGACAAAAAAATATAATCTAAAATAACTCCTAATTGATATCTAACCATAATAGGAATCAAATTTGACCTAAAAAGCATTAAATGCACCAAAAAATAAGGAAATAAATGTCCTAAACCCAAAATAACGAAAATTACATAAAAATACCAAATATAAAAGATTACAAAAATTAATTAGAATATTTTGTCCTACATCAGACCCCTCCACTTGAAATAAACTCATCCTCGAGTTCATTCTTGAAATCTGAAATCTTTCACTCCAAATAAACAAATACTTTGAATGTTTTAATAACTTGATCCGGTTCTGAAACTTGAATCCTTCATAAAGTGGAGCATAAAATTTCTTCTCATTTACTTTCAATTTATTTGCAACATCAATCAAAAATGGGTTGATAATAAAATTAAAATTTTCTACTCCAAGAAAATCAACATATTGTGTAGTGTCTTCAATAAATCAACCGGAACTTGGGGGTTGTGGGTGATAGACTCGTCCTCACCTTTGACCTCAAGTAGATCTTCCACAATATTCTCAATAATTACTATCTCTTGATTTCTGTGATCTTCCACAATCAACTCATTCTTCTTTTCAAGTTTCAATTCAAGAACTTGTTGCAAGTCTTGACCCTTTTTAACCACTTTAAAAGTTTCTCTAGAAATAGGCTGCTTCTTCTCAACCATCAAACTCTTTCCTTTACTTGATACATGGACTTGGCTGTGATAATTTTGGGTTTGACCTTTCATGTTGTGAACATATTGATTTTCATATGAATATACAGATTTATAATCAACACTTTTATAATCTAGTATATCATAATAGTCATTAGGAAACCATAAATCAATTAATACTTTTTTCATTCTTTGCCAAGAGCAAATTGGATGCTTACCTCGCCACTTTCTATCGATTTGAACCTCTTCCCACCATTCCTTTGCTTCATCGTCCAATTTATTAGATGCAAGCCGCACTTTTTCTTCATCACAAATCTTCCAAAATTTAAAATACTCTTCCAAATCAAGAAGCCAGTCAACAATATCCATCTTACACATATCTTCGTCAAAGAATGGAATTTTCTTGTAGTTAGGAGTGCATCTTTGAATATATCGAACATTGTTGTTGCAAGATGATTTCCTAGCAAGAAGAGTAGCAATCTTTTGCTGGATTTCACCTATAATTTTCTGACTCTTTTCACAAAATTGGTGATTCTCATCACGAAAATTAAGGAACTCAGCCCTAGTGAGGACTGGTTTGTTGACGTCGTCACCACTGTCATTGTTGTGGTGGTCACCGTCTCGCCAGTTAACCATCAGACCAGGGTAAGTCAAGGCTCTGATACCAACTGATGTCGCAAAAGCCTAAAGAAAGCACACACGATGCTCTCTTGATGGAATATAAACTAAATTGTTAGTTCCTGGTAGTAAAACTCGAATCCACGAGGGGTTCCTTGAATCCACAAGTTAATAGGTCTGGAATCCACTAGAGAATACAATAGACACAAGTCTGAAATTATATTGATAATAAACTATGAAAAACGTTTACAGACTTAGGAGCCTATTTAAGGTCTCCTTAAAACTTGACATACAAGAAAATATAATCTAAAATAACTCCTAATTGATACCTAACCATAACAGGAATCAAATTTGACCTAAAAAGCATTAAATGCACCAAAAAATAAGGAAATAAATGCCCTAAACCCAAAATAACGAAAATTACATAAAAATACCAAATATAAAAGATTACAAAAATTAATTAGAATATTTTGTCCTACATCATAGCTGCAGCTGGCAAGGCCCCATTCATTCCAACAGTACCCTCTTCTTTCTTCCCCATCTCAAGACCTTGAATCTCGCTGGCAATTGCTTCAATGAATCCCTAATTTCGTCTGAGTTTGGCAACTTTAAGACTTTGACTCATCTTAACCTTTCTTATTCCTGTTTTTCTGGTAAAATCCCATATGAAATCTCTCATTTGTCTTCACTGGTTTCACTCGATCTTTCTCTCAGCGATGGGCTTTTAATTGAAACACCACTATGGAAAAGAGTCATTCATAACCTTACTCAGTTAAGGGAACTTCTTCTGGATGACACAAATATGTCCTCAATTAGACCTAATTCTTTGATGAATCTATCCTCCTCTTTCACAACTCTTAGTCTCAATGACTGTAAGTTGTAGGAAAAACTCGAAAATAACATTCTCTGCCTTTTCAGTATACAAACCCTTGATCTAAGGGAAAATGAGAATCTAGATTTAGGTTCTCTTCCAAATTGCAATCGAAGCAGTAGTTCCCTAAAGTTCTTAGATCTTTCTAAGACAAGCTTTTCAGGAGAATTACCTAATTCTATAGGCAGTCTGAAGTCCTTGAAGGTTTTGTCTCTCAATAATTGCAATTTGACTAGGTCAATTCCAACGTCACTCTACAACCTTACAAAACTTATCACTTTGGATCTATCATATAATAGTTTTAGATGTGAGATTCAATTTCTACTTTTAAATTTTAGTTGTTTTTGGCATACACATGAACGAACAATTTTTTTTCATTCTTGGTGAATATTTCAACAGGTTTGCTACCGTTGTCACTGTTTAACTTGCCAAATCTCTCGGGTTTATACCTTCACAACAATCAACTTGTTGGTCCCCTTCCTAATCATGTAAGTCGGCTTTTGAATCTAAAAGATCTCTACTTAAGTTCACATTTCCTAAATAGGACTCTGCCATCTTGGTTGTTCAATTTACCCTCTTTGGTGTCATTAAGTCTTAATGGTAATCAATTCATTGGTGAGATTGGTGAATTCAAGTCCAATTCATTGGAGTATCTTGATTTGGGTTATGATAAGCTACAGGGCTCTATACCAAGGTCAATATCTAGATTTTTTAACCTTACTTATCTATCTCTCTCACCAAATAACTTGAGTATTATGTTGGAGTTAGAAATGTTTTCAAAGCTCAAAAATCTCTACTATCTTGATTTTTCAGATAACTTAGTTAGCATCAACAATAATGTCACCTATACCTTGCCCAGTCTTCAACTATTGAACTTGCTTCTTGTAACATTAGTGAATTCCCAATTTTCTGAAGAACAACAACAAATTTAGAATCCTTAGACCTTTCTAAGAATAGAATTTATGGTCAATTTCCTAGATGGTTGGGGAAGGTGGGGAGGGATTCATTGAGTTTTCTTGATCTTTCTCACAACTTTTTGACAAGTATAGATAATATTCCTTGGAAGAACTTACAATTTGTTGATCTTCGTGCCAACTTACTTCAAGGACCATTTCCAACATTAAGTGTTCTTAACCTTATATATATCTTTGTCTCCAATAACAAATTAACTAGAGAAATCCCTTCCTTAATTTGCAATGCAAGTTTCCTTGAAGTTCTAGACTTGTCTCATAACAACTTAAGTGGCATGATTTTTAAGTGTTTGGTACACTCTAAATCCGTCTCAGTGTTGGATTTGCAAATGAATAGCGTTCATGGTACCATCCTTGCAACATTTTCCATGAGAAATCATTTTAGGAATATTAACCTTAATGGCAATCTATTGGAAGGGCCATTGCCACAATCTTTGGCAAATTATAGGAACTTGGAAGTTCTAGATCTTGGTAGTAATAAGATAAACGGAACCTTCCCTTGTTGGTTGGACGGCCTTTTAAATTTAAGGGTTCTTGTAATAAGATCCAACAAATTTCAAGGTCATATAGGCAATCCTTAGACCAAATTTCCTTTCCCAAATTTGTGAATCCTAGACATCTCTAACAATGAGTTTAATGGTCCTTTGCCAATAAAATATTTCAAATATTTGAAAGCCATGACATATGTGAATGAAGGAAAAGTTGTGTTGAAATATATGGGAGAGGGGTATTATCTAGATTCTTTGAATGTGATGATGAAAGGGTTTTATATTGAGTTGGTGAGAATCCAAACTATCTTCACAACCATTGATTTTTCAAATAATAGTTTCACAGGAGAGATGCCAAAGATAAATGGGAGGCTAAAATCATTGAAGGGGCTCAACTTTTCTCACAATAACCTTACAGGTTATATTCCATCATCATTTGGAAATTTAAAAAATCTTGAATGGTTAGACCTCTCTTTCAACAAGCTTATCGAGGAGATTCATGGGCAATTGGCAGATCTACCATGGCTTGAAGTCTTAAAGTTGTCACATAACCAACTTACAGGACACATACCTTCAGGAAAGCAATTCAATACATTTGATAATAATTCATACATTTAAAACCTAGGATTATGTGGCTTTCCATTGTCAAGAATGTGCAACAACCATGAGGTAAAGAAACCAACGCCATTGACCTTACAACGAGAAGACAATTTAGAGACTAAAAATGGGTTTGGTTGGCAAGTTGTATCGATGGGTTATGGATGTGGAGTGATATTTGGAACGTTGATGGGATATCTTATGTTTAAAATTGGAAAACCAAAGTTGATTGTAAGGATGGTCAAGTTAGAGCAACATATCATGCTTAGAAGGCTAAAGAAGAATGCCCAAGACGTGCTGGAAAAAAATAACTAGTCAAGACAATTTGTGGTTGGTTTTGCTATAGTTTGTCAAGATGGTTTCCAAGGCATGTTGTATTATGTTGTGATTTGTCAAAATCACTTTGATTTCATAAAATGGTTGGGAGTCTATGTAGAATGCATTTGTTGTGGGTCTTCCTCGTTTCTAGATCAATGGGGTTTTCAGCCGAGGAGACTTTGGACGTGTCGGAATCTAACTTTGATAGCAACAAAGAAACCGACTATAAATTTGACACAAATGGCAAAGCCCAATAGAAAGTAGAGCTCTCCTCCAACCCTACCCATGTGGCAGGACTAGGCAAAAGAAGAAGCCTCTCTAAACACTCACTTCTTCATCATCCTTATTCACTCTCTTCTTCTTCATTTTTTAACAATGGAGACAACACAAAATTGTGATTTAGGAGAATATCAACCTTTTTTCATGGTCTCCAAAGACACAAGACACCAGTCTTTACCAAGGTATGCTTCCCTCTTTAGTTTCATCTTTAGGTGCCTTTGTCACTTTCTTCCCTCTTTTTCTCTAAATTCTAAGGCTCATTCAAAGGGAAATCAAGATGCTGGGCTTTGTAATTATTATTTGATTTATTTATTCTAATGCACCTGGTTAGCATTGTTGCTGTTAAAGTAATTGGTAAGCTCAAGATCTCTTTCCACCTTGCAATTTCATGTTCTATTTTTATAATATTTGTCTTTTATTGATCTGATTTGCTTTCCCAATAAGGTTCAAGGTTGTTTCCTCCAATGTTTCAAAACATATCAATAACCTCTGTGCTCTTGAACTTGAATAGATCAAGACCTCTATGGCTAACACTAAGGTCCTATTTCTCTCTTTATTGATTTTTATGGTTGGGTTTTGTACCATATCCTTAATTTTTTTTTTTCAATTTCTATATTTGCATTTTTATTTAACGTATCTTACTATTAAGATATTAAATTTAATGATAAAAAAATTTAGGTGTTGCAAATTCAACTCTTAAAGACCAAAATGATATAGATCTATCCAGGCATGTTGGATCATGTTATGCTCACTGCTCAATGTGGTAAAATATTGAAAGGTCTAACTAGTCTATAGGTTTAGCTTTGTTATTTCTTTTTACATTTTATGTTTAGCTTTAGTGATCATTATTCTGGTGAGTATTCTTACCTATAGGTTGGCTAGGTTTGGGGTTTAATGATGCACTAGTCGCTAACCCGTACGATGCACGGGAAAATCTTATGAAAGTATAGTTTATACATTAAACTTTTTAATTTTACATGAACTATCATAGTTTTAATAATATTTGAAAAAAAAAAATAAAAAGTGAAAACTCAAGCCAATTCAAGATGAACCACTGCAATAACAAAGGCAATCCTCCCATTCGTTTTCAGCAAGCCATATCAAGTAAAAATCACATTTGCACAAAACCTAAACAGACATCGTTGATGTTGAAGTTTATACATGTTTTGCATGTGGTATTAAGTTTTAGATGTGGCAGCCAAATGATACCTGGAAAGACTTTTATCACATAATAATGATGCAGTAATCAATATATAAATATACTGTGTGTAACAACATTTAAAAGGAACAAATAAAAAATAAGTGTACTTATTGTTTTGAATTATCCATTCATATTAATCAGAATTTAACAAACTAAATTTGATAAAATAGTTTTCAAATGAATAAAACTTTATAAAGCTTGAGTATAGTTTCCTCTTATTTGCAAAAGTTTCCACATAATTCATCCAAAAAAGTCTACAACTCTTCCAAGACCTTTTTTGGATAAGTGAACAACTCTTCCCATACCTTACCAAACCTAAAAGAAAAGATTGAAAGAAAACCTTAAATCAAATAATCATTCAGAGGAACAACTACAAACAACCATGAAAATTTTATGACTTGAGTTTTTATTCATTGAAATTGAACATTTACATGTTTCCTACCATAAGGTTTGGGATTCTAACTCCAATTCCAAATGCCATGTTGCTTAATGTAAAGTTGTAAACTATCAGCTTCTCATCCTTTTTAGGAATCCATCACCTCTTCTCAAAGGCATATCATCCTAGCACACTGAGCCTTCACCATCCCTATTAAACTTTAGCACAAACAACTATATAAAGATGCTTGAATCCCAAACATACTAAATAAAAATCCAAAACTTATCATATGTATTATATCCCTACACTTTCTTAATAACCAAACCGAAATTATTTAAGAAAAAAATTACAAACTTGCACACAATGATACAAAAAGAAAGATAGTGTTTTTAAGATAATACCTAATTGTGATAATCAGAGTCCACTAGCAACCCATGTAAAAAATACTTGTAGTCAGCAACAGTGCAATGCAATGTGCTAGATAGATAAAGATCATTCACCCAAAAAAAAAAAAAAAAAAAAACAAAACAAAACAAAAGGTGCAAAATGGGAAGGGACATAGATAATAAACTTTAACATCTTAGAAAATACTATGAAAATTTCAAAGTAATCTGACTTTCAAATTAAAATTTGCTAGAGCACACATCAAGGAATTTAGAATTTTGAACAATATTGAGTCAAGATTTGTAAAAATGCACAAAATAGTCCATCAGGTTTGTGTAGACAAATCATCAAATTTAAATAGGATTAGTTCTAAAACTATTAACATCAAAGGGAGGAGAAAAAAGAACTTCATGGGAATGAAGATAAACTCACTCTTCTATGTTTCGCTCATCGCAAGTAATTCTAAAAACGATGCACACATCTTTAACTCTCATTGCACCTTTGCAGTTAGACATATAAAGATAGAAGAAAAATGTTTAGAAGAAAAAAGTTTTAGATTACCAATATTGATGCAACAAAAATTAGTAGAGATCTTCACTGATATCAACGGCAACAACAGCTCCTTAAATCTCAACCATTTCAAATAAAAGATTTTCTCTCACTTAGAGTAAACATGAAAAATTCGTACTAAAGTTAACAAAATGCTTAATTGGACATGTGAGAACTCTAAAAGAAAACTGAAAGAAGCACACTTAGCAAAAAAATTTATTTTAATTTCTCCTCCCAAATGAAATCTCAAGGTAGCTTTGATTATGCCAAAACATGCATAAATATTAATTATAGTTGTTGCATGCAAAGTAGTTAAGTTGTCTAATTTTGAACAGTTTCATAGTGGTGCACACTACATAGTACACTCACTTGGCCTTCCTGCTTGGTTTGAATTATAGTCTTT